>JAIFRP010000006.1:10564069-10588298 GCA_032403825.1 Odynerus spinipes | reverse complement strand
CTTTACGAGACAAGACACATTTTTAATACGGTCTCCTTTTATTATTCGTCGAACGGTGGAAATTTTTTCTTGAAACCCGAGCAACCGCATGGCTACATTGTCGATAAGCTCATCAGTGCAAGAGGATCGGTAAGATGACGTTGGTATGATTTACATGAAATTTAATACTAAAGCGCGCGAGCGCGAGCATCCCAGAGCGGAACACAAATCCTACTACGACCCTCGTAACTCGTACGATCTCGTAATTCTCTCTGCGAACGCATCGCCCCTCCACCGTAGTCTAGATGAAATCCCGTTCTCACCGATGCGAGGGAACGTAACGCCGAGAAAAGAGGTATCGACACTACGACGCTCGATCTCGATCGATTCCGATGAGAATTCACGACTCCACGGTCCGTTTCCTGTGTATTTTCTTTAACGGCTAACACCGACCGTCCATTCGATTCCCCAACGAGTCAGACCGAGCATTCGTTTTTTTCTCGAGCAAAGTGAAATTTACAATAGTCTTTGCCACGATGAAATTTCGGGAAATAGAGAAAGAACAGAAGGATTCGTCGGCGATGATGACGAGAGGCGATCGTCGATAATTCTTTCCTGTAAATCAGTGACACGAATCGTGCTATAGAAGTATAGCTAGCTCCGAACGGGACACGGGTAGCTGCTACGTAGCGAGTCGACGGTGGACGACGCGACGCTGAAGAAAGATTCAGTCGACGGGAAGTGCGTTGAACCAAGGCGTAACCTTGCTGCCGTCACGGTAGCTGCATCCCCGTTGTCAGGTGTACCAGACGGTAAACGGAGTGCGAGCGAAAGAAAAAGAGGAAAGACCAAAGACGACGTTTTGCACTCCTCTCGTAATACCTCGCGCGCTTTCCCGCAGATTCCTGCTAAAAGTTGTTCCACGAACTCCCATAGAGTACGGTGCGCTTCTCGAGCTTACCTAGTTTCCAGAGCGCGTGTTGTGTATAGTAGAGAATCGTGAAACGAGTTGCGTGCACCGTTCGATTGAATGCAGCCTCGGGAAACGAACTCGCGGATCTCACGATCTCGAAAGACGAGAAAGAAAAGGCGAGTTCGCGAAGCGATCGACGTCGCGGCCGCGCGGAAGAGAGAAAAATAAGAGAAGGAGAAGCGTTAGGTAGCACGAGGGGAGCCACTCAATCTCGTTCGTTACTTTCTATAGCGCGCTACGCCAATGCGGCAGTATTCAGGGAGGTGCACGGAGCGGTGTGCTGCGCGGAGCGGCTAGCTGACCTGTTGCGCGCTCTTTTGTCCGGACGGTGCAGAACAGCCGGTGCACCGGCCCGGCGTTACCTCGAGACTCGACTCGACTTCATTCGACTCGACTCGACGCGACACGATTCCACTTGGTGCGAGCTACCGGGGCTACCGCCGAGCTGCCTCTCGTTCTTTCTCCGGCTCTCGCGCGCCACCGACGAAACAAGAAACGGTATTGTAGTCGAATGGACGCCAGGAAACGAGCCCTCTCTATCGTTACGAATCGATACCCCTCGATTCTCGATATTTCGAAATCGCTCGACAATAAAAATTCGAATTTTGGTGACCCTCGTCACACTAGGATTATCCTTCGGACATAATCCCGACCTCGAGAACGGAAAGAGGATGAAACACTAGACGAAGCGCGTATCCGATTACGCTAACACGGATTATCATTATAAGATGCGCCTTCTGATCCAATATAAGGAAATTATATATGCGCGTGCTCATTCGCATCCGCGCCCACGAGATAAGAGAGCTTAGAAAGCGTCGTCGATGCTGCAAAAGAGCTTGCGTCGGATAACTTCGACGAAAGCGGAAATCCGCGAGTTATTAACACTCTTTGCACCGATAGACAGGGTACAGGTGTCGCACGAAATAATCCACTTTCACGCTCTAGATAAGTCTGAATAATCGTGGAAAGTTCGATGAACGTGGAGAGAAGAAAAAAAAACGGAACAACTAGAAACCTTCTGCGAATCGATGAGAAAAGGAGCAAGAAAATAGTTTCGCCGGTGTCTCCGTACCGTGGACATTCTTTTCGCGATTTTACGAGAGAGAATTTCCTGCGAGCGTGTAAATTCGTTCGAGGTAGCAAACCACCAATTCGAGCGCCTTCGTAATTATACCGTAGAAGGGAAAGTCTGTTTCGCGCCAATCCACGTAAAATGTTTCTTCGGTAAACTCTACGCTTTTTTTTCGTTCGTGCCGTCGATCGAAATTTGGTTCGTGTTCGTTAACGTTGTAAAGGATGACCGGGACACCATAGAAGTATCTCTAAAATATATTTCTATACGTTTCGTTATAATTCTTCTAGATCGCTCGTTAAACGATCGATCGATCCGAGAGATCTTAATTGACAAGTAATTAATCGTTTCGTATTATTAATCGAAAGTTTGCTTTCGTTTCGTGAAATAACGTGGCGCAACCGCGATGCGATGCGGGCGAAGATGACGGTGGATCGGTGCATCAGCCATTTTGCAATGAGTCATGCTCGAGGAACGCTTCGCGAAGGTGAGCCAGTCCGCTTTCCGAGAATGGAACAAACTCTCGCATAAGTCGGTCGACGTTGAGTTCGGCATTCCGATTTATTCACGACGCTTTCCTCTTGAAATCGATTCGTTAAATCGTCCTGAATACATCCGTGCGATACCAAGGGAAAAAACGAATCGTGATCTTGTATTATGCCATTCGATATCCACGCGGACGGTTTTACGACGTACGTTGGCACGACGTATCGCGTTGTAATACGACGTAAGCGAAGAACTCTTGCCAAGAGAAATATTTTTAAGAAGGACGAGCGTACGAGCATGAACCCGCGATCTCGTCGCTCCCTTTAGATTTTTCACGCGAAATGCGAGACGACGTGTTCTTGGCTCGCTCGCGGATTCGTTCTCTCGCGTCAGCTGTTCAAGGCGACGCAACATTTTTTCCTCGTCACGCGCGACGGATACTCGCGACAGCGTATATCCCTTGCATAGAGTACATATTAGCTTGGAAAAATGACGTACCCGTTCGATCAGGGATCTCTCGCGAGTAGCTATGCTGTATAACCAGCAACGATACGATAATAAATTAAGAACGATTTCTCCAACTCTCTTTTAATCTCGCGTAAGTCGGCGGATTGAAGCACAAGTACGATGGGATTATACTCAAACCGTGGAAAACCGTTTAACGAAAGGAAACGCTTTCTCGAGATTCTCCGTAGACCGAAAGCCTGATGGCGAAGAAGAAAAAACGATTATGGACGGAATCGTACAGTCGAGAAAGAAAATATGCTAGTCACACCTGCCGGCACGTTCCCCTTCTACGGCGAACCTGCAAACGAATCGCCGCTTTACGATGAGCCTCTTCGATGGTGAGAGTTCGTTAAGTTACGAACGGTGAAGCGCGACGTTCTCTCGTCTCTTTCGAAACAACTCGAGGATGAGGAAACCTCTCTCGAATAGAATTTCTATACGCGCGGGCGCGTGATGAAATAACCTCTGTCAGTTTTTAATTTATTCCGTGCATTTAAACGATGTATCGACGACGAAAAAAGAACCGATTTCGTTTCGATCTTATATTAAACAAAAACTCGAATGTAAATATATCCAAGTTTGCGTAACGACTAGCGATAACAATATTTTATACGTTGAACTTTCAAATTATCGAAGGACTGTCTTTCTGTAGCTCGTTCCTCGACGATCGTACATACATAGTCGCCACGAGTAAGAATAATTATCGCCTTGGGACGTTCTTGCGAGCATTATCTCTATGACTCGTCGACACGCAATTACCTCTATTTTTTTCACTTTAACGAATAACATCGAAGTTATACGCGAGATACGTCGTATACGAGAAATAATGAAATTTTTACACGAAGATAAGAGGACGCTTGGGAAGACCAGATAAAAATTATTGCACGCGTCACTTAAACTTCGTTACAAACGAATTCCATCGTCGATACCCTCGTTAATGCTTAATTTCGAGCTGCTAACGTATTCGAAAGTTATGGAACAGTTTGCAAAATGTCAGCGTCGAACTATGCGATGATTCATCCGCATGCAAGGACGGCGGGCGGAGACAGCGAAGATCAAAGACGCTAGGGTCGCGATTGGCGCGAGAGAAGGGCTCTAGTCGAAAAGCAGAGGTCCTATGCCTTCTCCCTTCCCGAGCAATTCGGAAATGGCCAATCTCGTGCCCGATTCGAGAATTTGTCGGCTAGACATCGCGAAGGTCGCGTAAGGAATACGAATGACTGGAGTCCAAGGCACGATCACGATTTGGTAGATGCGACGGGAGCCTTTGCGACTCTAGTACGAACTACGTACCTCGAATACGTTAGTTCTCTTGTTGGTCGTCGCTATCGAGAAACGGCATCGGAGAGAGATCGAGAGATAGCCGGGATTTGGTTTGCCGTGGGAAGCGTTTTGGCGACCAGCGAAACGTCAAAGAGTTGACCGTTGGAGTTACAGCCGATCGAGCAAGCGAGTTATGAGGAAAAGAGGAAAGAAAATGAAGGGATCTTGTCGCGGTGGTCGCAAATAAATCGTGTAGGTACGCGAGTACCCCGCGTAACGCTTGGTTAAATCTACGAGAGAGGATCGAGCGCGAGCAAACAAAGCGACGGCAAAGTAATCGCGTCTCCCCGTTATCGTGGTAGGAGTTAGGGTTGGAAATTTAAGACGCGGTCCATGGCAAATCCAGCCGGTGGTTTTCGAAAGGCGAACGACTAGCCGGTGAATCTCTCTGGCAACTCTATCTCTCGGGCGATGTTCAGGGAGCAAGGAGAAGAGGGACGCCGGAAATCGGTTCCACTCGCTCGGTGTGTGTGGGCGCTTGCTCGCGCGCGCAAGAGAGAGAGAGAGAAAGAGAGAGGGAGAGAGAGAGAGAGAAAGAGAGAGGGAGAGAGAGAGAGAGAGAGACCGTGTACACCGCCTACTACGAAGGATGAAATTTCAGTTGGCATGGCCGGTCAGCCGAACGTCCCACTCGCCATCCTCGCCTCGTACTCATCGTCCCACGTCCGTTCGTCTACGAGCGAGATAGTTGCGATGCGAGGAGCGACATTGGTCGTGAAGAGAGTGACCCATCGCTCGAAGGTACCGATCGACTCTCTGCAGAAACTTTGACCTCTTGCAAGATTTAAAATCGATCGAACGAGTTAATAGGACATACGTTATTTATAGAAAGTAGATTAGCTACTCCTCGATCGACGTCTGGCTTTGCTCTCCCGACTTCGATGCCATCGTAGCTACACGACTACATACTTACAAGTTCGTAAGACGAAACACTCGGAGGATCGGCGACACGGCGATAATTATTACGAACCGCCATGGGACGGAAAGTTTAATCGTTCGAGTCAGTGCACTAAACGGCGAGCAATTCGGTCTCGTTGCCTCGATATCGTCGAAAGCATTCGCACGAGTAGGAACGCTCTCTCTCTCTCTCTCTCTCTCTCTCTCTCTCTCTCTCTCTCTCTCTTTCTCTCGCTTCTCGCTCCTAAGCGCGTGCCTTCCACTTTCCGTGCGTAAGTGCATTTCGTGCGAAATCGCTGAGCGAGCGAAACAATACGGGCGTATACAATACCGTGCTCGTTGATCGCTTGAGAACGATCTTCGAGGAGCGATCGCTACGACGGATCAGGAAACTGAGAAAAGTGCTGACTGATGCGAAGCGAAAGTTTCGTGACTGATAACGTCAACGTTTCGTGTTCGCGCGCATGGCAAAGTATTCTTTTCCTACCGTTTTCTTTACTTTTCTCCCTCCCCCCCTCTCTCTCTCTCACTCTTTCTCTAATTCCGAGCGCGCTTCGCATGTCCAGTGATCGCACGAGTTTTTAATAAGGCCCGATAAGGAAACACGTCGCGGATTTTATGATCCCTTCTCTAAGCGTTAACCTTTTTCCTTCCACGTTGCGAATCACGCAGAGAGTGCGTCGTGGAATGCACGTTTTTATTATTACGATTTGTAGCCATCGGACGCGCAGACGCAGCCGAAAAAACAGCGAACCATTAATAAATCTAGATTGGCAAAGATCGATTCGATTTATGTTACAACGGATGACTGTATGTACGTGTCTATATACATACATACGTCCTACGGATGACGCGCGAGTATGTACGACCGATGAAAAGACGGAGAACTTATATTTCTTTCGCGTCGCGTCGTCTTGACCGGAGAGTAAAACCGAGAGGATGTTTGATCCTTTTTTTGGTAGGTAAATGGGAAACCAACATATACGATCACAACGCTAGATCGAACTTTCCGTTTGAAAAAACTATTCCACTCTCCTCGTGCTCGAGTCAACATCGTACCGTTTTTGTCGTTTATAAACAGAGATTTTGGCAGAGGTCCCGTGGACGAGACGAACCAAGAAGGCATGGAATCGAAGGGAGAAGAAACAAAGGGCAGAAGAAGAGACGAGAAAGAACAAAAGGAAAGGAAAGGATCGGCAAGTGCGAAATGATCGTTCGTGGTCAGGTGGGGTCGATGGACCATCGCGTCCGATTACCTCGACGCTAAAGCGGCCTTAAAGTTCGCGCTGAAACGAGTTTGCGCATCGCAGTTGCAGTACATTTAACGTTCCGCGATATTCCGGTTTTACGCACGATTCGTAAAGAACATTGATCTCGGTGAATTTTCTCGTGAAATCTTGCCAGGTTTAACGTGTAGGAATTTTCTTTGTGTCCTTGGAGACGTATGTTTATCATAGCGAGTAAGATTCATTGATTAATACGTTTCCAATGACGAGTAATCAAAAGGTTTTGTTTTGACAGCCTGGCGTCGATTATTTTAAGACCTCTGATTCTCAGATCTTTGTAAACCGTAGTACGATACGGACGTATTTTAATCTTGACAACGTTGAATAAAAGCTTAAAATATACATCGCCTACAAACGGCATATAACGTACACGGTTTACATGGTGATCGATATTAAAACGCGAAGTAAGAATCAATTCTGCGGCATTTCGGCGTCTCCTTTAAGAAGGTTATAACGCGATTTATATCTTGGCAGGGAACGCTCGGGAGAAAGCGGCTACGAGATCGTGTTCCGTTACGTTCAGCGAGAAATCGATGTGCCTCTATCGCTTTTGGACGAGATCTCTACGCGCGAGTACGACACGCCGTTGGATCAACGTTCTGGCTCGAGTAGGTAGTCGTGGTTTAAGAGACATGTCGTATGAGAGAGGGAGAGCGAAAGAGAGAGAGAGGGAGAATAATCGAAACTCGCTGCCGGCTGGCCTAGGCACTCACTACTACTTATGGAATCTGCTCGAGGAGAGCTGGTTTCTAGCGAGCGAAAAACTCTAAAGAATTTCACGGCGACTCCCTTACGACAACGTCCGTCTCTGGAAAGGAAGGGACGGAATTTTTCCCTCCGTTCTTCTATCGCCGCGACGTCGCTCGCTCAAAGAGACATTTATAAACAGTGATCTTGGCAGGTTTCCCGAAAAAGATGGAGCCACGCCTCGTGGCAGGAAAAAGCGGTAGTAGCGCGGACAAACCAGAAGCATCGTGAAGCCCGTACAGAATGCGATGGTAAAGGCGGTACAATGGCGAACGACGACAACGACGTCGACGACGCCGCGACTTCTCGTCGAAAAGTGGGTCGAGAGCTCGACGTAAAAATTTGTCACATGCAGCCGCGCGCACATTGCGACTACGCGCTCTCCTACGAGGAAGAAGCTTATCCGAGTTGAGTCGAGCGGAGTCGAGGAACTTTGCCCCGAGAGAAGCAAGGAAACGACGATGACGAGGCTCTTCTTTTACCGGTTGCTCGTTAGTTTCTACCTCTTAAAATCTTCCGACGTTTAACGTCTGGTACTGGTGACGACTCGAAAGAAAGGGGAAAGAGAAAGACAGAGTAAGAGAGATAAGCTTTCTATACGATCGCGAGTAAAATTCGACTCCGTTAGGAGCCTTACTCGCGGCAACGAGCGCGTTCGTGATCGTAAGGTAGAAGAAAGGAGAAGGGAGAGAAAGAAAGAGAGAGAATGCGAGAGAGAGAGAGAGAGACGCAAAGGTGGCCAGGCTTTTCGAGGAGAGGAGAGGTCGAGCGAAGAAAGAGGCTAACGGAGTAGAGCCTTTCGCCTACTCGAGCCGAGAAACCTGTCCGACCAGTCCTGCTCGGCCGACCGCTTCGTCCTTCTCCTCGCTTCGCCTCTCTCGTGTCCGATTCACGTAAACCTACACACGGAAACCGCTCCGACTCACGGACGATGAGACACGTAGGAGGAGAGGGAGGTAAAGCCGTGAGGCCAACTCGGATAACACGCGAGACACGCTCGACGGTTATATCTTCTCGGCTCCTTTCGAACGGTCGCAGCCTCCGAAGCGCACCGGTTACCAGCCGACTCCACGCAGCATTATCCACGGCGAAGCAAACTCTTCCACCGGACTCCTCGTCCATCTTCTTCTTCTTCCCCTTCTCTTGAACCATCGATTAACTCGAAAGAGAGAGAAAGAGAGAGACTCGATACTTCATCCGCGATTTCGGATTTAAATCCGGCTTTAAATTCCCATTCCCCGAGTACAATCGAGACGTACGTTTATGGTATATGGACCGTATATGAAACTATACCTGCTAGAATTAAAGCTAAGAAGGAGATTGCGCCTTCTCAACGACTCGGTGTTATGGAAGCGACGAGTATAAAGTCGAGTTTTATGTCCGACGTTTACGCGACGCCAGGAAACCTTCTTTAACGATAAATAAAGCGCCGATCCTCGACTACCGAGCTTCGATTAAACTATAAAAGTTGAAGCGATAAATAGCGATAAGAGCTTTAGATCCATACACGAGACGCTCTACCCTTAAACGCGAATTCGATTTGCTTTCGAATTTCGCTCGCCGAGCTGGACAGAGTCGAGATTTACTCCTCGATTTATCGATAATATTGTACTTTCTGTTTTTTCTTATAGAGACAGTATTTATATTAGAAGCGGATTATCATTCATATAAACCGTAAAGAAACGACGTTAACTGACGAAGCTTCGTTATTTTAACGATCGTATACGAGCGAGCGTGGATAGGAGATAGGAAAGGTACTGTTCTCGTCAATAGCGTATCTTCCCTGTTTGCAATCGATAACGATATGCTAGCATTATCTCCGTTGCGTTGTACATTCACGATTGTTTCTCGATATGACGACGTCGACGACGACGAGAACGACAATGACGATAGAAAGGTGAAAGGAACGATAGCGCCAACGTTGTCTCTCTCTTTCTCTCTCTCTCTCTTCGTCTTCGTCTTGTGTAACATCGAAAAGCAGCAAATAATAATGACTTTACGCGCCGTTTCTTAGCTTCGTTATAACTACCGTGCAACGTAAATAGTTAATTCTACTTTGAAGCACAGCTAAGTCACGAGAAGTCGCTCCCTTCTCTTCTTTCCCTTCTCTCTTTCTCTTTCTCTTTCTCTTCGAAGGGAACGTTGAACCCGCTAGCAGCCTTGAACCCTTCGACCGGCTTTCCTTGCTGGTACCTTCGCTGACGTTCCAGGAAGTATAACGACCGCGGATAAAAGTGGCCCCCACGCTTTGTTCTTTCCTTCGTTTTCTTGAGCGTTCTTCGTTCTCTCCTCTTCTCTTCGTTGGCCGCATTAGCGTGCCGAAGGCAAATACGGTCTAGAAATTAGGAGAGTTATAGGGAACGCGTGCACGAGAAGGTCCGAAGTGCGTTTCTAGATCGTAAGCCATTGAACTCGTGCTCGAATGTGCCCCTCGATTCGTTTTATAGCCAATTTTTTAGATCGAAGCCATGTAATTTGCTTCTTTTTTCATTTACTACGAGTGCTTATCGGAGCGAAGCAAAACTTCGTTGCGCAACTATCGACGAAAGAAAAAATACTATCGAGGATCTAATAATAAGCACCTACATATATTCGTGAAATCCTGGATTCTCGGGCCACTCGGTCGCAAAACATGGACTAATTGGCTAGAACTCGGGCATAGATCTCAGCCACTCCAGTATCTTTTATTCGCATTCAGTTACGAAAAATCAGAGTGTGAGAGAGAGAGAGAGCGTGTTTATTACATCCAGGGGCAAAACAGGCCCATAGAGATGCCCAGAATACAATGTTGGTTATATAGGTTATAGTTTATACTATATACAAAAGAGAGAGAAAGAAAGAAAGATAAATGGATAGATAGAAAGATTTTCCTATGTGTTTATGCTCGCGAACGTAAGCGAATCCTACGAAATCTATGTGAGACCGCTGGATCAATGTGGTACGTTAGTGGCCCCCAGGAGTGCACTAGCGACGGGGTAATTACGAGCGCACTACCATCTCCTGCGCCGACGTTGCAGATCTATGATCGCAATGGATGGTCCCGAGTCGAGAAAGAGAGAGAGGGAGGGAAAGGGAAAGACGAACTAGTAAGATGGTCGAAGAATGGTCGGGTGAGGAGGGACGAGAGAGAGAGAGAGAGAGAGAGAGAGAGAAAGAGAGAGAGACCTAAGATGGTAGAAGACTTTATTAACGTCTCGAAAGAGGGACTAGCCTGAAAACGAAGATCCTGCAAAGTGAATCTCGAATCGACGTTCGAGCTTGTATGCCGAGACCCCAGCTGGCACCCTCGCTGAATCCCCTCTTCCGAAAGTGTGGGAAAGAGAAGGGGAGGGAGGACGAGAGCAGATTTGGCTTTGTCCCAGAAATTCGAACGAAAGGAGTGTCGTTCTTTTTGGACGTCCTCGCCGAGAGAGTCACGGGAAACGGATCTCTCACAATTAATACGGTTTTCCGCGTAACTCGACTAATAAAATGATTATATGAATTCCGTGAGAGAAGGTTACGCGACGGAATGCGGCCTCTCGCGATGTACGTATGTCGGAATTTGCAGTCGTGGAACGTATATCCGGTGCCGAGCTTATACATATGCTTCAAGAGTACGAGAGAGACAGAGAGAAAGAGTAAGAGAGAGGAACATACACCCGCAAAGCTCGCAGCCGATATTTCCAAGGATCCTCTTCGTCGTACAATCGCGTCGTTCCGTTCGAAGAAGCTAACTTCTTCCAAGGAACGAAAGAAGTCGATTTCGCGCGAGTAAATCAACGAGACGCATCGGAGAAGAAAAAATCGTAAATCTCGATGGAGAGGTTCCAGAGAGGAGAGACTAGCAAAGGGACAAGAATCGAACGTTCTTACCTCGGTCTCGACTCGATTGGATTCGCCATTTTTTTTCTATCGCGCGGTAGAGGCACCATTCGATCTTCCACTCCTTTGATGGCCCGTTCGATTTGGAATCGCTCGTTAAAGATATTGCCCGAAAAGGACGGGAACTTTGATGAAGAAACGAACTATTTCCGTTTCCTCCTTTTCATCTCGACGAGGAATAAAAGAAGGATGGGGCATGGTGAGAGTAATCGCATTTACGGAAGATCGAAAGAAATCAAAGTAATGCGCGTAAAAATCATGTGGCTTTCGATGGGTGGGAAAAACGACATCGGCCTTTAAAAGGAAGCTCTTCCGCGATCGCTTCGAATTGAACAATCAATTTTCTCGTTTGCTCCTACTCCGGTAAAGCCCGTGAAAAGGAAGCTTCTCTAAACGGCTTCGACGTAAGCTAATGGGTTTCGTAAGTCGGCCGATGCGTTGCATTAAGAATCCGTAGAAAGAGTCGATGCACCGGTCGGCACTTTGCCGGTCAATACACCTTGACTCTTAGCGTTTTCTCGCGAAGCAGAAGGCGGAGCGCGTTCGCACAGTTAGATACCTTCTCGTCGTTCCGCGAAAGAAGGCTACGCTTAAACATTGTACTTTGCTCTACGGCGAAAGACGTGCTCCAAGTAAAACTACGATCCAGCGAATAATAGAAGTACCAGAAGAAGAGGAGGTGAAGGAAGAGGAGGAGGAGGAAGGTAATTCGTGCTCGAAGAGATCGCGAGCCTTTCGTCGCGTCCTCTCGTCAGGCACAGTGGAAAGAGGATGGAATTTATATCTTATTGAACGACGCTACGGAAAATCTGGTTACTACGAGGAGAAAAGAGAGAAAACGAGAGGGAGAAGGCAGAGAGATCTCAGCGATGAGAAAGCGGAAACGACGATAGTGACGTTTGAGCGACTCGAAAGACAAGGGGCACTAGTCTCGCTTTGTCGAAAGGACGTCCAATCGCCCGGGAGAAAAAGCAATTATATCTAGTAGGAGAAGGAAAGAGAACGGACGAGAGGTAGAGTCGAGCGAGTGCACGACTACTAGGAAGATGAATTTTAAGCATGGTCTGCGTGCTCGTTGCACTCGTCTTTGCATCTTTCTCGTTCTCGGAGATATCAGGATGAAAAGAAAGAAACGAGTTGCGACTTTTATCGCGGAAAAAACATTACGTGTACCTCGGCACGCTGCAGGTGAGACGGTCGGGAGAAGACGCTTCGTTGTTTCTCCGATTAACCAATCAACGGATCACCCGACGATGTATCAAATGTTAACGGGAAGAGAGAACGAAAGAGAACAATTTTTGAAGATATCCTGTAATTCCGATTACGCCTCTTATCAAGAGCTCTGATTTTGTAGCACAAGTAGGGGTACCTGATCTCGCTTGACATAGGGGAGCCTAGGGGAAGGGGGAAAAAGAGAACCGAAAAAGGCAGAGAAATGGACGACTGTCGTATGTATTCTAAATTATGCGGAGCATATTTTACGAAATAGCACCGTACGGTGGTCGACATCGATTTTCCGTCGGAAAAAAATGATGGTAATATACGAGAGAGCAAAGTCGGTTCTCCTCGGTGGTAGCCGCTCGTAGAAATCTCCGCGTTATTTTACGTATTCCCTTTTTCCCGAGGTCCGGTACATAGGAACATACAATGCTAGGTAGGTACGAAGAGAAGGAGAACGCACACACGCACGCACGCACGCTCGAGTAGTATCTCGAACGAGGAGCGTGCGCGTCGCGAAAAGGCTCGTTTGCGTCCGTCGCGAAGTCTCTCGAGAAGGCGAACTTCTTACGGGGGTGAAGCATGCGACTCCGATAGTAGTACACGCGAACTTCGTGTACCAGTTCTTAGCTCGAATTAAATGGGCTTACCGCTCGTTATCCGGCGCTCGTATTCTCTCAGCGAATCGCTACGCGGAACCCGATCGACCGGAAAGTCCTCGCTATTCCTCCTCCGCGACCATCTCGCGGATTATCTCAATCGTAGAGCTCCGACCTTCTTCCAGCCACCCTTTTCCTTCCTTTCTTCTTCCTTTACATAGACGCGAACGACGACGGCGACCAGTTATTTCGGATAGTACGATCGCGGGAGCTCCGCAAGAAGAAAGAGACGCGGCCCAAATTGCATTTGCAATTCAGATCGCATAACAGAGACGTTTATCTCGCTCGATACATTTTCAATATTGACATACAGCGTAACACAGTCTATTTCGAATTCAGAACGACTCTCTCAATTTCCATCGATAGCACGAACTTTCGAATTTCAACGTTTGCTTCCACGTTTTACGTTCATTGTATATAGATATTTCGTATTAATTAAACTCTCGTAATCGCGGTAATCTGTACTGGACTATGGTAAACTTCTTGCTTCCACATCGTGACAATATATATATATATTGTCGTAAACAGTTTTTAGTCATAAATAAAAACGGAAGATAACGCGAGCTTATCCATCGTCGCATTATATATTTTAATTTCCCCAAATTAACGCGATGGTAATTCGTTATAAAAAAAAAGGAAAAAAACGTGAAATGAGCATCAAGGAAGTGCGTACGACGATAAGGATAAGGGAGCGGCCTGTAGCTTATTTTAAACATGCACGAATCCTCGACCTTTCCGGCGGAGCTCGACTTATCTTCTTCTAATCCGCTAAAAGTTACGTGACAAGACTACCTGAAGAAAAAATAGTGAAAGGAGAGAGAACGAGCAGTGCATGGTTTTGTGGATGCTCGTTTGCGAGAGAATGTCGGCGTCGATGAAAAAGGAAAGAGACAGAAAGAGAGAAAAAGAAAAAAAAAGAGAATAAATTCCAAAGCGTAAAAAACACAACGTGACGGATTCCGTACAATTAAGTACATTTCGATGAGCGCGACGCGATTCTAGTTCGTGCGAACGATGAAAAACCGATGACTAGCTTTTAGCGAGCGCCGTGAAACT
This sequence comes from Odynerus spinipes, assembly GCA_032403825.1. Taxonomy (NCBI): domain Eukaryota; kingdom Metazoa; phylum Arthropoda; class Insecta; order Hymenoptera; family Vespidae; genus Odynerus; species Odynerus spinipes. The sequence continues at coordinate 10,574,231 of JAIFRP010000006.1, read as the reverse complement.
AGGGCGCGAAATTGAATTCCAATTAAAACTCGATGATGTACGAACATACGGACGTGTGCGCGCGCAAATGTCCGAGCTCGTGGAACGGCTAACTACTGTGGAGAGAGAAAGAGAGTATGAGAGAGATGCAGAGAGAGAGAGAGAGAGAGAGAGAGAGAGAGAGAGAGAGAGTTAGACCATGGAAATATATATATACATAGATATATACCTACGCACAACGCGAGGCGAGAACGTCGAAGGATTATCCGCTTTCGACGATGATTACGCGCATCATCGAGACGATCTCGCGGCCTGTTGTAAATTCGCGCGAGGCTTTTGCGAGGTAAAATCAAAACGGTAAATCATGCGAATCCGCCGATCAAAGGGGGAAACTTGGCAATTCGCCTGGAAAGGACTCGGGCGCGCTCGCAGCTGCCGTTCGTTCATTTCGCGCGCTCGCTCCTCGAAATTCGAGAGGGTGATAGAACGGAAGAGATCAAGAAAGACGATGACTGAGACGAGAGAGGTGAACGGAAAGAGAGAGAGAGAGAAAGAGAGAGAGTGAGAGAGAGAGAAAGAAACGAAGAGAGATTTAATTCGGACGAAATTCTTTCGTGGAATTCGCGCATCGACGGAGCGGCTAATGGATAAGAATTTTCCGAGGCAGGGAGCCGCGACTCTCGTCGCGTAGAAGCGTTTCGCGAACGCGCGATTGCGTAACGGTCAACATGGAAAGTCACATCCAAGTCGCGTTTCAATCGCCTCGCGAACCCTCCTCGCGAGCTCCCTTTCCATGACCATGTGCTCCTTTTGCATACGGGTCGATATCCTATCGTCAATCCGCTTGGCTGCTTCGTTTAAACTCTTCGCTTAAAAGCGCACGTCGAGGAAGCCGGATTTCCGACTAATACGTTCTCACGAGCGACGCGACGTGAAAAATCATGGAAAAATATATATATATATATATCACGGGATGGAACTGTAGTCGGCACGAGTCAAACGTGGGATTATTTCGTGGGTGCTCGCTCGAATCGTCGTCGAGTGTGTTGTCGAAGCATCGACCGCGCCGGCGTTAGCGCGTTATTAGCTCTACTAGCCTCGAATTCTATTAATTATGGCCGAGTGCGCCCACCATGATGAGCGATACGTTCATACATACTTTCGTCGAGGGAGAAGCTCGATTCCCGCTTGATAGAGATCTCGTGTACATAAATAGGCGATATCGCGCGGCCGCGTGCACTCATCCGGGAGTTCGGAGTGCGCGTAGCCCCGCGACTACGACGAGTGCCCCTCTTCCCTATCGCTCTCTATCTATCTACCTATGTGGCTCTATGGACGGGAGACCACGCACTTTTGCGAATTACGCACACTCGTACGATCGTATACGCGATCGATAAACAGCGCGCGCGTAGCACCGATAAACGTCTTTATTACGGTACTATCGACCATTACACCATTGTTCAGACGAAACATTCAGCGTGATGGAGCTTCGTACATCGCGACGCGTAAACAGCCAAGAAATCTCTACGACTTTTCCTCTCCTCCGGAGAATCCACCGGTGAAGAGGATGAAAAGAGAACCTTTCGAAGTTAGAAACGTATCACAGGATATACCTAAGCGGAATGTAATTCGAGAGGTTTAGACCGACCGAAAATAAGTATCGAAACCTGTTTCAAGAGGAAGCAAAGAGAGACGAAGAAGAACCTGTTAAGCTGCGCGCGCGTGCACGACGTGCCGGGAGGGTCTGTAAACGTGAATGTGAATGTGGGACGCACCTGTCACGTAACTTTTCTCGCGACAAGGCGTTTCACCTTCCAGGCGCGTCGTACGCCTTCCGAAACGTTTCCTTCGTAGCATCCCAAGAGAATAGGGGGAAGGGAGGGGAGGGAGAGAGAGAGAGAGAGAGAGAGAGAGCGAAGAAACAGAGAGGGAAGGGCGACGCCTTTCCTTTTGCCGTCTTCCTAACGAGCCACGTTCGCTTCCAAAGTTCTATTCCTTTGTGAAGTACGCGTGGAAGCCGAGCGAAAGAGAAGGACGCACGATCGACGGGTCGACACAGTACGGACGTACGACGACGACGACGACGACTACCTGAAAACGTTTCTAGGCGACGTTTAAGGGACGAAGCCGTTAAACGATCTTACGTAAGTCGATGGGATTAGCTAGGCAACGGAGAGCACGAAGGAATGGGCCATTGTTGCGCGCTGCTACACCGATATCCTCCTTCCGCAGTGTGGGAACGTGATTTTTGCGGTAAACGCTTCGCTGCCTCGAGTTATCGTAACGTAATAAAGAGATAAGAATACCAGAGCCATCGTTTACGAGTGTGACACAGGTAAAGTAGTATGAATCACGAGAGCGGCTAAAGCGCGCTCTTCTAAAGCCGACTACGATCTAGTCGCCATTATCGGCGTGCGCTTAATGACGTTACCTGGACACGTCATTAACGATAATAACGATCGTTCGTAGGTTCCGTACGGCTCGGAACGGAACAAGCACGCGCGAAATAACTCGACGTATTGGCAAAATTCGTAAACTTTCTTGTTTATCGATGTATCGGTTCGACAACCGCGCGGAAAAGCGTGGTAACGCGACGAGGATAAAACGAAGCGTGCAAGGAGGAGTAATTAAATCTTGACGCGCCAAGAACGCTCGGCCTCGAGATTATTAAACTTTGCTTTCCCAAAGTTTTCCACTTTAATACTTCTTCTTTTTCTCGTAGCGCGCGCGCGCACGCGCGGGAAAAGGGAAACGCGAATCGAAGAAAAAATTTACTGGCGACCCAACGGACTAGCTAGTAAATAATATAAATTAATTAGCGGGAGAGTACTCGAAGGTGTGTATTAACGTGTCTCGGTCGGTCGGGAGAGGGGAGGGGAAGGCGGCCACGTAGCGAGCGTGTCGCAATCGCCTACCGCAAGCCGTACGTATGCATTACGCACGCCTGCCTTTCTAGTTGCATCGGGGAATAGCTTGTAATTAGGGCGCTGCTCCGTTATACGCCGCGTGACGTAACCCACATTCTTCTTTCGAATAATTCTACTCGCACGCGCGCTCCGCTCGCGCCCACGCCCACGCTATCTCTTTCTCCACTCGATTTTCCTCGGATCTCGTCCCTAAGACCTTCCGTAGAAATGGAAAAAAAACAGTGTGAGAAAGAGCGACCGAAATCGTGTATCGATTCGTGTCTATCTTCCTAATAAGCATAAGAATCCACGTGTGACAATATATCGTAAACGGGGAACCATTTTTATGATGAGACACGTTTGGTGATTAGGCACGGTACGCGTAGGTATATTTTCCGCGCCTTCTCGTAAATGAGGTCATCCGATAAAAGAAAAAAAAATGAATACTCCGTTATGAAAGACACGATGAATCCATCGAGAAAATAATAGATAATTTTCCTTCCGATAACTACGATACACCTGGTGAAAAGAGAGGACGATATACTATATATTTGATACATAATCGGAAATAAAGGGACGCGGCGAAAAAAGAAGAGACGGCGGACCTATTCTCGGCTGGATATTTTCAAACCGTGCGGCCGGAAATCAATCATTCAAACTACTTCTCGGACAAAGAGGAAATCGCGTTAGAGGACGAAGATCGCGTTTCGGATAATGAAGGCAATTCAGTCGAGGTGGAAAGAGAAATCAGTAAGGTACCATTCCAAGTTGTATTATTGAAAGAGAATTCGCCCGGAAAAAAATGTTCTACCGCACTTTGCCAAGTATAGCCCTTATTTCGATATAAAGATCGGCCGCGGTCTAACGAATGGCATATCACGCGAATCCCTACCGTTATTATCTACGAATTGACAAAACGAATTCGACGCTTCCCTTCGGTAATTCCAGACTTACATTCAAAAGTGTACAGCTTTCGCGAAGTAAAAGAGTCATTTCTTTGCTCGATGCATTCCAATTATTTCCTTTTTTTCCCCAGGAAATTTATAGAGTCACGGGAAAGGTGCACGCGAGGTCGAAGTGACTTTAGCGCACCCCGATTACGTCATTTTTACTTGAACCGTCTTTATGGCCCAAGGTGAACACGAGTTAAGTCGCAACCGCGTGAAACGAGAGGCGGTTTCGTATAATTGTGACCTTAAACTTTCGTGCGCGCGTTCGAAGGCGTATCCCCGGACTCTCTCGTTCTTTACGATTCACTGTGCCATGCGAAATGTTTAAATGTCAAAAAGAAAAACCACCCACTAAGGGAAAATTAATCTTTTATCTTCGTTGCCCCGAGGAGATGGCAGAAATAAGAAGAAACGAGCCGCGGGAATCGAAATAAGTTTAGCCGAACCTTTAATTGCCGCGATATCCGATTAAACCACTTTGCGAGGACAGACAGCGACGAGGGAACAAGCCATCGAGGGAAAGAGAAGGAAAAAAAGAGAGAAAAAAAGAAATCCAAGGGATCGGAGGCAGAAGGGCCGAGCAATATATAGGCCGATGCGGTATCGCGATCAATAACGAGTCGTGGAAGTCGCTCGATATCGGAGAGTTCTGCCTAACTTCGATCGATAAAAACACCGAGCCTATTTGTTTTATGTACGGACGAGAGAAGCCATCGAGAGCAAACTCACTGTTTCCCATTGCTTTGTACCAACTCGTTGGACAAAAAATCTACGACAGAGGAGCTGTTTTGCATGGTAATCGAATTCCGACGATGTACCACCACCGTACGTACGAAATACGCGCGTGTGCTCTCTCTCTCTCTCTCTCTCTCACCCTCACACACCCCTTTGTCTGTCTCTCTCCGGATATCGTCGTTGAGCGGTCCAAAATTTATCAACCATAAAGCGAAATGATTTCGTTCTGGATGGTATTCGTTGCTAACTACGCTCCGAGCGGACCTCTCTTTTTATTGTAACGTAGAGGAAAAAAAGTTGTTCGTCGTCGCGCGATTTATATCGCACTTTTAATCTCGTAATCGAGAAAGATATATTACATGCGCATTGGGGATGCCATCTATGCACATCGTTAACCAAACCTACAAAAGCTTTCACGGTAATCACGAGGCGGTCGACATCGCGATTCGTAAATATAGCCGGGTAAAAATTGCGAGCATAGTCAAAATTCTTAAAATATGAGGTCTCTCGCGAGTTCGACTCTCATCGCGCGAAATTACGAAGAACGTCGAGAACGCGAATGATCCTTTGGAAATGCAATATCGATAAACTGTATCGCCGATTGTTCCGACATCACGAACGGAACTGAAAAAGATAATTGAAAGACCGTACCATTGTTTTCATATCTTTACGGTTAACATAAGGGAAGGTTAGGAGTATGTCGGCTGTTAAGATCATAAAATTTGGTTATCGCGACCGTTTTTCGATAAAATCGTCTTTGAAAATCTGTGTTTAGATAACTGAAAATCCAAATTTTCATAATTCTCTCTCTATCACTCTAGGAGTTCACTTTACGCGTTCCTCCTTAAAAAAACCAGAGATAGGTTATCTACGAACATCCCGAGCGTTTACTATCAGGAAAAGAGAGAGAAAATAAGAGATTAGCATCGATTTTTGGAGAGAAGGAAAACGTACGAGGGTGTAAAACAACGTAGACGCGATGGCTCCACGACCAGAATTACACGAATCTCTTTACAATTTTAGTGGACGAGCGAGCGAGCGTTAAGAGACAAAAAAACAATTCGTTTATTCGAAAAAAAGCACTCGGACCGCGGTAAAGATTCATTCGTTCGAGAATCGATTCTCCCGAAAGCTATTTCTTCTACCTTTTTCCTTCCATTTAGCGCCACGAGTATATAAATAATCGTAAACGAAAAGTTTCGTCGAAATGTCAACTGTATTCTTTTCTGCAATTCGAAATAATACAACGATAGATCATCGAGCACGATCATATATAGTAAGGTGCTCGTCGAGAATAAAGATAAGAAAAAAAGATGTTCGATTGGCTAGTCCGTGGACGTTTGACCGTGACCTTCGCACGTATATACAGAAGAGGGAAACAATCGAATAGGCTGAGGGGAAAAAAGTCGAGGACAAAGATCCTCTTGTCTTTGTCGTCGAGACATAACGTCGTCATAATCGCCGTCGACGTGGCACGAAAGACGTACTTCGTTGTGTTTCCATCGATCGTTGAATACGTTCATTTAATTCTCTCTGTGTCTTATGTATCCACCGTACCATCGTATTCGCGGAACGTCAACGAATCGACGAGGATTCCTCGATTCCTCGCGGCAAAAGTACCTACCGTCTTCCCCTATCGACCTTTTCGTACCTTCATCGCCAGCCGATGTTTTTCCCAGCGACGTATTTTAAAAGTTTAATAACTCATTATCGCGGTGCCTTTGACGCGACGCGAACGAAAAGCCGAACGTTTCCTCGTCTATTTTATTTTTACAAGACCGCCGGTGCAGGACTCGTCGTTGTACACGCGGGCTGACTCGGAACGCAAAGGATCGAAACTTTCGATCGACGAACAAACACCGAGACGTTCTTATACGCATTCTTCCGTTATTTTCGTTCCCGTGAATTGGATGTAATCGTGTATACGGCACGCCACTTTCGATGCATAATCATAGATCGGACTTACGAGCATCCGTATACACGGTTGAATAGTCGCGTACGAAGGTACACCGGCAGTCAATAATAGTTCACCAGTCGATTTGCCGCCGAGAGGAGAAGGTTCCTTCTTCATGTCGACTGATTTTCCATATCCGTATAAAGAAATATACGATTGTGTACCGACAATTTTTGTAGGTATGTGTCCAAGGTGCGACACATCTTCGGAGACACACGGCCAAGCAGGCGACTGTTTCGACTGCTCGAACAAACGTGATTCTCATTTGGTCATCTTTGCGATGATCCAGCATGGTAAAAGATCAATATTAATGTGAATTGAGAGCCACTCTTAGATTATCCATGTAACTTCTTTAATCGATAAAGACTATATCATTTTCATTAATAATAAAATAACTATTTCTCATAAGTAAAAAATAGCCTTTTTAAGGGCCACTGTTATATTACATATATTTAACTATCGATATTACATGTATAATATTTTGACGTGCTATCTTTCTGTTTCATTCTTATATTTTAAACATAATATTTCGTTCTAGAAAGCATAAGTTATTTCGTGTGTCTTTTCGCTTGTCACCGATCAAAATTAGAAAGAGACGTGGATAAAGAATGTGCATGTGTGCGTGCATGAGAAGGTTCGACACAACAAAGAAGTTACATGGATAAACTAAGAGTGGCTCTCAATTCACATTAATATTGATCTTTTACCATGCTGGATCATCGCAAAGATGACCAAATGAGAATCGCGTTTGTTCGAGCAGTCGAAACAGTCGCCTACTTGGCCGTGTGCCTCCAAAGATGTGTCGCACCTTGGGCACATACAAAAATTGTCGGTACAGAATCGTATGTTTCTTTATACGGATATGGAAAATCAGGCGCAAGGAGAGGGATCCTTCTCCTCTCGGCGGTAAATCGACTGGTGAGCTATTATTGACTGCCGGTGTACACGATCGTGTATCCCTACGTATACGCGAAGGTATAGTTACGATAATGCCATACGCGACTAAACGAGATCGCGTTGCTCCGTCTTCTTTATCATTTATTCCATCGCGCCACGTTCGAATCTTACATACATTGAACAATATTACGTGGCTGTATCCGATCTAGCGATAACCTTACTTCGACGATCCAACATTATCGTAGATTACGCTATAGTTGTATCGAGCTACCCGTTCTCTTTCTATCTATCGCTCTTGTACGTTCCGTTTTAACCTGTACGAACGCCCACGCAGAAATCGAGCGACGGTACCGTTCGTTTTTACCGGCAGTCTTGCGAAGATCGTAACGTTATTCATAAAAAGAATTGGAAATTTTGTATATATTTTACTTTTCAACCTGGAAGACCGCGTAGTAATATTTATAGGAACATACGTGCATATGTATCCGCGTAAAAACAGATAAGTGAATTTTCGAAATAATCGTATTCATAAGTTCTCATCACAGATCTATAGCGTATACTTTACTTCGAGGTTTTCCAACACGAGCATAACCCACCTCCGCTTAATCGCTATCGTAAAGACGATCGAGAGACGCGCGCGCTCTCACGGAATACTTCGCTCGGTCTTTTACGATCGACTTAATGCACTCAATTCGTAGCGAGTGTCGAGTAGCAGCCTCGAATCTTCCGTCGGTACGTTCGCACTCGAATGCTTTTTTCAAACTTGGAAGATTAGAACGCGCGTATCGCGATAACGAATCGGTGCGAGTTTTCGAAAAATACTCGAGCGAAATGCGTTCCACGGAGACGCGCTGGATCTAACGGGTACCGCGGTAGATCGCGAAGAAACGATATACGCGTATTTTCTCTTACCTTCCAATTAAGTTACAGAGAATTCAGTGCTTGTTCTAGAAAGGAAAGGACCGGGAAACGCGGCGAACCGTTCTTGGATACGAAAATATGCAAGGAACGCACGTTAACGAGTCGAAAAGTAAAATGCATCGGCCAGGTGCGCGTCCGTAATGGCGTCCGACTATTGGAACTACTTTCTTCAATGATACGATATATCGCAGGGCCGACGCACGTGGAGGTTAGGACGCTTTATCTCCGTTGTACTTCCTTTCTCGGTTCTTCCACGCTCGAGAACCGGAAAGATATCTCGCAAGAATGAGATAATAAATAAAAGCAAAGAAAAAGTTTAGACGTTTGTTGGCACCTTGTATGATCGCTGGGCAGAGCAGGCCGAGGATGCAGGACCACCAGACGAACGACGACATCGTGGATGCTCTCGTAGATTTCGCGCACATCACCAAACTCACTGTTTCTCTTCTTTCTTACTCCTTTCTCTCTTCTCTTCTTCCTTCCTTTTTATACAGTTCCTTGGGTCGTCGACGAAAAAACTCAACGTATTGCGCGTTCACCCCGCAAAAGCGCGCGCGCACGCGATTTCCGTTGGAGATCGTTGGACGAGGAGAAGAATTTTTTTTCACCCGATCACAGAACTTCTGAACTGAGGGGGGGGGAAACAAGGCGAAAGGTCGGTTTTTTCGACGATGCTCGATAAAATGGAGGAAGATGCACGAAGATCGTTAGTAAAAAACGAGGTGGAAAGCACGAGAACGAAGCCGATCGGCCGACTCGAATCACGACCGTAGAGCTCGGCGCGCGAAGACCGTCTGCCGCGCGCTTTACTTTCGGCCCGCTTCGTGAGACATCGGCCCCGAGCCGAGAACGACCGAACACCTCCGATAGCGCTATCTCTATCGTCTTTACCGTGTACCCCACTTTCGTGCCCCTAACCTAACTAACCTACGATTACACGCGCCCGCACACGCACGCGTAGCCTCTCTCTTTCTACCTGCGTACACCGCGTCCCCTTCATTCCCCTTCATTCCCCTTTGTCCACTCTTCGCCCTCTTCGTCAACATTGTGCAACAATCTTCGGACAACGGACGAGCCATCTTTTCTTCGCTCGATCCGATGTTACATTTATTTTTCAAGAACTAACGGGTTTCGTATTTAACGTAATTTTAATCTACAAATATTATACATATACACCTTATGGATGGACCACGCAAATTATTCTTTTTTTTTAACGATGTTCGATGGTGAAGTACAGCTAATCAATGGTATTTCTTCGGTAAGTATCGAAGTTTACTGTTCGTTCCCACGTAAGCCACCCTGAATTATCCATTCAGATTTATAGTAACGTAAAATGAGTTACATTAAAATATAACGTTACGTTAGAATAATATGGTATTATTATTTAAAATAGCCCGAGCAAGTACAATTATTCCGAAGTTACTTGAAGTATCATTGCATACGTGCACATTTGCCAGAACGTCGAAGAAAGTCGGGCAAACGGGATTCTCTTCGACAAATGGGGCTAAGGATCGCCGAGATCTATGAGAGAAGGAGGACGAGGTAACAAATGCAGCGTCTGCCGCGTCGAAGATGCGTTACATAAGTAGATACATAGGTACATTCTCGGGAGGGCGGAGTTACAAAATAAGGCAGTCTTAGATCAAACGGAAAGGCGTTTCCCGGAGGAAAGAGCGAATGTAAAATTGAAACAGGAGGTACACGTAAACCCTGCAACACCATGTCTAATTAACTTTTCCAAGGAGATCCCATAGTTGGAACTTGCACGTGTGTGTGTGTATATATATAATAAACCGCACGTGTGTGTGTGTGTGTATATA
>JAIFRP010000006.1:10548561-10562825 GCA_032403825.1 Odynerus spinipes | reverse complement strand
TCTCTCTTTCTCTCTTTTTCTTTCTCCTTTCTCTTTAGCCGTCTAACTCCTTCACCGTCCAATGTGGTTATACGAAACACGAGTATTTCTTTTGCGGTCGCAAATTTACGGTAGCTCGATAGAACGTCCGAAATTGACTTTCGCTCGACAAAAGCACCGATAACGTCTTGATAAACGAAGCGAAAAAATGTGTGTCCTATCGCTTCAACGAAACGTTTGATATGAAAATTTCTTATTCGACGCCGCTCCCTCGGTAATAGCAGACGTATGTATGCGCGTATACTGGCTTCCGTATCCCTTGCGACTCGGCAACCCGAGTAACAGAGCTACGCTCTTATTGCAGTCCATACGCGGCAATCAATAAAGCCTTCGACTATATTTACGTTCTTTTTACTGTCGCACGATCGCTTAAAACTCGAAGGAATATCGCACGGCGGAACGGAAATAAAGTCGGTCGTTCATCTCCCCAGTTTATCCAATCTTTCCAACAAGATTATTCCTGAAAATAGTGTGATCTATTATCGCGATGAGAGGCATACGTCTATGATACGTCTATGAAAAACATCGACTTATAGAACGGTTTATTGGTACGATCAAATGTATTTCGGCACGTTCGGTCGACGGCGGATCGACTTTCACGGTAAACTCGCTCATTAGTTCGATCGAATCACGGGTAGCCGTCGCGTAAATCTGTTTTTGCATGTTGTTCAATTTCAAGGCGCGTACGCGCGACGCAGGTGTTGGTGCAGGGACCCATCGTAAAATTCTTTTCGCTGTACGAACCATAAAAGCTGGAAAATTATGGGCCGCAAGACGCTGACAATTTTACAGCAGCATTTTAAACTCTAGCCTTCTCGCGATAGCGTACTTTTTAAAGTTAAAAAGTTATTCGAACGAACGAACGGTACGATATTAATAATTAAAAGCAGGGGAGAAGACGGGAACCTTCCTTTTGATGGCGAGCGGCGCTCGAGTTTTTTTTTCTTTTTTCTTTCGGTGGATCACATGCGCGTAGAAACATACCAACGTCGGCTCATAAAATTAATTTCATCCCCGACTTGATTCTCGTTTATTTGGCAGATGGGCGAGTTCGGAGTCGTGTCTCGGAAAAGAATAGAGGGCTGTCGGGTGTGGAAACCCTCGTTAGGAATTTATTTACTCGTTTAGTCGATATACGCCAATAAAGCACTCGATATTAAGATTCGTCTCGCGTAGCGAGCAAGTTTGTCGTAAAAATGGATTTGGTGACTCGTCTCGTTATGCTAACCGAGTTGCCGTTATCCCCTTAGCGCCGGAAACGTTCGCGGAATCGCAATTAGCATCTCCCTAACGCCTTCATTTATCTTGCTACTTTCAATTTAGACCAGAGGTCGATGGCCTGTTTATTTTCCTTTCCCGACTCCACGTAGTACACTCATTTTCTCTTAACGAAGTCGACGAATGTGCGTTTTAAGATTTGCGGTCGTATGCAAATTTGTGTGCGAGATGAAATTATGAGATGATCTTGTCGCGAAAAATGTCTCTACTTTGGAGAGATTTATCGAGGATAAATGTACGTATGGACGCGTTCAACAAATTCGCAAAAATTTATTTCATCGATGTAGGTATCATGTTGCTCGGTGATCGAGAAGGCGAGATTGCAACTTATCGATACGATTCCGCATGGATATTAAATTTTGCCCGCTCACCGTCGGTGGCAAATTTTCTAACGGTAACGAGAAACGATATGACTCGATTAACTGCATGGATTGTGCATAATGCGGAATGGTTATTAAAGGATTACCGATTATTCGGAAAATGGCTTTTCAGATCGTCCAGTTGATTTCGAATCACCGCAATTTCCTATGCCTCGAGAGATCGCAAGACAGCGGATAGATATAGATCGTGGGATCGATAATAAATGAAAGCAGTACACTGCACGCGATTGATTTTCACGCAAACACACGATATCGAATGGTTATGCATATGGAATCGTTGATGAGAGATCGAGTGCATTATTTGTACCACGATTGGTTCGAGTCGTCCGTAGAAGACAAGAAATTCGCGTAATTAATCGTGACGATCGTAATCTTCTGGTTCGATCATTTTAGACTAGGTAAAGATCCGGTCGTGCTCGTGCCCATAATATGAAAGGTAGTAAGTATATATTTAAAGTGATATGGAAAGTATTGTATAACAATTGATAGAATGAGTTATGTTTATCCTTGAAATTTGGCCGACATTAATTATTTCTAGCTAGTTGGCCGGTGCGGAGTTGATTGACACGACCGCAGACACTAAATTAGAGTTCCTCATGCGCGTCGAGTAACGCTGTTGCATGGAAATTGAATTTCGATGACAAGCACGAAATATTAATAGCCAATGCACCTCTGCCATTACATAATATCTACTTCGACACGGTTAGTACGCATCGCTAGATATTGAGTGCGATTGTGGAATAATTGCACGTAATGGCGATACGAAAATATCACATTAAAAAAAAAATCAATACCGTCAGAAAAGTTTGAAGGGTTTATTTAAATATTATATTTTACGTCTATAGCGACACAAACTTTAGAATCGATGCTTACGTACGAAATATAGTGGCAGATTCAACTATAGATTCTATAGTTTCCTCCTAATCACATCCGATTTAGCATACTTCGATTTCACGAGTTCCTAAAACCCTCGATCGAGCGTTCAACGAACAGAGCTACTGGGATAAACTATGGATTTCGCATTGGTGGCTTCGCAAATATGTACGCGCATACGTACAATCGATGCTCGACGTTTGATCCTCACAAATTTAATACATTGATCGTATTTCTCGTATAATTTGTTTGCCGATCGTACACGAGATGCGTTTCGGATGAATTTGTAGTTAAATAAATTGCCGGAGATGCATCGAGTAGAGATTTCGGAAAGTTTCTTTAGAAATTCGATCGAGCGATAAGAGAGAAGACTACTTTACGCGTATACGAGCCGACGAAACTTCGTTGCGCCGAAAGAAAACTTACTCTAATTCCTGAAAAAGATTAGCGAGCTACGGCAATCGGATTAGCCTAGTTTAAAGTAAGCTTTTCTTAACGGTTCTCTTCTTCTTCTTTCTCTTCTTTCCTTCGTTACTAGTTTGTACCGGTGTAAGAGAAGAACAATACAGTTCCTCTCTTCGCGAACATACCAACTAACGGCGATTATTGCCGAAGTGTGTACTATTATTTGGAAGCATGTATCACAGCAGCGCGCGAACGTAATATCGGTCAATATTACAACTCACTCGTTCGTAAATGCTCGTGCATGTACCCCTTGTTTGACTTTTCCGAACTTCCATATTGAGGTAGTAATTTGAAATACAAAGCTTACTATGATTCGCCCGTCTATTCAGGGTTTACTTTTCGAGGGTTCATAACGTTATTATCGGTACGAGTAGGTACTATGGTTATTAACGACTATACGATATTTCTATTGGCCATAATAGCGACGATCGTAAGATTTAGCGACCGTTAGAGGCGAGTGTCTAATATCAATTGGAACAAAAAGCCATACTTAAATGGATCCGAGAGCTTTAGAGCAAGTACAGTTATGTTAAATAAAATCACTCGGAGGTGAAAGGTCTGGCCAAGAAAAGTATTCCGAATCAAGTGTGGATATAATACGTAATTCATAGAATATGATGTTACAAGGAAGTCGATAATTGGATATACGAAGGCGGCATTGAATCTTCCTCACAATGCGTCTGGCTTCGATTTTCAATAGTTGGTACTTACAAGTAATGCACTTCGGGATACGATACTTCACACAAACGCACGATAACGCGTATCGAATTAACATCGAGTTCCGACAGAATCTCACTTTATAAAGACGATTCCATTTTCAGATATTACATATGTACAGACATACTACATTAGCTATTTACATTACTTGTAGATAAATGTAACGGAAGCAGTAATAAAAAAGTAAAAATATTAATTTAGCAGTTTCCACGTTGGAGATTACTTCGAAATCGATAGAATTAAAGGGAAAGAGAGCGATGCGAGGCTCGAACATTCACGAAAGAGCACAGAAAAGGTGCCCGCAAAATTATATCCGGCTGCCAGCGGTTTTCTTTGAGGATGGTAAGGATAAAACGTTAATAAACGCAAAAATTCGCGTAGAAGGTCCGGACGAAGAGGAAAATGCGGGACGTCGAGGAAAGCGTCGCGAAAAATGCGGACGCGAGACTTCGGAGACGTCACAGCTGCTCCTTTTTTCGCCCTAATTAAACGAAACCGTAATTTAACGTGTCAACCATGAAAATGGACAAGAGAACTCGGCCGTGGTCTCCTTCCGACCTAAATGACAATCCAAATTAGGAGTACCGTAATTATTAAAGGGATTCGCTCGCTTTCAAAGATGGTCGCCGGCTTTATTGGAATAATTTCTTTTTTCTCATAGAATCTATTTACGATTATCGCCAATTAACCCTCTTTTTTATCCGATCGAAACGAGCGATAAGAGGAATTTAGACGACTCGAACTTTCCGAGCTTTCCCATCGATTGGGAAAAAAGCAGATTCGTTATTACTTTTGGAAGTATCCTTGGACAAATCCGTGTCCCAGTTTTATTGTTCCATCGAATCGCAGCCTACCTACGCGTATACACATATCTCTTTCTCTCGAAGCTTTCACCGATCGACAGACAGCTTGGATAACGTTCAACGATACCGAAATCAATAACGGCCGATTCTTCCAGAGATCGAAATTATTCATACGTCGTTGATTCCGATCGTATACCTGAAGATAAAGTTGGGATTTATGGGCGAGTGAAATGGAGGTTCGCGAATTCTTGTTTTAGCAAATGACAAAGCGTCGAGCAACTTTTATAGCATGTGTATGCGTGACGTCGTTAGGAAAAGAAAGGAAAGCCGGATCTTACCGTAAGTCTAAAAAATTTCTTTCCATCGTATTCTCGGTGTTAAATTAAGTCACGCCTGTACATTATTCTTCCTTTGGTCATTTTTAAAGCCACTTGACGGAAAGTTCATCGAGTAGACATCATCGATAAAAAGTTTATATCGCGGACGAGGTAACGGACGCTGATTAACATCGACGATACATCTATCGTCGTGAGAACGAGAGCGGAGAGAAATAATGGAGGAAAAAAGGTGAAGTCGTTTTCACGCGCTGTCGGCACAAAGCGTTAAAAATGAATGCAAAATAGCGGGCCGAGCTTGGGCGCTCAGTGCTTACCGGCATGTTCAATCTGTCACGGTAGGTTGTCGTATAAAACGAAAGGGGAAGAGGCCGAGTGCGAGAGCGAGAACGAAAGGGGGAACGAAGACGGTCTAACGAGCGGACGCGCAACAATCGCGAAACGTACCGCCGAAGTTGATTCGAGAAGAGAAATATGCCCAGCAGCCGGTGTATCCCACGAATTTAATATTATTTTCATCTCGCGAAATGAAACTTTTCGAATCTACAGCCCTTTTCTTTCTTATCCTCGTTTCGCCATGGTCCACGGCGCGCGCCACGTACCTACCATTGTTCTCGGTCTCGCACAGTAGTTTGGCACTCACCACCGTTTAGCTATCCGCGTGCATTCATTAGCATCTCGTCGATTAAAACCGTGGACCAGTTCGTTTCACAGTTTTTCAATCAACGAGAAGGAAAGACCATATAATTTTTATTTTAAAACGTACGGGAGATCATTCACTGCGGTTTTATTAAGATACCCACTCTGTGCGATGCTCCGCGCTAATAACTTTGCGATAATTACATCGACGTTGATGAAGCGAAGAAGAAATATATTCTAGTCCGCCACGTAATTTTATCTTCCTTGATGCGATATTAAATATCACGAGGCATCGGCTGTTCAATTAAATTAAGTAAAATCGATGCATAGGAAGATGACACCGAGTTCCTTCGGTTATAATAATTTCGCATATTACTTACGAGGAAGCGACTAGGGCGAGTGGAGAAAGAAGAAGGATAGAGAAGGGAGAGAGAAAGAGGTAGGTAGATAGATAGATAGTATAAAGAAGGAGCTGGCAGAAAGCACCATCGATTCGGCGGCAGTACATCCGTGTAATCCGGGCTATCCGCGAGTCGACTTTTTATTGCCACGTCGACTAATTTATCTCCCTAAGCCCCGGCGGCGTCTCATACATAAATCCTACTGACCGCTTCTCTTCGGCATTGCCCATCCGAACTCGGCTGCTACCGTTTGTAGCGCGGCGTCTGCACCTCGGATCCCTCGATATTAGGACCTTCGACTCGACCTAGCTTCGCTTGACCAACCCTTCCTTTTTCTTTCCCGATATAACACGAAGAATGACGCCTTCCAGTCCACCTTTTCCCGCCTTTTAAATGCTTTAAAGATCGTAGTTTGACATCGAGTCGAATAAACGGAAGCGCTTTTTTTTTATCGGATGTCAAATATTGGTTCATAGGTAAGAAATTGTCGCAAAAAATATCGTGGAATAATAGAGTCCCCTCTGATCGGAGCAAAGTATAATAGTAACGCGATCGTACACGGTGGTGTCGCACTTCCTGAAGTTTTTCAAGGAAACGAGGGAATTCTTAATTCTCTTAACTCTTTCGCGAAAGAGCGTATCCGGAGATTATTTTCTCGCGTTAACGCGAATTAACTGGAAGCTACCCCTCCGAGTTGCGCATCGATTCGCTCATGCATAGAACATTTTAATTAAACCGAGAATTATCTTTTCTTTTCCAAGGAGTAAAAAGAGGGAAAAGACGAAGGAAAATTCCGTGGAAGGAAGTTCCTCTTCCGCGTTTCGTTCGATTATACGTAAATGTACCATCGAGCATGGGTGCTCCTTTTCTTCGCGACTCGAACGTCGGGAAGAACGTCGAGTTTACTTTTAATTCCTGTACATCTCGTTTAACGAAAGGACAATTAGAATTTACATGCGGCAATACAAATTTGTATGAAGCATCTACAAAGTAACTGGGAGAAAAGAAGAAGAATTCATGTCGTTCCTCGTTATCGTCGGAAAATGGAAGTTGCGCGAAGCGAAAAACGTTCGGATGTGTTTGTAAAAAGTTAATATTCCTTTTATAAGACGCGACCTCCTTCCTTGCTGTCCTTAAAAAGATATCACGGAAAGGTGGTGGTGTTTGTCTTTGTCGGTTTCCTTTCTAATGCCTATCCACCGTCTTTCTCTTTTCACTTTGAAGCGAACGAGTGGGCAAAATTATGCGAAAGGTATAAAACGACAATGCAACGGAGAGAATTTTTCTATCGGCAGCCTACTTCCCCTATCTCCCGAGAAGAACAGATTCCTGATAAATAGGAATGATAACCTTCCCGTCCGAAGTTACTTGGAATTTTCTTACCGATCCAAGAGGATTAGAGAAAATCTTTAATAGGAGGAGACGACCAGTCTGCTTTATCGTTCTACAGCTTATATTGCTCTCATTTCCTTTTAACAGAACGCTCGTGTCTTTTGAAGTAGTCACTGGTAACTGGCTGCCAGTCCGCTACTTTCAGCGGTAGCGGCGATGGCGATGGCGATGGCGATGGTGCTGGATGATACTGGTAGTGGTAGCGTTGGATGCATTAAATCCGAAACGGAAGCACGCGGGTAAAATGTAATGAGAACATTAGCGGAGTGCCAGGTAGGCTTTTAAGTACCCACAGGCGGCCCTCCCCGTATCCTCGCCTACGCCCGCACCCACACCCGTAGCCGCATCGCGCGCACCAGCTCCCTTTGCCTTTCCACGCGCATCGCGTTTCGCTCGCGATGCTTTCTATCCGTCGACTCTCCGCGATGCTACGTGGATTTTCCCAAACGTTTTCGTCCCCTCGCGCCTATAGCAAGCCCGCCCCTACCTACCTACCTATATAAAGCTCTGTTAGGGCTAATATTAGTTGCAAGGGTTACATGGAAAAGCGGTCGTGGAACGTTTCCGAGTGTCGTTTCTGCTGTGCACGAGCCTCTGCTGAATAAGGCGTACTCGTAAAGCTCGAGTATGCCACCTCCGCGAGTAACCAGCTTTACCGGCGTAAACGCGAAGCGATTCTCTCTTTTTCTTTGTGAAAACGTTAGTATCGTTAATAAGGACCGTAAGCTTATCGGATAAGTATACAAGCTAACTTTCCTTCGATCGTCGAATTCGTTCGGACTGAATCGCGAAGAGGGCCGTTTAAAAACATCAACGAGGAAAGTCGTCGTTTGTGTCGTTAAAGTCGAGGATGCGCGTTTAGCGTTGCCGAAAGCACTTGGCCGACTTCCACCGAGCACGGTTCTCCCACGGAACGTGGTAATCCGAGAAAGATGTACTTTCCTTTAAACGGATTTAAAATAATCGGAGTGCGATACGTAATAGCAAGATTTCACGGCTCGTAGTCGGTTTTATTTGCACCATTCGAGCATATGTAAAGGTATCCACGTGCGGGAAAACTGCGAAGGCAGAAACTCCGCTCGAGATTCGTATTTCTTGCGAGTGGAACCACTGCACCGAAATTCTTTGCAACTCGAGCGGGACGGAGAGCGGCAAAGCTCTGCCATTCGATACGATAATGATGGATGAGGGTCTGCCGAGGACACCGATTATCCGAGGACATACGGTACGCGTTCAAAAACGTCATCCATAAACGATAGCTCGAAGAAATATCGGTCATTGTAATATGTATAAAGCCTGGTACGCGTTACATAAGGTAATGCTCGATAGAAATTTTTCACGCGTTGTTTCATTCGCTGGAATCGTGAAAATAAATTTAAAAAAATTTTCTGGGGAGGTTCTCGGGATATACTGTCAAACTCGGACGTTAAAAAACAAAACAAAAACGAATACAAATTACGGGATAAACCCCTGAATAACTCGCAAAAGTGGAAGCGGATTGAAAACGATAGCCGCGTTATTTTCAAAACGGGCCTGCGACGTACACAGGTACACGGAACGGAATCGGACCTTTGTCCGGAGTACAAAGGTATTCCGTAACGTCCAATCACGGTGAGTGTAAGGTGTCAAACAAAAAGGTTTGGTACATTCATACAAAATCCCTCAGTGACAATGTAAAAAAAACAAAAAAACGAAGGTACGGTGCGTAACCCGTCATAGTTTACAAGTACGATCGCAAGGCGTCCGTGAAATACCCTTGGCAAAAATTATCCGAAACATCGGGGTACAGAATAACGGTGTCTTTCGTCGTCGCAAGAGAAGAATATTTCTTAAAACACCTGCTCGCCTTTCCCGTTCCTTGGGTTAGTAAGATCCAAGCGAAAGGAGCCCCGGAGTACGTAGTAGTACGGTCTCTTATCGCTCCGCGCTACCGCTCCCAAGTTGTTTTCTTTTTCTCTCCTTTACCCTTACCTTCTCTCCTTTCTTTTCGTCTATTATAAAACGTTGGACACCGGGGAAATCGCTGCCCCGTTTTGCCCAAAGGTTAGAGAGCTTCGGTCTAAGTGGCTCTAGCTCGGTTATCTCAGGCAGACTACAGCTTTGCATAACGATTATTGCTTTCTTCCTGGCGAGCTTTTAACCGTCAGCACGGCCTCTATCTTTCTTTTCTTCTCGACTCGCGAGAAAAAGCGAAAGGGGCGAGCGAGAGAGTCCTGTCACGATGAAGCTCGATTCAAGGGAATTAGTGAGTTAACCAAGGCATTATTAAAAGGAACTTATCAAATCAGATAGCACGGTAGAAAACGATAATTACTCGAGTAGTAAGGATAAAGAACTTTTAAGCGACGATTACTCGCTCGTTACTTCGTCGTTGTCCTGCGCGAAGGTGTCCGTTAACACGGATCTTCTTTCGTTTTTCGATCTGAGAGGAAAGTGCAGCGATTTCGTGGGACGTTCGTCGGTAGCGTCGGACTAATCGATAGTTTGGATGTTTGGTTTCCGGCTAAATTGTGAGAATAGTCGCGGCACGGTCCATCGAGCGGACGATATCTTTCCGCAATGCGAGCATAATGCGTGTTCCCGACCGGAGAGCTTCGAG
This sequence comes from Odynerus spinipes, assembly GCA_032403825.1. Lineage (NCBI taxonomy): Eukaryota > Metazoa > Arthropoda > Insecta > Hymenoptera > Vespidae > Odynerus > Odynerus spinipes. The sequence continues at coordinate 10,552,904 of JAIFRP010000006.1, read as the reverse complement.
ATAACGTCGCTTTTCACAGAGCTTTGCTCTAAGCACGCACGTCGAACATTCGCGCGCGCGCGCGCGCACGCGTGTGTGTGTGTGCGTGCTCGCGCAAATAGAAGCCAACTAAATATCGCGATTCGATGTAAGTAATGTAAATGTATTCACGCGATCCCAGTGGATCCCAGTATCCCGAGTGGATTTCCAACGACGAGACTCGAACAGAATGCGATTGCAAATTGAAATACTTGCAAGGCACATTGACAACGCGTGCGGCAAAGCTGAGAGGAGTTTCGCGGGCGGATATAAACGGCATGATGCTGATAGGATGCGGAGACGATGCCGATACGATGCTGCCGCCGGCATTCCAGAGAATATTAATTCTCCTGCCTTTTCTCCCGAACGACGTCGCTCGGATTACGATATCCTTCGTTTCGACGATCGACGAGCACGCGCTTCTCGAATGAAACTAATCGTCGAAACACGCGTGTCTTTAACGGCGCCACCGTATATCCGTTTCGATCGGAATTGTCAAGCGGAAATTTATTTACGAATGTCTTTCAACTTGCTTCTCTCGCTCTCTATCTCTTTCTCTCTGCCTCCCACTCTCCTACCCGTCATCGCACACATACACATTACAGAAGCGAAAAGACATCTTCGTTCGAACGTACATTTGTCACGAAAGATTCGAAGCGTTGTTCGGTACGCGCGCGATGATCGATCGAACCATTTTTCAAGCGCGCAATTTCCTTGGTTTCTCACTCTCTCTCTCTCTCTCTCTCTTTCTCTCTCTCTTTCTCTTTCTTTCGCGTTTTCTCTCCCCGCATGGTAGTAACGTCGTCGACGTCGTCGGGATAGAATATATCTTCGCACTCTCACCTTCCGACGAGTAATATTTATTATATAAATAATAATAATCCCGATACTCGTTCTACCACGGCGCATTATCTCGCGATAATGTCCTCGAGCTGGGTTTTGCTTTCAGAAATACAATTCTACTAGTGCAAACCTCCGCTTTAACGCGATAAGTTGTTTTCGGTGATCATCGAGAGTCGTCGATGATTCCTTTCATTCATTTTGTCTTCTTTTATCAAACGAATTTTGTTAGTGATATTATCGGGAAAAACAAGCGCGTTCCAAGGATCAGCTTTCTTATGGGAAGCCCAGAGGGCTCGAAATCTCGTTTGTCTCGCTAAAGGAGGAGATACGAATAGCGTGAGTATCCTGCAATAGGAAGAGGATAGTTCTTGGAACGTTTATGAGTCGCAAAAGGAATATCGAAATGATAAATGTCCTTTTGTGCGTGTCACGCGCGTAGGCCTTTTTAAAAATTTATCCGATTCGAGAGTCGAATCGCTTTGACACGATTGCGGTTAAAAAATTGGGATAATCCGATCAGTCGTTTTTTAAATCGTTATCGGCTGTAAGCCGGACTTTGTGCTCGCAAGATTAATATGAATTTTTCGTGACTGCGATGAAAAGCGAAAAAGCTCTTTCTCACTCTTACGAAACGCGAGAATCGTATTGCCGAACGACTGGTGTCAGAGCCGATCGAAGAATTTTTCATTACCTACGAACGATTCGACGACAAAATGAGACAAATAACGGGGACGCGACGTGAGAGCGACGCTGTTCGAGAAATCGAACGTCAAAGACTCGAGGATCGCTCGCGAAGAGAGGATGAAAACGGAACGTAAAAATTCGGTCTCCTCGGTGGCATAAAAAATGTGTTTTCAAAAAAATACGTTTTAAAGTTGGCGGAATCAACACGCGGATCGTCCTCCTCTACTGTGGACGAGTTGCTCCCGTTTTCGCGCATTTCTCTTTCTCACCGTGGAAGACGATGACTTTTTTCTACATTTTTCTACTTTTTTAGTCGCTTTTCGAGCCTCATTTCCGTGTACGAGTTCGAATAGAGAAAGAAACTGTACGACAACCGTCTCGAATCCCTAGCGAAAGAAAGACGCGCACGTCAAGGCCTTCGTGTAAAAGTCAACAGTTTTTCAAGACGATACAAAACGACTTGCCGTTGTAAAGTTGAAAGAGCACAAAGAGAGAGAGAGACGTATGAATGGCGTCTCGCTCTTCCGTTGACACGAGAAACCACGTAGAAACGTAAAGGTGACTCTTGTTCTTGCACTACGGCCTTCGGATTCGCCCATTCTTCGTACTTTTTATTTCTATAGACGTTTCCGGCATTTCTAGAAATTTTTCTTCCATCCGTATTAAGAGAATCTTTAGTATTTCCATTTCGACACATTTCGTCTCCGCATCGTGCCATTTTTCTTTCTTTAAAAAAAGGCGATGTATAACGGAAAAGAAAATATCGGACGAAGGAGATTCATTTGAAATGATATCGAGCACGCGTATCGTCGAACTCGCTGTAAAAATAATTTAGTTCAAATATACGCGAAAACAAATGCCGTGAAATAACCGTGCAAATGGAAATGATCTCACCCCTTCTGCCTATCTGGCTCGCAGCCTGTATTCGCATCGTAATGCCAGCTTACCCAACGAAATACGCTATGACTCGTTCCACGGTATCACACGCTTGATCAATTCACTATTCGTAATCCACAGAGCAGAATAGTTAAATAGGACCTATACCACGATTCGTGATTATTCTAGTCTCGATTTTACAGCTTATGAAATACGTTCTAAAGAAGAGATCAATCAGGATTCTATCGTTTTTCAGGATTTTCGAGCAACCGTAAATAGCCTACTGGCATTTCGGTGGGTAAACTTAACAGGGGGCTTGGAGTTTCCGAATCACTGGTTAAGGAAAGAAAAAGAATATGAAAGAAACAGAGAGAGAGAGAGAGAGAGAGCGAGAGAGAGAGAGAAGATATCGATTTTCGGCGCGTTGTAACTCGAAATGGATATTACCCCAGCTTCCTTCCCGGTCCTTTTTCCCCGTTTTCCTCGTCGTCGAGGAGCGTGGCGATAAGAGAAAACGAGGAGAAGAGTTACGAGCGAGTCTCACGGGGGAGCTTCGATTCCGAGCGATATCGATTCGTTAAACTTTAATCCCGATACGGGGAATGCGCGATGCCACGGAGTCGGCCCGCCAGAGGAAAGCTACGCGCGTTGAAAACTTTTCTATTATCGTCCCTTACGCGTCTCGTAACGAAAGAAAAGAGAGAGAGAGAGAGAGAGAGAGAGAGAGATGTGAAAAGTACACATCGATTTTGTCCCTCGATGGTCGAGCGTCCAATCAACGGAAGACGTATCTCCGTGTTCGTATTCGTATCTCGGATTAGTTCGCGATTGATATTCCTTCGAGCATCGTCCTCGATCGATTCGACGCGAAATGGAAATCCTCGAGGTTGCGGTGTCGAATTTTTCTTAGACTCTCGTTAATGTTTAACGCGAAAGGTGAGAGGAAACAAAAGTGACAGAAGAACGGCACGGAGAGTGAGAGAAATAAAGGGAGAGTCGCGAAGGAGAATAGGAAAGATGACGGGGTGCGTTCAGGTTGTCGGCGACGGGAGCACAGTGCGATTTGGAACGCTTAAGTGCGAGTACGCGCGCGCTTACGCCAGCGGGCCGACGATGCCATTCCCACGAGACATGAAACTTTAAAGAGGGTATCGCAAGGAACGTGGCGCACGCGCGCACCCGTTGCCACTGCAAAAAAAGCTCGTCGTCGGGCGGAATCCCATTTACAAACGTATTTTTAACGAGTTCCAGCGGTATAAAAGATGTCCGAGCTCGTCGCAGTGACACCGGCAAGAAGCTTTTTCTCTTCTCTTCTTCTCTCGACACGCGGAATCTCTACAAGCTAGCTCGGAGGATCGAGAAATTCGTTATCACGGGTTTCGCAAGGATTTTCTCTCTCTCTCTCTCTCTCTCTCTCTCTCTCTCTAACTGACTCGTTTTCGGAAAATCCGAGAGTGCATGCGGACTGTAAAGCGTGCTCGAGCGGTTAAACGTTGTCGCGGTAAGAAACTAATTTCCGCGAGTTTCTGCTCCTCGTCGAACTATCGATCTTTCGAAACTATCCAGCATGCTTCTAAGACGAACCTTCCTTACCTATCCAAAAGCGCAGATAGCATCCTATTCGTCGCTTTACATTTTGTAACTTTCTATGCATCGATCGACCCGTAAATGCCAAACGCGATCGCGTCAGCGTTTGGAATAATACATAGGAATGTAAGGTGTATCTCGTATCGTCGCGAGACATTCGTCGGAAGCTATACTGATGACGCGTTATCGTGGTATTTCACGAGGGCTCGTCCGATCAAAGGAGAGACTTAGAAATGGCGCGAACGACGTAATATTAAGCGCATCGCTATCGTAAGACGAGCGAGGAAATTAGTACGCTCGTCTAGCCAACGACGAACGATTTATTTCTCTCTCTC
>JAIFRP010000006.1:10528241-10541015 GCA_032403825.1 Odynerus spinipes | reverse complement strand
TCTCTCTCTCTCTCTTTATTTCGTGCCTGAAGGAGCCTCAATGTTTTTCTCCCGTCCAAATCGATTTTCTCTCCTCCCACTCGTATGTTACTTTCGCGTTTCGTCGAATATGTCAACGCGAACGAATTCTCGTTGATTTCTCAAGGAAGAGCAAAGACGGTTATCGACTAACCACTCTCACGCCTCTCCTATCCAGCATCGTTCCGTTACGACGTTTGTTTTGCACTTTGTCGAGAAGCGTAGGAGCGTCGCGTTTATTACGCGATTCATTCCCTGCGATGTCGGCATAAATCCAGAAATATGGTCGCTGCCGCGCTACGAACCACCCGGGGGAAACCAGTGACGCACCGCGAAAGCAGAGTAAAGCTTTTTTGCGACGCCTCTATTTCATCCCTCGCTAAACGGTTGCAGCTTACGCGGATGTATTTCCCTTTCGCGTGGAACTCTTCTACGGCATCCGACTTTCTCCGTGAAAACGAGCCTCTCCTTCTTTGGATATACGCACGCAGTTCTCGGAGAATTCAGTTCGAAACGAAACGAAAGGGAAACCAGAGAAGAACGTTCGAAGAAGAGCATCGATTTCGTTTCGGTGGGAAACCCGTTTGGATCGAGCGAGCTAATGCAAAACAACGTAAATTAGAGCACTGGCGCGATGTTGATTGCTCTCAGTTGGTGAAACCGCGCGGATGCAAAAACGGTTTAATTAATTCCGCTCGCAACGCGCAAGAACTAATGCGCCGGGTTACACGAATATTACCGAGTATGTAACGTGTGTCCGCAGGATGTCCCTGCGCACGCTGAGCCAACCAGCTAAAACGTTCGAAAGGGAAGCGATAAGAAAGAAACGTTAAATTTCGTTCATTTTTTTCCCCTTTATAACTTGGGACTATCGATAATGTCGACGAGATCAATAGCGAACGCTCGTGTATGTTGAACGAAAGAAGCGGCCGATAACGTCTAGACTTTTTTTAATGGACGGAGAAAGGATAATACTAGTTCAGAAGAAAGGAGCGTTTCCTTGGAAAGGTCAATTTCGAGTACTCCCGGCCGACGTACATAAGTACATAGATCCCTGAAAGCTCGTCGTAGACGGTTGTTCTCTGAAACTTTCATGACAGAATGCTCCTCCTTGGCACGCTTTGTTACTTCCCATTGAAAGAGCCACGGAAAAAGTTCCTTTGTCGTTCTACCCTTCGAACCCTCTCGCCGTTCCACGCTAAATTAAACGCGACAGCGGTTATTAATTATCGTCCTATGACGTAATTAAGTACCGATTTTTTTTTCGACCGTGCCTCCTACACACGCGCCACCGAAATAACCCTCCTAATAATATTATACTCGTTAATTATCATTTGTTATTGTACTCTTGTAACGCAAATATTCCCATTCGTTAATGCAATATTGTTAACGAAAAAACTTCATTTACAATAGCCATTATTTATACCTACCGCATTACGTGGAATTGCAGCGATATTTCGCGTGTCTTTTATTAAAGGGCTTTCACCCGATTACGCGAGACTTTGCAACGCTCCTGTATTTACCCTGTGCGATTATATCGAGTATTCGAGATACAACGATGTTCTCATTAACCGCAAGATATCCGGATGTGAACTGCGAATTAACCAATCGCGTTGTTGCGGCGGATCTTGTTACGCGAATCAAAGCTGGGAAAATTATCGGCAATTATAAAGCAGATATCAGATAGCATCTGTACTTCAGCCGAATAGGGTGGTGGATTATTACAGATAACATTAACAACCGTCGTTTTATCTGTACACGTAAAATCGAAGGAACTGCCACTTAGCGTTCGTTTCGAGGATCAGGCCGGCGAGAGATGTGATATCGAATGGAGCGATACTTTAAATAGTGTGAAATGAGATATTAATCGAAATAATTTCTTTATAACCTTCCGAACTGAGCGATACATTCTATTAGCGTAATTAACATTCATCGATAATAATTCGCGTAAACCGTTGCAAGCGTTGATGACTCAAAGCTCGAAGTTACACACCGTGCGCGATATTTTTAAATCGATAAAGTACGATGTTTTTATGGAATTGTTAAAGGTAATAATATTTAATTGGCATAACGCCGTTCGACGATAACATACACGCCAATTTCTCGCTCCGTCGCACTTTATTAACGACTCTATTGTTACGGTATACTTAAATTAGCGATACGACAAAGAGTACAATTTCTGACGTGTGCTTTTCGGCTACAGTCAAAACAATAAAATACAACTGACGACGATTATTATGGATCGTTCCCCCGAGAAAAAAAACTCAGTTATCTCTGCATTCATTTTATCGATTTTCAACTCGTTCGACATTTCTCGCGATCGTTGGAAAAAAATCCCATGTAGATTCGATCGTGCATTCGACTTTGCGTGCTCGCGTGAGATAATCGCTAAGGAATTCTAAACCTGCGTGACGATCTAAAACAGCCTCGCACGGCCTCGTCGCGAATGCACGTATGCACTTAAATATTTGACTTCTAAGAGAAAAATTAATGGCTGCGATAGCCAGTGAGAAAGAAATCCTGTGATTTTCGTGAATGCTCCGCTTTAATATCGAAATGCCAAGGCATGTGGTAGGTGTAGGTACTCGTGGAAATCGAAGATACACGTATAGATATACATAGGTGGATGAGTTCGATCGGTCGTTAGATCGTAGAAGCATAACGTCGTTGCGCGCGCGCGTGTAACATAGAGAAGAGCAACAGAGGGAGAGAGAGAGAGGCAAGACGAGAGAGAGAGAGAGAGAGAGAGAGAGTAGCTCGTGTTTACGGTAGGGTAGTCGAGAGAACTCGGTGGAGCGGCCTTAACAGCTGGATTACACGGACTGAGCCAATGATTAATCAAACACTCCGTCGTGCAACGTAGTAACAATGCACGGTTCGCCGTGGCGTTCAGGTGGCATTAAGTGCACGGTCTTGCGGTTTCACGGTTAACCTGTGATTAACCATTGTACCCGGATAAACATGGCCTCGGGAATTCGACTCGGAAGACGCTCGGAGGAAGTCCTTCGATAAATTAAAGGAATATACGCTCGAGATTTCCTCAAAGAGAACTCCGTTGGATTTTTCTCGAGTCTTACGAATCGATGTCCCGTATATCATTGAACAATGCGCTTTTTATCGCGTCACCGAAGTGCCTACGTGTCTAGGGACTTAATCCCAGGGAAAGGGAAATGTAAGAAATCGAGGGAAGGGGAAGGAGAAAGAGCGTAGTGGCTTTTAATAAAAGTTGGATCGGCTCGCTCCGGTGGATTTTTCTTCGGAAGTTCGTTAGAGTCGACCATCCTCCAATTTCATAAAAACTCGTTAAAGAAAATCGGGGAAGGGATGCAGAGACCGTCGGAATGCGCTGGAAACGCTCGGCAAGTGGGAAAGGGGGAAGGGAGGAAAAGAGAGTGGAGTCAGGAGGAGAGAGTAAAGGAGGGTGGCGCGAGCGTAAGAAGAAAAGTCGGAGATGGAAGGCCAGGAGGAAAGATGCCGAGGCAAGCGTCGAAACAAAAAGTATTACGAACTCGCCAGCAAACAAGATGCATCGTTATCGTCGATTACACGCTGAAATTCCGACAACTTGAGTGGGAAAATTTATTAAGCAACGGGAAGAATAATTTCGCGTCCTTCTTCCTTCCGCGCGGCCGAGCTGGCGCTATGTTTAGAGAGAACTTGTTAACTTTTTGCGAGTCACAGAATTGCGAAGAGAAACGCCGTGACAAAGTAGAAGAGAAAACATCGTCCGATTAAACTATCCGTGAAGACGAGATCGCGATTCACCTTCGAAAGGATTTTATATCTTTGTTTTGATGGCAAAGTTCCTACTTCCTTGAAAGGTTAACTACCGCTTCGAACGTTCTTAATTTTCTCGCGCTAATACTTAAAGTAGAAGTAGGACAAGTAGGATTAAAGTACTGTAATATCTTCTTACGATCGCAAAGGCTGCCTCTAGAGTCATCGGATAAAATATCGAAGTTCACATTTCTTTTTTTTCCTTGAAATACCTACCTGGTGTATACCGTGTAATATTGACGTAATGTAGCTTTGATATCTCAAAGGACCGCTAAGTGAGTTTACTTAAGCGAAACTTCTTAAGTATGGCTTCTACGGGCAACTTTAATAAACGTTTACTCGGAGCTTCAGTTTTACGTTTATTTTTCGACTCGCAACGCACGCAGAAACCATTTACGCGATACAGAAAAACGTAGAACGTAGCGAATTAATGCGCGTAAAAAGTAGCAGTGTTCAAGGAATTCTACCGAACGATCGTGTGACGTAAAGACGAAAGTAAAGAAATAACATCGAAATTTGCATAAAATAAGAACGAATTAAACAATATCGTTCCATCGGATCGCAGAAAGAGTCGACCCTTACCGAGGGTTAGTTATTCGGAATTTGCGAAGCGGTATATAAAGCCGGGTCGTGAGCGAAGGATTTAGGGCAAAGCGACGCTCGTAAAAACAAGTCGGTCTTCGCCTTTTTTCCAGTTACTTGGAAGGGAGGGTCGCCATAAATGTTACTGGCATGCTTCCGCCTCGAAGGAAAGCGAGAGCACCGGCCAGAATGGGAGTCACGACGTTCCATATTTTCTGTTTGGATATTTGTCATCTCGGAGCTACAGGATGCGCCATCGCGACCATGAGAAATGTCTGCAAATATCGTTAGAGGGAACGGACGACTCCGAGGTAAAACTACGAAGCCTCGAGTCGAAGTTACCAAGTAGAAGAATAACGTATAACATGCTCGAGTAGTAGGTAGGTACGTCGCGTCGGTGAAATTCATTTTCTCTTTCGACGCGAAATGCGTTCGTTCACAGCGCTACCTTTTTCTTTCTCTTCAAGACTCACCGCGCTGCGAAAATTAATTTAATAAAGCGAGAATATTCAATTGCGAGAACACGGATACCAAGGACGACCCTTCGATTTTAAAAAGCGCCAGAATTCAGCGACCCGCGCGGCCGAATACAAAGCCTATTCCTCGATTAATTTCGATGACCTGCAAGTGACATCGGATACTTGGGTAACAATGCTGCCGTTCATGGTCCATTCAGAGCCGTAATAGTGACGCCGGACGGGCCACCTCTATTGCCGGGATAAAAACAAGACGAATAGACCGGCTATCTAGAGCAGATAGCTACTGAATGGAACCTTCTGATATATTACCTCGAGTCGAACAGGAATGGCATTCACGCAAAAACTTTGGTCTATCGGGTACACGCGATCCTCGACCCTTTAATACGAGGAGAAAAGATGCGACACACCGGACTCGCGAGAATCTTATAGCTGGCAAATTAATTCGCACGCGCGCGCGGATACGAAGGAAACGAGCTTTCTCCTGGGGAGCTTGCAAGCTTCCGCAATTTTCCGGAAGTTGGCCAAGTTTCGTGCCTCGTCCGAAATAGTCGGTCTTGGAAGGAGAGCGAGAGAAAGAGAAAGAGAGAGAGAGAGAGAGAGAGAGGAGAGGGGGAGAGAAAGACCGTGTGCCACGGGAGCGGCCTGATGGTCAAAGCTTGTATTAATTACGACTGTCAGCTCTCGGAGTGGTCCGAGCCGGAGCTCCGGTAGCTCACCCGGACTGACATTGTTCCTTCCGGATCTCGTTACCCACCAAGTCGGAGCAGGGGCTCTCAATCGTATCTACCGACGAGATCTCTCGCATAATTAAGTCCTTGGCCTTTTTCAGGATATTCACGCCGAAGAGAAGAGAGATTTGCATAAGCTCGCCCCGCCTCGCCGAGCCGACGGTCTCGCGCTGGCGATGCAGTCACTTAATTAAGTTTTAATTTTTTCCCGATAAGATCCCGGATAGTAAAAGGCCACCGTTGTCGTCGCCGTCGTCGCCGTCGTCGCCGTCGTCGTCGTCGTAGCGGGTGCTCGTGCCGTCTCTATCGCTGGAGCAGCTCCTAGGCGAAACGGAATTTATCGCGGCGTAGCTCTTAATTTTACTTTTTTCCTCTAGCCACTTAATACATACCTTTCTTTCTCCACGAGCGAATGAATTTTGATAGGTTGCTTTTGAAAGCGAGGATAGTAACACTTAACGAACCGATGAGATCTACGTTGACTTTCAAGAGATATCGATCCGATGTCCATTCATAAGCGAAGTCGAGATCGTCCTCGCCGACGAGGGTGAAATGAGAAAGGGAAGAGAAGGAGGTGGAACGGTATTGCCTTTAATGAAAAAAAACGAAGACGACGAGCTTTCGCCCGTGAGATAATTTTTCTTTGCTCTCGAAGGATCGACCGATAGCGTGTTTAGACGGGATGTCGATCGACGGGCTGACACTTCGTTACCTTCCTTTTATTTTTCATCCATCTCGTCGTCGTCGCCGTCGTCGTCGTCGAGTTTACCTCGTATCTCCTTCTCACGGCAGCAAGCTTTTTTGCACTTATCGCTTTTCTCCAGTCTCAAAGGCCACCATTATTTCGCGAGAAAGAGCCCGGTCCGGCGAGAATCGGCGCCCAGAGGGACCCTAACCTCAAAGGAAGCTCGAGAGGTGTGCGCCTAAGCTCGGACGTAAAAGCGACCCGACTAAGTTAGATACGAGACACCTATCTTTCTCTCTCTCTCTCTCTCTCTCCCTTTCTTTCTTTCTTCCTCTTTCACGTAATATCGAAAAACACGTAAAGTACGAGCAAAGACGATCGATGGTCCGATTGAAACGTTTTATCTTTTATTTCGAGATTTATTCGGAATAATTTCTATATAACACCACGGTTCCCCTTTAACCGTAATTCCCGTAAAGATCATGATCGCTGTCGAAGCACAGATCTGATCGCGTATTTAAGAAAGACGTCGCTCCGAGGCGACGAATGAAATATTAATTTTCTACTCTCCCTGGTTATCACGCTCGAGGTTCACCGTTACCGCCTTATTTTCCCATTGGATTTCTTCTCTTTCTCGGTCGAGCTCAATAATGGAGGCACCGGACTCGCGCTTCTTTGAGACCTAGTCACTCGGGAGATTGAGCCAGCCTCGGTGGTGTACGAAGAAGTCTATGAAAGTGATGAGTTCGCACGGCTCAAAACCAGCGTGCTACTCGGCGCGGCGAACTAGTTTCGCCTATATTAAACACGGCTCTTTCGTGCATCCCGACGACATTTTTTCCGGGTGGAGGCTTTAGGAAAATAAAAAGAACGCCATAGTAATTATGCAAGGAATACGCGTTGAAAAACTCGATAGTAGGTACTACTATACATATTACTCTTTCACCGAGCGCATTTGCTTCCTTAGTTTCTCTTCTTGGTAGCGAGCTACGAAATGTAGAAGTCCTCGTATTCGTGGCTGCACGTGAAAGGCTATGTCAGCCGGCAAAGTTCCTGCATCTAACCTCGTTATACATACGTACCTACATTAGGGCCGAAGTTTATCGTAGGACGAGAATAACGTTCCGAAGAGAGTACAGACGACGCGACGGTGCTCTTAAGTGGTTAGAGTCGATGTGGCGTCAGACTACGGCTTTTATTACAAACCTCTCGATCTTCTTTTACGTCGATCGATCGATCGCCCGAACGAACGCATTTTCTCTTTAGTACAGCTTTGTCTATCGAAATCTCTCTCTTGCTCTCTCTCTCTCCCTCTCTCTCTCTCTCTCTCTCTCAAGTTTTATTCTTTTCGGAGAAATTCCCTTCTGTTCCCGACGCTTTTCTTTCCCTTTGACCGACCCTTTCCGATGAAAGGTTCACCTCCGTTCGCGGTGATGATTTATCTCGAACGTAAACGAAAGGTCGATCTATTTCGCGATAAATCCAGCCCGTCGGATTAAAAAATATTGAGAGACTGAGAATTTCATAGTAACGTGCAGGCGTATAAACGCGCGCGATGCATATCAGGGATTTGTGCCATTTATTTGTATGGTTTATGTTCTGCGAAATAACTATCGCCACTTAATACCGCGATCGGCGATATCAAATGAAAATTTCAAGCACTAAATATGCCATCGTGTGCTAAGATAAGAATTTATAACTCGAATGAATTAACCGAGCGCACGTGATCGCAAACGCGATACTAATTCGTACAAACTTTCAACATGCAAAAGCTCTCGCATCGAAGAGGAAAAACTTGAGATTGAATAAGTATAGGACACGATTCATCGTCGACGTACCCCAGTGGAAATCTCTTTTAGACTTTTTTACGATTAATCGATAAACATACACCCATTCATTTTTATCGCTATATCTTGTATGTAGAACAAGTTCATCGACGTTTATTTCTCCTATTAATCCTCATACTCGATCGTCGATGTACCTATAGCATAATAGAACTACTTTTTATTTGTGCTAAATAAAAAATATATTTCGAATGTTATCGATAAAAATTTTAAATAAACGTATCCCCGATCCCGTCGAAACAAAAAGCTCGTGATATCTGCTCGTCCAAATATCGTTTAATCGCTCGATAAAATCCTCCCGATGAATCGTGTTTTATTTTTATTTTTGTTTTCAGGGTAGAAGAGACTATCGTGCGATCGTTAACATTCTCTTCGATTTTGATCTCTCAGCTTTAATATAGGGAAGGACTAAGGTGGGCGGTACGTTCTCGATGGATTATCGTGCAATAATTCGTCGTTAAAGAGTATAGCGACGTAGCAAAATGTGTCGTGAAATTGGAATTATTACGGGAAGCTACCGCGATGGATAGAAACGCGGCAGGATTCGCTTACGATCGTAGGAATGACGTGGGCGTTATAGGCCTAGCTTCGGTACGTATGTATGATAGCCTTGCCGTATCTATACAGGCATATAGAAGGCGTGGTAGAACTAATGAATCGCCGGGGACTTTAGGGATAACGAACGTTCCACTGATCCATCTTCCATTATTCGATGTCAAACACTATAATCTTCTCAGATTAATCGAGTATGGCCATATTTATCTGGCGGCGTTCAATATGCGCCGCGGACGTTAATTTGCCATGGTAAACGTTCGGAACGTGCACCGGACTCCAACGACCTCTTTGATTTCATCGTAATCCAGGCAGCATTATTCGACTGCGATGAGTGGCGATCGATAACGAATGTTTTCGTCGTTCTAATATCTTGTTTCGACAAAAAACAGAAAAAGGTTGCGAATCGTCCGCCGAAGGAGCGCCCTTTTACGACGACGCGTTTTCCCTTTCTTTCCTTTCCTTTTACTTCCGTCCGAGTCAGCCTCGATCGTTTTTCTTACGAGGCAGGATCTCTACCGCCTCGGTGCTTCGTCTAGACGCGGCTAAGTTGCCGGAACGCTCGCTAGGAGAAGGAAAAGGCCGTAGCTTTAAGGGACACAGCTAGAGAGGGTGCGGGGGAGAAGATGCAAGAGGGCAAAGCAGGTTACGGGGGTCGCCGTCGTTGACGACTGCGTGCCTGCTGCCAGCAGCAGTAGAGAGGAAGGAGAGAAAGAGAAAGACAGTCGCGTGGGTACACCCTTCTCTCTCTTCCAAGTAATACACTCCGGTGTCAGGCACTCTTGGTGCATAAAGCCGCATATCAACCGCTGCAATAAGAAAGCAGTGCAACGGGATTTAATATCACGTGTACCCTGTTATTGCCGGTGCTGTCTTGCTTTCCGTTCTTTTTCTCCTCGTCTCCGACGCTCTCGAGCTCTCTCGGCCTTCTTTTCTCCGCCGTGAAAGAAGGATGTACGGGGTGTTCTTGCTACTTTTCTCAATCATCTTTCTTTAGTTTATAGATCTCGACGACGGAAGAATTCGAAGAGTACAAGAGAAACTTTCCTACCGTTAAATTTCATTTTTATTCTTTCATCGAAACTTTCGACCTCGGGATGGTTCGAGTAAATAATCACGCGAAAGTATTTGCATAAGCCGTACACCCAGTATACCTAAGGAAATATACATATGTACGCGTAAGACTTAGGAAAGGTTCGTGAATTTTACAACGCTTCTCGTATCTCTACACGTCTCCATTTCCGAGAATGCAATGGAATATCACATTCCAGGGATCAGATTCAATATCCTGCCTGTGTCCCAGCTACGCTAGATCCTGGATTTTAATAACGGCGCGTTCTCGCGATTAATCTCGCCTAAACTATGCCGATGTGTATCGCTCCCGTCAGAATAAACTTCGCCTACGATAATTTCCGTGCGGAAAACCGCGAGGAAACTTTAAAGCGATATGACAAACGGGAGAGGCGTCTACAAATAGTTCTTCTAGAAGCGCGATACGATTCGTGAACTCGACGATCATAATTATGCGAAAGAAAAGCGACAGCGTGGAAGGGGAGATCCGTTATGACGGGAAGAATGAAAAATGTCTATCGCGTAACAAGACCGAATTCGCGCAACGTCCGCTCGAGCGATAGCCGTGATTATTCGAGCGTAGAATAGGTCAGTGTAAAGACCGTGGCAAATTCTATGACATTTCGTTCAGTGCGCAGAATCTCGTAGCATTGTAGTTCGCCGTCCGTCCGTTTTACATATTTTCATTACCAGCACGTATACGGAATATTTGGGTGCAACGAGCGAACACGGAATTCGCGTAAAATTTGTATCGCGTTGTAAACGAACACATTGCGACGAAGTTCCTGCGTAAAATATTCGATTTTAGGATTCTACATTTTTTTTTTTCTAAACACAAAACGTTTCGAAACGCGAGCGGTGATCAACCGAATAGAAAATACCTTCTTTTAACTCTAATCGCTATTAAACGGTGTGTCTATACATACACATATACATATATATAGTTTATTCGAGTAGTTCGCATTACACTAAGCTTTGATCGCTTAATTGACCGGCTATGACTGATTATAATTGGCTGTCGTAACCAGATCAGCCTCCGGCATGTCCAATTGCGTGAACGTACCTCGTGTGACATAGGAATAACGCGCAAACGAATTTGATAAAATTTGCGTCTAGCAGAAGCGATATTTTTTTCGCACGCGAACCTAGAACGCTATCGAATAAAAATAATCCCGCCGTAATCCGTTTATAATAGAAATACGATCTCAAGAGAGATAACTTTCTCATTTCGAAGAGTAACACGAGAGGATTTCCGTCGGGTAACGTTCTAGGGAAAGACGGTGAAGGATCTTTGCACTTGGAAATAACATTTTGGCTAAACTTAAAAGCAATCCAAGTTGGAAGAAATATACAGGCGGTTCGCGCCCGTGTACGGATAGGAGGATATGAACTTTGAGCGCGTCTAACGGAGACTCCGCGAGAGGACTTTCCGCGCCTTCTTCCTCCAGACACGATTTATGCGCCGCGAATAAGCGATTTACAGCGTCGACTCTTTTAAATAAATCGATATAAACTGTCCCGCGACCGTACTCGGAAACTCCTCCGGGGGATATAACTATACGATTTATTATCCTCCGTTTCTCGTTTATTGAAACAATATTACGGAACCGTTCGAAGCAACGACGCGTACGTGGGACACCGAACGGTAAAGATAAAAGATATTGGATCGAAAGTGAAGCATAAAGTAGTGAGACACGGTACGCGTGATCCGATCCACCGATCGAATAAATCCAATTTAGTTCTTTAAAACGGTTTCTCGATTACACAGCGAAGCTTTTCACGATGACGTGAAATACGTATGCACGTATGGGTAGTGTCGTCGCATAATTTTGGACATGGAATTTCAAATTCGAATGCTAATAAAAATGTAATTACAATCGTTACGCGCACGCATTATACGAGATGCTTTATCGGATTACGCATATAAATTTGGAATAATGTGTACTTTACAGCGACGAACAGTAATTACGATTGAAACGTACAAAATATATTTACTAGAAAATGTTCTGTCCAACGACATATATTTTCGATCATAAATTAAATATACAGGATCGCGCGTAAATTGACGCAGATTTTCGGGGAAAAGGACAAGGAAATTTCGGTTTCATCAAACTTCGGAGGGGGCTAATGTCGTATTAGGCTGAGCGGCTGGATAATAAGGATCGCGGAGACGCTTTTTGAGAAGGGCGTTCGAATTCAATTATTCTTTTATGCTTAGGACGTAAGGCCGACCGAAGAGAGACGCAATAAAAGGGAATACGCTTCTCAAGGCCGAACTTATTCACGACGGTCCAAAATTTAAGCAGGGAGGTTCCCCACAAATTACCCGAGGCTTTGCTCGGACGACATAATTCCGTATTACACGCGTAACTAATTCCGCGCGGGATTCTCGTAAGGCCAACGCGTACGGATAAATTTATGTAACTCGTAATTCGCGACAACGTGGAAAGCCGATTCGCAACGACGCCCAAAGCTGATTTTCGATGACACTTGGTGGCGAATGTTTCTCTCAGATTTACAGCGATTATATTGAATCCGTTTGAACGATAACACCAAAGTCCTCGTAACTATGAGGAACGAGAGGAAATTCGGAGACGTTACGGCTACTCCTACTTTCATGGATTCGTGGATAGAACGAAAAATGGATCGCGAAGTTGGAGCGAGATCGACGCTTTCTGCGACGTATCGTGAACGTTAGTCGGTGCGGTGTCACCGAAGATACACTCGCGAAATGGCTGACCATTTCCATATTTATGGAATATTTATGTACAACGGGCGTTACCCGACACGACCACGCGGAGTTACGGTAAAAATCATAAAGCAAATTTTTGCATCGGTGCTAAAGTCGTTTGCCACGGTTCGCGGATATCCCAACGACGTCACACGCGACATCGCTCCGATGCTTTCGAGAAGAGACAGGATGGACGTCCGTCCACGTCGACGTATTCGTATGCTCGTCCTTTGTAAAATACGATCTTTAAACTTTTCTCTCTTTTTAGAAAGGATCAACTAGCAAGCAAGGCGATTTTAACAAACAA
>JAIFRP010000006.1:10444670-10461993 GCA_032403825.1 Odynerus spinipes | reverse complement strand
AAAAAAAAAAAAGAAAGATCGCTCCCTCGAGAGTCGTTCGTCGAACGAGCTTCCCCCACCCCTTTCTGTACTCCTCCTGCTCCACCATCGTTTCTTCCTCTGTACGACCTTACCAGTTAGTCAAAGGCCGATCGGTACGTTCGCGTTGGCATAATTGCGCTTTACGATGCGAGCGAGCAACATAATCGTTCGATTAATACCCGATCGATTAATTAAGGTCGGCCACGTTCGACATCCTCATGATCGATGACCGCTCATTACTGTCTATATTAGAAGAATTTAAAACCCTCGATTACGCACGTCCGCGCGTCCATCGCGAGTCGCGAGCTCCGTGGACGAGATTATTAATTACGAGGATCGATCTCGAATTTTAATGTCCCTATCGAAAGGCCAAACATCATCCGGCGTTCGATCATGATGTCGTGCCGCGATCCTCTTCTCCTATTTTCGTCCTCTCTCTCTTTCTCTCTTTCACTCTCCCAATCTCTCACTCCGGTTTCACGAGCGAACGACGAAACTGGTTCACGCCTGGCGGCTTTTGCATAGGCGTCTCGCATACGTAATGAGAAGTCTCTTCACCGTGTTCCAGCGAGACTCCCGCTCGGATTCGGCCATTAATTATAATAATTAATTCGTACGAGCTCTTGGGCGCACGCTCGCTTCGACGTTCACTCGGATCGTTATTATACGCCAAAAGATTTCTCATTATTACCTTTTATACGACGTCGAGCGATCTGTTGCGCGACACGCTGTAAATTCAGAAGGAGCACGTAACAGTGTAGCAACACGTCGAGTGTGTCGTACTCGCCGATATTCTCATACACGTCGGTGATTTACGTCGATTCCGCGGAAGGGAGGTGGCCGTGCTATTGCGAAGCGACCCTGTCGTTTTGCGCGACGGTGATTTACGTTTCGTCGTGAAACGCGTCGGACGAGTAAAGTGACAATAACGTTTTGAAAGCGCTACTTCCATGCCCCTATCGTCGTTTCTTTTTCTTCTCGACATAGCTCGAGCCTGTCTCGTGGATTCCTCGGTAGGAAACTATCGGCTCGATACCAAGAATAAAAGACGCATTTCCAAAGCAGATTTTATTTCCGCGCACGATCCAGGGAGACTTTATAAAATCGAGGCTCATGGTCGATTGCTCGAAGAATCCTCGAAATGAATCAACGCTTTAATAAATGATCTCGCTCCATTATGAGGATGGATGGCGAAGCGAATACCTCGATAACCTCGTTCTTCCGGAAAAGGGAAAGTCGGCCTAGGCCGCGGTCCGAGGAGTGTGTGTGTGTGTGTGTGTGTGTGTGTGAGAGAGAGAGAGAGACGAAGACAGAAACAGAGGACTTTATAAAAGGAGTTCTTTACACCCAGCCACGCAAAAAGAAAGAAGATATTTTCTTTATTCCTTATCGATCTTCGATAGCTAATAGAATAAGAGATAACGTTCGTTTAATACGATCGTTGATTATTATTAATGGGATTCAATAGTGTCCGGGAGGATAGCCCATAAAATTCGCTTCGACGGTCTCGCACGCACGCTGGAGAAAGAGAGAGATAGAAAGGGAAAAGGATTAAAGGGTTGAAAGGTGTAAGGGGAAAATAAACGTCTCTGGTATTGATACGTTTGACCGCGCGGTTGGACCCGCGTATGGCTTTCATCGACTCTTCATTAATTACAACATATTTTAATGGTCGATCTATTAGCCGCGAGCGTGTACCGCGACACGAGAAAAGTCTCCGATTAGGAAGACGGCATCTGCCGACATCCATCATCGGCTGTCTTTTCGACGTAGTTCCTCGTCAGGAAAATTACAAGACTCGCTGGACCGTTCGTTCCTCTCCTCCCACCGCCGCAGCTTCAACCCCGACCAGCCACTTTTCCTCCTTCCACCGGTGCTCCTCCGTCTGGCTCTCTTCCACGCACACGGCTAGTACTAAGTCACCGCAAAAGCAATTAACTTAATTACCGCTCGATAAGGCAACGTAGCGCCCAGAACCGAGCGGAAGGTTCCTGAAGTTTCGCGTTAAATTATGTACAGTATCGTGTAACTGTACACGCGCGAACATCATGCAAATGATCATCGCAGGAAATTGCATCTATCGAGCCGCGGTCACGCGGCTTCTTTCTCTCTTGCTCGCTCGCTCGCTCGCTCGCTCTCCGATTTACCTGCAAAGCAGTTAGGACGAAACACGATATACGAAGTCGGCCCGATGCGAGTCGCGTTTCGATCGTTCGGTAATAACGCTCGCGAGTAAGGTGAAAGAGAAAAAGGGAGGGGGGAATGTTGAGATAATTTAACATCATTTTAAGTCTCGTTATCACGCGAGAAACGTTTCACCAAAGTCTTGCGAATTTTATGGTAAGAACGTCTTAATTTCGAAGAAGCCATCGTCGACGTTGTAAATTTGGGAGTCGACGCGAAATTAATATATCGAGGGGAAGAGGTCGATGGTATTTCGCGATGATGTGGAAAAGGAGAGAAACGCCGGGCTCTCTCTCTCTCGATTTCTCTTTCTGGAGCTTCTTCCCGAAAACGAGGGAGAGACGAGCTTTTGTCCCGCGAGAAGATGATAAAACCGGTCGTGAGGTGGCTCGCAAACTCGTTCGTCCTCGTTCCTTGTTTTGCACTATTCAATTGCAGGCGCATGTAAATTGGTCTTAATTTCCTGTCCCAGGATTAACGTAGCGTAACACAATACTTGGCGTCTCGCGTTAGTGCGAGCTCTCCGTCCGCTTATTTTCTCTTTCTCTCTCTTTCTCTCTCTTCTCGTGGATGGGCTGTGCGTGGTCTGGAAGGAAGAGGAGTCTCGTCCTCGCGGTTAACGAATGGTCAACCGTGAGTTTTACAACGTCCGCTTATTTACATATGCAGATCTCCGGGCTCCCTTCCTTTCCCCGCGACGACTTCACTCCCACGCCGCGCCTTTTTCTCCTTTCTCTACTCTCTTTCTCGTCGACAGATTTTTTCACTTCTCTATTCCTCATTTCCAGATCGCGTAAAAGATTCGTTAAAATCGTTGCCAGCTTGACTAACACGCTTTCGGACGATATTTATCGAGCACGCTATTTGGAAGCGTTATTTACGGAGACGTAACCAAGATTGCCGCGAAGCTATTAGACAGCGAAATTTACTGTCACTTGGACGATACGAAGGAAAATAAGACCGGTGAGTCGATGAAATCGGATAACCATCGTGGGGTAAGGTTTTACCAGGCTTAATTTAGATACTAATAAACGTTGCACGAAATTTAGAAACTCGTCTCGGCTAATAAAATCGATTATAAACGAGCGTCCTTTCTAAACGGCGACGTTGTAAAAGCGACACGACGGAAACATATAAAGCACTGTCGTTATTGAATCGATCAAGGCGGCGTTTAATATCAGAGTTCGCGAGAAAATTCGATGGATATGAGAGCACGGCGATTATCGAGAAGGGGATCTCGGAGGCAGCGGCTCGTGAAATCGATCTTCCATACGTAGGCATAGAAGTGTGTTTCGTAAATCGAAAGTGACATAAATATCGCCTTACGCGACACGATTATCGTCGTTCGCGACCATCATCGTCGAGTAATTTCGGCCGTTGTTATTATCGAGATCGATCCTCGAAGGCGAGAGCGAAACGATCGAGCGAACCGATCGAGCGAACGAGGAGAAAAAGGGGAGATATCGTAAATAAGGTGTCGTTTCTGCGAAACGGCGGAATTATATTTACGAGTATCGAGTCGCATCTAATTATAACGTTGGGAGAGCAGGTAAAGCTCGACGCGGTGCCTCACCGCGGGACGTTGGGTAGGAGAAACGTTGACGGGGGCGTTGACACCCACACCCCGAGTGGACACAATGAAATACACGCGAGATCGTCGGGGTTTCCACGCCCAGAGAGATATCTTCTCTCCCGCTATCTTCGCGAGCTTTCTACCTGTTCCAAAGATCGTAACTTCACGTAGATCGAGATCCACGAGTTTTCTCGTTACTTATTGTATATCGGCATTTTTCGAATACTCTCAAGTCGTAGGTGCGCCGCCGTGGAAGAGCACGCGAGTTTATTAACGTCCAAGGTGTCGTACCTATATGGGAGCTACTAATAACGTACTACATCCATGCATACGTACGTCGCACGGTAGTCGTTAGAAGCTCGTTTGTAGACACCCCGGGTGTCGCGATCACGATACTCGGCAATCCGTATTCAATTATGAACGATGTCGTACCTCGCGAGACGCTGGCGCCGCACGTATTGTTAATGGCACGTTAATAATGCTTACACATGGTCTCCTCTCTTTAACGAGCGCATCTCTATGATAGGAAAAGGGGAAGGGAGAGCAGGAACGCGGAGATACGTACCAATTACGATTGTCCGCGCGTTAAGGAGCCGATTTGGAGCAATTTACCTTTAGAGGCGCCTGCGCTTAATTGCAACTCCATTTCTGTTATACGATCGTTCTCCATACAATGGACCACCGGCACGGAAAGGTACGGAAAGGCACGCACGCGTACGCGCGAGCATAGAGAAGGTAGCGATCGAAGCGTCGTTTATCGAGCTCTCCGCGAATCGACGCCGCGTCTACCGTCCTTAATTGACAATTACTTTTTAATTGCTAGGAAAGCGTACGATCGAACCTATAAATACGACTCATCGGGTTTCATCAAGTTCCCTCGTGCAATCTTCATCGAGATCATCGAGCAACGACGATCGTCGGATCGTTCACATTTATTCGTACTAATACGTACGACCGAGCGTCCATCGTGAAGATTAACGAAGGTGTCCGGTTGCTCGCGCGGGAAAATAAATCGACGATTTCGAGGGCGGTGGTCCGGCTCCAAAATTTCAGAGACGGTTTATGTCACGACTTTCTATAAAACCGAAGGACGACTCTCTACCGGGCTACGTGGGCGTCGCAAGACTTTCGAGCGGCTCAATAATTTAAGGCTTAACACCGAATTAATGGGCTATATTCGCTTTACCGAGAAGAGAGCGCGCGCGCAAGCTTGAGATGAATTACGAACGCCGAAAGAGGAAGCACGAGGATGCTTGGAAACGTTCTCGGACGTAGGTATAAAGATAGAGGAAGAAAAACGTTGATTTTGCAGGATTTGTCGGAGGGAGAATGGAAACGGAAGAGTTTGCGAGAGCTTGCAAGAAACGATCGTTTGCGATACGCCGCGGATGCGCTCGGTGGATGCGGTAGACGCGGAAGACTCGGTCTCTCGCATCGAAAGAGAGAATTATTTATCGGACGCGGCGCGGATCAAACGGTCGAGCGTTAAATATAAATTCAACGAAATGGCAGCTTTTTGTCGACCGTAAAGGCTCGCACGGATGGGTAGCGATATCGAGCTGGGTATGGCATATTAATCGTTCGTGCACGTGCTAGTTGTTTAGCGAATCTTTTTTCCTCCGCCTAGTTTTCTTTCTTTTTTTTTTATAGCACGATAGGTACACAAGTAAAGCACTAATGCTACGAGATTGCTGTACCGGACACGACGTTAAGCTGACTTCGATAAATGGTAAGTCGCGATGTTACGCGTCGATCGTGCCGAAGGAAATGTTTTTTTACGATCAACGCGGAAAGCGGAAGAAGTCGCCGGTAGCGGCATCGAAAGGAGGATACATAGGAAAGGACGAGACGAACGTTGTGGAACGGGACGTCGCTTATCGAGGATAAACGCGGAAAAGCATTCTTGGATCGAGACTCGCACGAGTACGCGGAACGTACGGAGAGACGTTGATGAACGGCCAATCGCAATTTGCCGCGCCGCTGAAAAGCCGAGGAATATAATTACGAAATCCACGCGGGCTCACGCGTGCTCGTGTCTCTAATGTATGTATGCATATGTATATATACGCTTGCATATTTCACGAGAGACGGATACTTCTTAATTAGCCGGGAGAACAGGCTACGAGGAGATAGATACGAACGACGGAGAGAAGGACGGAAAAAGAGAAAGAGAAAAGAGATAAGGAAGAACGAAATTTCAACGTCTCTTCGGAGAACAAAAATAAGGAAACTCGATGGGAAGTCGGTGAAAAAGTTTCGAGCGTCTCGCCCAGACTTGACTGCGGGTCGAGCGAGCGCGGGTCAAAGGGTTAAGCTAGTCCCTCACCGGTCTACGAGAGTGGACGAGGAAATCGCGACTTTTAATAGCGTGCGCGAACGTCCAACGTGTTTTCTTGAAATTATCGAGGGAGAGAGAGAATCCATGCAAATCTTACATTCATAAAACGTATATTTCCGCCTACGCGTTTCTAATTACGAGAAGAACGAATTTGGAATAAATTTCAAATCGACGCGAAGAAGCGAACGATAAAATCGATGGTAGAAAGTAGCATTATTCGTGTCGTTATAGGAAGCTGCTACTTCGAACGGAGATCAGAGGATGAGAAGAAAGAAGCAGAAGAGAGAAAGAGAAAGAAAAAAGATTGGCTAAGACGGTCGATGGGTCGCGTAGGCGGCAACGGTTCTTTGACACGAAGGAGAACGTCGCTTGAATTTCCGCGACGGCATAATTCTTCCTCGTCTCGTACATAGAAGAGTCTACGAAGATTCTCTCTCTTTCTTTCTTCTTCTTCTTCCATCTCTCTCTCTCTCTCTCTCTCTCTCTTTCTCCTCTTGGTCGGTCTATCCTTGAACGCACAAGCGGGCGGCAGCATCCGCGCTCGCGCGCGCGCGCGCACGCGGATCGATGGCAAAAGAAACTGTGCACTGTCTGCACAGATGCCGCGGCTCGTTAGCGGTGCGCGTTGGCAATAAAGCGACCGCGGCACGTATTATTGTTGAAGCGCTTTACCGGAGAAAGAAAGGGAGAGAGAAGGCGGTGAATAGGAAAGAGGAGCGCTCGCGCGCGCTGAAACTGGGTATTAGGAGTATAGAGAGTATCGCGGACGATCCTGGTCGTACGGAGGCGGTGCATAATCTCTTCGCTCGAGCAACATACGTGATTCTTCTCTCGCTAAACGTTCCAAGCTAGTACGACTCTTTTCTATACCGGGCCGCGTACATTACGTGAGCCGGTACGGTACGAGTATAATGAACCGTAGCGCGTAATGATTCTGCCCGTACGTGCGGAACCGTTTCTTACGCAAATCTCGAGGTCGAGCTCGAGGCATCGAGAAGATCGCCGCTGATTTTCGATTATTGTCTCGCTTATCTCTATACGTAAACTCGTACGGCGAGGTGCGAGGGCCAAAGTTACCGTTGCTCGATCGTTAACGCCGCGAGAAGATCGACTTCGATACGGGGACACGGAACGCTCGAAAAT
This sequence comes from Odynerus spinipes, assembly GCA_032403825.1. Lineage (NCBI taxonomy): Eukaryota > Metazoa > Arthropoda > Insecta > Hymenoptera > Vespidae > Odynerus > Odynerus spinipes. The sequence continues at coordinate 10,454,734 of JAIFRP010000006.1, read as the reverse complement.
TGTTCGACTTTCACGTCATAAAGATTCTCGTGAAAGAAATCGTGAGAAGCTGCCGGACGCTGTGTCGTCGGCGATCGAATCGAAAATCTTGTCGATTCACCGGCCGACGATAATTCGATGACGCTGCGCTATCTTTGTTGAATTTATCGCGTTCGTCCGTCGATTTCGTAGGTTACACGCAAGCTCGAATTTTCAAAGATCCTATAATTTTGCATTCCGACGACGAGTCCGGTAAAGGAGCGATGACTCTACGAAATTTATAACGACCTCGTCGTAGAGAGTCCTTATAATCGCGGGAAAGTTTCTAGCCTTCCTAGACGACGAAAGTCTCTAGCGCTTCCCGTTCGTAAGTAGCGATGAAAGGGAAGAGAAGGCGAAAGAGGAGTTCGAATAGGCGGCTTTCCTTTGAAGCTGAGTCTTTCGATAAAATTTATCTTTTACGACTACTATAATCGCGAACAATAACCGTTCGGTAGGATAGTTTATTCTGCGATGATTTACGAGACTTTAATCGAGGCGAATCTTCGCGATAAGATTTCGCGAGCGGGCACGCGCTCGTCTATCTCGAACGTTGTCGGACCATTTGGCGGGCGGACGTCCGCGGGCATAGACCGGAAGTAAAATAATGTAGCGCGGTAATAATCGGTAAATATGGAGTTTAACGGTGCGCCCGCCGTTTACCTTGGACGTTGCGTGCTCGAGAAACACGAGATTATGTTTGCCGCTCCCTCGCCCGTTCTTCCTCCGCGGGAGAGTAATTATTTTGAGCGGCACGGGTGTAATATTTCGAGAGAGGGACGACGTGAAATATATACTCCTCGCGGATTCGTATCAGCGCTCGTCGCGCGTCCTTCTCCTTCGTAAACCATAGCTCAACGTAATGGGTATACGTGCCGGAGGTAGATTTATAATTTTTAGTTAAACTTCGACAACGTATAAATCCTGCAACATATTAAGGACGTAGCGACGATCGCTCGACGAAGTCGGCCCGAAAATAATCCGAGGGATGCACGCGGTAAGATTAATGTACCGCGCTTACGTTTAATCGCCGGGTGCAATCGGGAAAGAGAAGTTCGATCTCTTAAGAGAAAACGCTTAATTAATGTCCCTGCTAGCGTGCTTATTAAAGAATTCTCCGACGAAGAAATTGCATCGAGGAAGAAACGAAGAGAGAAAGAGAGAAAGAGAGACTTTAATAATCGACATTGATCGATCGGAAAATCTCGGCAAATAATAATCGAATAAGTTCTCCCTAAGTGGATGGGACCGCGTATTGAGACGTCGTCTGGACGATTTTATCGATCGATCGATGTACCCCAGCCCTCGTGTACTCTCGATTAATTTTCATTTCAACGAATTTCCATAGGATTTTAATCGACGCGTCTTCGTAGCACCGTTATTATAATAAAGATTTCACGTGATCTCGTTATCCTCCTCTCGATATCTCAACTATGGTCACCCGTGGTATGGGATGCGCCAATGTTGCAAAAGATCGTGATTAAAACTTGTTCTTTTTTTTCTTCTTAATACTTTCGAGAGGACGAAGGAGGATGGAAGACGTCGAATTCCGTGGAGCTCTTTACCGCGTTACGCCCGCAAGAATTCGAAACTCGTGCCCGATAACTTGGAGAGTTGTAAATTAGCCACGCGCGAGAGAAGCCGAGTGTCCACCTTAAATCCTGTTCCCCCGTTATCACGGGTGACGATCGCTTATCTTACGGCAATTATTAGGCCAGGAATTCGCCGCATCCGTAAAATGCATCGAGATACTTCGTAAACCGAACGCGGATTAACACAGCACCGTACAAAGTATTGTTCCTATCTCTTGAGTCTAATTTATGTCTTCGAGATTTCTCGAAGATCTTACATTTCGTTTCCTCGATACAATTTCTACGTTCTTCGTTAATCAAGATGCCGAGATAATTTCCGTGTCGTCGAGTTCACGAAATAATTAATTGCTACGTAGCTTTTGTATTTACTTCGCGAGGAAGAAACAGACGCTCGTGTATCGCGAGGAATCGATCTGGGTTATCGACGAGATAACCCAGATCTTATTCCTCTCAATCTCATCGCTCTTGTCATCGAATCGAAACACCGAACGCGTTTAAAATTTCTCCTTGCTAAATTGGGTTTTCGGTTGGGGTATAATAGCGGAACTCGCGACGATGGATGATGGTGCGCCGGATTGAACGCCTCGATAAAGATACGATCTTGGAGTCGAGACGCTCGATATCGATGTAGCCGCTGAAATCGTTTTGAAATTGTCGCGATTTGCGGTCGAGCAGACCCGGCAAGAGGCTATTACAGACTTGCGCATTACTTTGCGAGCTATATGTATGTCTGATATTTTCATTATAAAGTAATTTGCTTTGGAGAGAGAGAGAGAGAGAGAGAGAGAGAATGGCCGAGAATGAGGAAGGAAATGGAAGGGCGGAAACGTCGAACGAAACGCTCCCAATTTCTTTTTGGACGTGCCCAAACGCAACCGGTTATTCTCCATATCGGACATCGACAACTAATTGTACGGGCGTTTATCGATAATATCGCCGAGCGAAAAATGGATGCGGTATGGTGTACCGTACACGATAATTTTTATTCCGATCCGTTGAAAGTTATCCTTTTCGCAGGTATGGCGCGAGAGAAAAAAAGAGAAAAGAGAGAGAAAGAGAGAGAAAGAGAGAGAAAGAGAGAGAGAGAGAGAGAGGGAGAGGATTGATATTTACGAAAAGAGCAACGAGAGTGCAATTTTATTGGCAGTTGGATGAAAATCCGTAGCAATAAATGAGCTTTTGATAAATGAACGTCTCTACCGATGTACATAAAAGCGGTTTAATGACTCGCTCGTCGCGTACCAAGCGCAGCCCGAGATTATAGCCCTGCTAAGGCGATTACTAATTTTCTATGATGCCTCGCACGTCGTTAATTAATAATGTAGAATCATTACGTGGGACGCTCCGCGTCGAGAATGGAGAGGACGGGAGATTGTGAGAGACGCGAGAATCGATATAGCGCGGTCGTTGCATAAATCTAGCCGCGCGCGCGCGCATTCGCCATCGCGATATATCGAACATTCGAGGGATCGTTGACGCGCAAGAATATCGACGCGGTAATATACATTTATGCGGAAATTTAAAATAATGTACAATCGAAGGCCGCCGATCGCACGGAGGAAGAGTAGTAATTTTACGTCGGTGATAAATTATTACCTCCGCTATGGCTGCCAACCGTGCCACCGAGATTTACATGTATTTTCGAATTCGTTCGGCGTTTGCTCGCTTTAAAATTAATTCGCGCTAACGCAAAATAATGAAATACGATCGAGTCAACGATTACCAAAGTTAGCTACCTACCTACTCCACATATCGAAATCTCATCGTGCTTCATTAAAAATTTAAGCAAGTACCAGGCTGGAGGTAATAACGCGTGAAATTTTGAACATCCGATTGCGTAGGTATTAAAATCTGTGGTTAGCCGCGCCAAAATACGAGTCAATTATTTCGTTACTCAAATTACACTGTCCCTCTCTCTATCTCTCTCGGTATAATGATCGGTGTTCGAGCCTTTCTTTAAAGAGCAACCACCCGGATATGCCCCCATAATAATCTAGATCGAGATCGACGCTCGATAAGTGCCACGATATCGCAAAATTAGCATCGCATTAATGAGCGCCTTAAATTATCCGATGCTCGCGTTCGTCCCCGTGCAAGTAAATTTCCGAGGATACAATGAGTCGCGTATCCTTCTTGAAGATTCGCACGGATCAGAACGGATCAGTAACGGATTTAGGAACGAGTCGTCCGTTTATAAAGTTCTATCTTCGTATGTTTGGACTCGTAACCCGAGCGAAAGGTGGAATCGCGAAACGATAGGTATGTAGGTAGGTAGGTAGGTAGGTAGGTAGGTAGACGTTAAAATTTGAGAGCAAGGATATTCTAGATCTCACGGAGAGTTCCCGAGCCGATCAAAGGTAAGAGATAGCGCTAGGGAACGACTCGAACGGAGTTATTTTTAATAACGGAGGCTATTCCCTTTCGCCGCTTGGGCTCCGTACTACTCCGCGGGTCCAATTATACAATCCAAGAAATCAATTAACGTCGGGGTAACCTAACGAGCGGCCGCGGAGTATATTTTCCAAGTATAGCCTGCGCGTCGATTTGAATCGCTGATTCATTGCGAAGGCGCTAATTGAGAGTAAAACTACATAAATGAATAACCGATCGTAATCGATCAATCGCTACCGCCGCCGTAGCCGTGCTCTCGTGTAAACCGTTCGAAAGGCTGGGCTCTCGTGAAAACGTTCGATGCGTTTCTATTCTCGTCCGTGCGCCAGACTACGGTAGATCGCGCTAGACCGTAGACCTCGAGGCATTGACAAATCGATCGTTGGATTATAATTATCGTAATCAGCGAGGACGTGGATGAAAGCTTTAAGTACAACGTGGGTTTTCGATATCGATTCTTTAACGGTTGCTACGGTACACGAAGTCCGGGATTGTGATCTAACGTAAACATAAATATTAGACTCGACGTGTTTACAAATATCAGCGCCGTAAGTGGGTTAGTCTTTCGTATACCTTCGAACGAAACGGACGTGCTAAAATTTTTGGTACTTAGAACCACTTCGGGAGAATAAAGGTTTGTCGGTCTAAACGGAGAAAGGAATCATAGGAAACGTAACGTATCTTACAAAGGAAGACCGGTCGGCGTTGCTCGTAAATATCGGTCAATTTGTAGGAACGCGTGGCCCATCGTCGAGCATTCCTTCCCGATTCGGTATCGAGATCGGTATTGCACCTGCCCGCGAGGCAAGTACACCTGTACGCGAGATACGTCGGCCGCTTGTAAGCCCTTATCTCGAATGCTTCATCTCGTAATTTTTCTTCTCCTTCCAATCGACGAAAGTTTGCGGTTTCGAAAGGCAGCTCGGCAAAAGCTCGGCGAACGAGTGGTCTAGCGCGACGCGCGAGATCCCGTTTCGCGATAAAACGAAATAACAAGTCGACGGAGAGAGTGGTAATCCGGTTAATCGATCGCTACGAGATAATCGATAATGTCGGTAATCCATTCTAGGTGGTCCAACGAGTACGGTGTAATCCGAGGTAAATGATGCGTGTAATGGCTGTCAACGGAGTAAACGGCTTAGATGCGGCACATCTTCATTTCTTATTAATGGACGCCGGTGCTCTTAATAACCGTTTTACGAACGAGATCTTCTTGTCGACTTCGAGGCGAGAAGTCAATTTAATATGATTCGATACGTCTCCTTACGAGCGACATCGTTAGTTCAGAGAAATTTAATTTCCATGGAAAATTGAGTCTCTCTTGTGATCAGGAAATTAATTATCATAAAAGTCTAGGTAACCTATAATCTTTATTTACTTATTTATTTATTTAGTGAGCTTTAAAAAACGAATTCTACCGGCAGATTTCAAGAGGATCGCACGATGTGTACGGTAGCGCGGAAGCGGAGACCAAAGAGGAACGGAGTTACGGAGGAGGAAGAAGGATGCGTTTGGAAGGACACGGCAAAAGGATTGCCAGAGTCGAGGAGGATTTTCGTGCCGATAACGGCACATACGGAGGAGGGAGGTAGCAAAAGCGCCGAAGGGACTCCTCTTTCTCTTTCGTTCGATCGATCGAGAGAAGTTTGTACCTACCTACCGTGTGTACCGCCTTCGTTTCCCACAAGCGATTACACGCTTCTACCTCTGTAGCGGGTCGGCAGAGCGAGTAAGAGAGAAGAAGAAGAAGAAAGAAGGAGGGAGAAAGAGGGAGCGAGGCGGCCTCTTATGGGGTTGCAGCGCGGTCAATTTGCGTCTAGCAGAAGTCACGGGGTGCCTTCGGGAGCGCGGAGCCGACGTCATAGCTGGCGCATAGAAATGTCAAGCGCGGTGAAGCGCGCGTAAAATAAGATGTAACGTCACTGATAACAAGCGCGCCGCTCCTTCCGCGCCGACTTACCGGGCCGAAGGTATACGCGATGGCGGAGGAGGAGGAAGGAGGAGAAGCTTGAAAGAGGGTTGCGGGAGGAGAACCGATCTGATAGCGGAAGGCCGCCTTTGCCCGCGTCCTTACCTCAGGTTATAAGCCTTCGAAAGGAGCCACGGCCGCTACCGTCCTCCTCATTCTCATCCTCGTCCTCCACCTCCAATCCTCATCCTCTTCCACCTTCTCGTCCTTCGCGAGGAGGCTCGAGCTTGTAAATTTGTGCTCGCCTCCTTGATAAAGGTACAAAAGAGCCGCCGCGTTGGATGCCACGGAATTTGCATGAACGCGAACAAGACGAAGGGAAGAGGATGCTACGAGCTTGGTGATGACGGATGCTGTATGTATCTCTTTTCATCTATTCCTTTTCTTTTTTTCTTCTTTTTTTTGTAAGTAAAAAGTAGTCCGAGCACGCGACCGACTAATTCTAGAGATCGTTGCGCTATCTCCTAGAGTACATTCTTACGCAGACGTTCGATCTCTCGATGAAATTCTTCAACGCGGATCACGCGGTCGAACGGAAGCGCCGTCCGATTTTACGCTCGCCGCATTAAAAAATGTTGTTTACGTTGCAGCGACGGGGTCGCGCGCGCATAACGGAAAGGCGTGCGCGTGCAGAAAGGAGGTCGAGCGGCGATTAATCGGTCGAGTCGAAGAAAGAAAGGGAGAAAGAAAGAGTCCCCGGTGGAACGTAGCCCGAGACCAAGTGGAAAATGGCTGTCCGATCGCGTACGAGTGGAAGCGGCTGGCTTCTGCGCGCCGTAACAGTCCGTCCGGACTTTCTTCCCTCTCTCTTCCCCTCGTCTCTTCTCTCCACCCTCCACCCGACCCCTTCCCCTCTCTCTTCGTTCGGAGCGCGATGCGATCGGCGATATTCGCCAGTCGTCGCACGTTTCTTCCATTACCGGCACGTCGTAAATAAGATGCGACGACGCTGAGAAATTATCGTGAGCATCTTTCAATCGGGCTTCTTTGCGCCGGTGAAAAGCGGCCTCGCGCTCGTACATCACGTTCGACGATGTTTTAAAAGCTTGCCCGGTCGATGACGTTACCGATGCCGCGCGTTTCTTTTTTCCCTCCCGATTACGAGAGTACCATCAGGAGGAGGCTTTTTTCCCCGCGAAATCCTCTCGTCGTCGAGATTTTCGCCCGGAATCCCTCGCGAGAGAGCCGGAGGTCGGAGAAGGTCGAAGGGTTGCCCGTCTCGAGGATGAAACTGCGAGTAGGCTCGCATCCGCAAGAAACTCGCATTATACGGGCATCGTAAGAACTTTTAATCTCAACGCCCGGTGTAACCGGCCGATAATGAATGCCGCGCGACTGGTTACGAATGGCTAAGCATACCTCTCTGAATTTTTATACGACTCCCGTGTACTTACGTACTCGCGTACTTTATGATTATTGGAGGGCGTAGTTGCCTACTCGAGAAGAGGAGTCGATGCTTACAACCGGAGCTCCCTTTCCCCTCTATGACCGAGCGACGATGAAAAAGAATTTCCGATTTCTTCGTTGTTAATCGTAATTTATTACCTCTCGACGAGGTGTAATCCAAACCGAGCTTAGAAGATCCGTCTTTCTTTCATCTCCATCCATCGATGATTTATCGACGCGAGCGTGGATTCGCGAATACGTTCCGCGATCGTGGAATACGTCGATCTCGTCGAGAATAATTTCCAATCCGAGATCGACGAAGGGCTTATACGAAATAATTAATTCCAATCGTGCACGCAAGCATGATCGACCATGTGGGCTTTGCGAAGACGTTTCAATGGGCGGCAGAAAAGTCGTAACGTCGAATAGTCGGAGAAAAAGAGAGAGAGAGAGANNAGGAGAGAACAGTGGAAAAGAACGACGGTAAGAGGAAATACGAGAGGGTGTTTTACGAGCAAAAGGGATCCGCTCCTTTCTTCCTCAACTTTTAGCCGGCACTGGTTCGACTCCCAGTTCCGCGGTCGTGGATACCACTCTCGTTAGTTGGCTTCTTCCAACTTCTCGCGCGCATTGTTAGATTAATTAATAGGATATAATGGGCGTTCTCGCCGCGATCGTTTTCTTCCTCTCATTCCGAGCCGGCGTTTCCTCCAAAGAAGAGGAAGGTAGGATCGAGAGTTTCTCGAGGCGTCTCGTTCCCCCATAGTGACACGAAATACGATCATCGATTATTACGCTTTGACTTTCTCCATTATTTTTACTTCTTTTTTTTCAGGATCTACCAGAAAAGTTGCATCGCAATCAAGAAGACGCGAGCTTAACGAGAAGATCGTTATCGCTGCTGCTTACGTAGAGCGTGAAATTCTGGAGATCGGACGACGATAAATCTCGATCATCGGGCGAGATAAACTCTCGAAGGAGGGCGCTTCTTTCGGGAGGAGCACCGTTTCGAATTCGGCTAAATTCGGAGAAAGCTGTCTTCCTCGCTCGCTGGTAAGGTTCGAGAGGAGCGTCTCTTATAATCCTTCGTCGTAATCGCCTTTATCTCGATCCTCGGATTTATAGACGTAGAAATCGCGAGGCGCGCTTTCACTCGGCGAGACAAATCGTAAACATGTGCCGGTAATGCGCGGTGCTTCTTTTTGCTCCGCTGGTTGCAGTCTCGAGGAGGTTCTCTCGTGGTTCAAGAGAAGCAAGGAAGGAAGGAAGGAAGCAAGGAAGGAAGGAAGGAAGGAAGGAAGGATCGATCGCGCGAGGAGAAGAGGATTAAGCTTGAAAATGATTTTCGAAACAAATCGAGGAGGACGGCGAACGCGCGTAATATTTTGTCGGGAGATCGGCTCCGTACCGGGTGGGCTATTACTGCCATTAAAGAAGGCGAGAAACGGCGCGAATGATAAATAGAGTGATTACCGAGGAGGGACGGACGCGGAGAGTCGGTGTGCCACCGCGCGCTACGAAGGGGGGAATTGTCCAATCATCATCAGTCTGTTTATGCCTCGAGCAATTCTCTTGCATACTTGCGAAGCAACGTTGCTACGTAGCTAAAGCGTAAGTAGGTACGTAGGTACGTAGGTCCGTGGGTACATAGGTGGTAGATACGTGGGTACGTAGTAGGTTCTCTCGCGTAGATTTATCTCGGAGGAGCTCGGAGCTCCTCCGCGTACGCGCATCGCCACCGGCGGAAGCGCGAAAGCCCTCTACGCGGGGCTATTTCGAGGATGCCTAATGAATTTCAAAGGTCGTTAGACTCGAAACCTTAGCTTGCAAAATCGCGGCGAGGTATTCTTTAACGATGCGCGCGAGAGCGCGGAGTACGGTAGCCGGCCGTTATAACGTAACCTCCGTGCGCGGCGCTTTCGCGATTACGAAACGTTCTAATTCGATTTGCATTCGCGAGTGCGGTCGCTCGTTAACAGCGTCGTTTCGCGTTAGCGATCGACTTCTCCGAAATCTTATTTTCTTCATTCCTTTCATTTGTGTTCTTTCCCTTTCTTTTCTTTTTCTTTTTCTTTTTCTTTTTCTTTCTCTTTCTCTTTTCTCGGATCGGATTCGAATGCCTTGGCGCGCTCGGCCGGTTAATCGCGCGCGATAACGGCCACCGTGGGAGGGCTTAACGCTTGTTAAACACTCGATTGGACGTGCACACGCGAGTTTTCAAACGCAAACCAGAACGATTTGCACCGTGCACCGGCATAATGAAGGTGCTCGCATGCGAACGTATTTATACACCCGGGGCACTATACGTCGCGCGTGCCAGCACTGGCACGAAACGAAATGCACCGCGCCGTTGACGGCTCTCCCCGGCTCCCTTCTCACCACCAAAGACTCTCGCCGACGCGCTAGCTCGCGCCGAAGAGATTTCATGGGATCTACGCCTCGCGGCATCGACCTTTCCGCGGTTGCCGAGCTTTCGGTAGAAAAAGGAGGAAATTATAATTACCGTGTCGCGGTAATTAAGCGTGTAGAGAAGGCGCGAGCGCGCGTCAAGACGTCTCGACCCAATAACTATTGCGTCTCGTGAGATTCGCGAGCGCGTCGCTCTCGTGCGAAATCATTTCTCCTAACCGAGCTAGATCGAATCGGAAGCGTTTTCCCTCTCTTTTCCCTTTCATTTTTCTTTTCCCTCCCTCCTCTCTCTCTCTCTC
>JAIFRP010000006.1:10382139-10393132 GCA_032403825.1 Odynerus spinipes | reverse complement strand
AAATCTCGCACTGGAGAAGCTCGCGCGCGTACGAGGTATACTTACGAATATACGTATGTACGTACATACCTATATATCCGGGGCATCCGGACTCGAGCGAGTTATCTCGAGTCTTTATCGTACGAGAATATCGTATCGCGTCGATCGGAACACAATCGCGAATAGAAACGCGAACCGCGATCTACATGGATCTTCCGACTGGTACATACATTTCTTACGATATCGTCCTCTACCTTGTAAATCGGCTCGAGTCCGCGAGCCCGATGGTCGTCGTTCGAGGAAATTAATATCGCTACGCGAGTCGAACGTCTCGCTTCGTCCGGCGAGAGTTCGATCTACACATTTTTTACGAGCACGATGGAACGCGGAGACATCGGTTTTCTCGCGGGCGATCTCGTCGTTCGTCGAAAGAAATAATAATATCGCCGCGATCGATCGCGATCGTTCCCGATCGAGGAGGAGATAAGACGGATCAATTTTTCAACGGATCATTAAGCGATCGATCAACCGGCCGACGTTTCCACCTTTCGAAATTCAACCTTCGTTAGCACGGGCTCGCGAGCACAATCCGGTCGATTAGCTCTCTCGCGCGTCGAGTTAACGAGCGATCGAATTTGGCGATCTCTCGCCTTTTTTGCGCAAACTCCCGGCTCCGCTTTAAAAAAGGATGCAGAGCTTGCGCAAGCGTCGAGTCTCGTCCCGTCCCCTCGTCTATCTTTATTCTAGGCGCTCCTCGTCGAAATGCAAAGCGCGCGTGCGCGCTCGAGAGTGAACGTCTCGCGGTCGCGCGCTTTGGCGCACAGGTGCGCCTTAATCGGCTTACCTTTTGTCGGTATCTACCTACTCGGTGCGCCACGTTCTCAGGAATAATGAACGCGTACGAACGGTCTCGATGCGATCATTTTTAAGAGTTGCTCGTAATACAAAAATACATTCCACGAAGGGTTAAAATATAAATCGAAGGAACGAAAAAAAGAAAAAGAAAGGGACTCTTAACGGTGGATCCTCGTCCTACTTTCTATCGGTCATTATTACGAGATATCGAGATTCGACGCGAGCTGGATCGAAAGGACAATGGCGGTATAAATCGAGGCTCGCGGAAGGTCGAGCCGCGTTCTTGAATCCGGCCTAACGAATCGAGTAGTGTGGTGCTCGGTGCAGAGGTCACTGTCAGTCAACGTGTCCCCACCCGCCGTCGATAATCGACGTTACGTGTAATCGGCTCTCTCCGATCGACGCGAAGAGATAGATAGATAGGTAGAAAGAGAGGAAGAGAGAGAGAGAGAGAGAGAGAGAGAATGAAAAAAAAGAAAAGATCTCGAGAGTCGATCGACGGTGCGATCAGGCGCGGCCTAAACGCCTGCGGCGGCGTTACCCGCTTCTCGATGGGAGAACGAAAATAGGCGAATTTAGCGGGCAACTACCGGCGTCGCCTCGTAATAGAATGGAAGCGTAATTATAAGGTTACCGCGCCGTCATTATCCGCGAAGAATCGTGTCCGTGTCTGGCTACTACCAATTCGAGCCCCGTTGCTTTCACGGCTGGCAGGGCTCCCCGAGACGGTAACGTCGAGAGTAAGTAATATGGAAGGCGTGCGAGCTACTACCGGACACGTTAAATCGTCGCGAAAGATTCAATTAAATCGTTATATCCGATATTCCTTGGAGCGTCGAGACTCGGCATAGGAGTAATGGCGTATATATCGACGAGGGGAGAGAGAACGGCTCGTTTTCTTTCGAGAGTACCGCGGTAGGACTTAAGTACGGTGCGAACGAGCAAACGAGCGAACGTTGGTCGGCAGTCGATCGGTTTTGCGGTCGACTCGTTAACCGCAATACGAGCGAAGAAGTATAAATGATCTTAGGAAGAATCCTTTGCCTTCTCTTGGGCGAGAGAGACCCTCCGCGTTCTCGCTGGCGCGAGAGGAAACGTTATCCCAATTAAGGCTAGCCGAGCCCTTTGATCCCTCGTCGGAGACTTTCCGAAGGGTTCGCGAATGAAATCTCCTCTCGAGAGGCTCGAGTTATCGCGCCCGCATCCTTTCCTTTCCTTTCGAGAAGCGAGGAACTTTTCCGCGCGGAGCAACGCCCATCTGATTAGAAGCGTAAGCGTGTGCATACGTATGCCCGGGGTATATACGCGCATACCTACGTAACGTACGTGTGTCTCTAGCGGGAAACACGCTAGGCGTATAAAGAATATAACGAGTCGTCTCTCCTTTCGATCTTATCGCCTTTATTAGATTTCTCCGCGAGCGTAAACTCGGTCGCAGTCGCGATTTTACGAGGCACTCGCCTCCCGTATCTCGATTTCCGAAATCCTTCTCGCGAGGAGACGACGAAAGAGAGTAAAGCGAGGTAAAGTAAGGTAAGGTAAGGTAAGGTAAGCGGCGAACGGTGTAATTGTTAAATTCCTTGCGTAAGATCGTCGTTAAACGTTGTCCAGGAGCGGCGAGTCGCGCCATATGGGAACTCGCCGTTCCGAGATTTTGCATTTGAATGTGGAGGCGGTCCGGGTATGGAAGTACCATAACACCTCGATCCTAAAGGCAAAGACAAGTCGATGCTCGCGGATAATTCGAGCCGTTAGTTCGGTTAGTCGAGACTCTCGCTATAAATATCTTTCCACGGCGAAAAGAAAGAGAGAAAGAGAGAAAGAAAGTCAGAGAGAGAGAGAGAGAGAGAGAGAGAGAGAGAGAGAAATTTACGATCTTCGGAAAGGCGATATCTCGTCTACCGAAGTCGAGTTCTCTGCTGGATCAAAAACCTACCGAAAAATCGTGTCAGTCCGTGCGTTTTATCGCGAGAACCGTCGTCATTTCTAAGGGGACGTAGGTACTTACTCCCGAGAGTACGCGGGCGGGAAACGTTGCACGGTTCGCGAGACGCGCAAGTAAGTGCGCGGAGATTACACGAACTTGCAGTACCTACTCCGGTGCTCATTAACATGCATTCACGGCACAATATTTATCGTTGTCGGGTTCTCGTAGCAGCGGCGCGTCTTAGACGCGAGTCTCGCCGGTGTAGAACGCGACGCTCCTTCGTCCCGCGGACGCGACCACACATCCAGATCCTAGATAAAGGCGCCACGAAACGCGGACGTTACGCGTACGCACGCACGCATCGTCGTGGTGCGTACACGCGAACCACCACCGTCGTCGCCATCGTCGTCGTCGTCGTCGTCGTCGTTTCTACTTCCATGTTCCTTCCTATCGTTCTCGGTGTGGTTACAACGAGCTCGCTAAGCTTCTTGCGCGGATCACTTTGTCGAGGGAGATATCCTCGTTTGTAAAACGAGACGCGTCCCTGCAACTCCGGAGATATTCGCCTTTTATTCTCTTCAAATGGATACCCTCGGCATTTCTTGTTGCAGGAGAAGCGAATTTTTCGCTCAACAACCGGGACGATCGTTTTCCAGCGATTTAATATCGAGAAAGGAAAACGCCTCGAAGAGATCGACGACTCCTCGGCGAGGTAGGCTAAAGAGAAAGAAGATTGCCACTCGGTTGATCGTTTCACACGCGTCGTCGAGTCCTCTGGCAACTCGGAAAGGAGGTTTAAGGTAAAACGCCGTGGCGCGAGCGATTAATCAAACGGATATTAAGGTCGCGTTGCTTCGTCCAAGCAGCTATCTCTAAGCACTGCTCGCTTCTAACCGGTCCTCCGAGGCTTGGCGCCAAGCATCTCGCTTTTACGATATTACACGCGTCGCGAATCAGGCTCCCGCTATCTCTCTCTCTCTCTCTCTCTCTCTCTTTCTCTTTCTCTTTCTCTTATTAGATGGATACGAACGACCTCGCGACTCGGAGAGACGAAAGATCGATTCAACGCGCGAGACTTTTTTTTATATCCTCCGACCGCGAGAAAATATATCCGGTTGTCCCGCGATACGACGCTTAATATATTAGTCCTAATGCGCGCCGAGCGTATAGCTGTAATTATTTCTGACGAATGGGTATCTCGATCAAAAAGCAAATATATCTAACGTACGTAACACGGAGCCTGACGAGTTAGAATATCGAGGTCGGTCCTTTATCGGTAGCACCGTGGGAGATCGTCCTCGGAAGTTGGAAAGAACGGAGAACGAAGAAGAGAAGGAGAAGCGGAGAACGGTGCACGTTCGGCCTTATACAGCCGAAGGAACTCGCCGTTCTTATCTGCATCCGTCTATTGCGCTCTTTTACCCCAAAGCAGAGCGCACGGTACGAGTTCGCTGCCGCGAAGAACCTTGACGCGTTTCGCCGATTAGCATAGACCGTCAGCCGGTTCTCTCTCTCTCTCTCTCTCTCTCTCTCTCTTTCTTTCCCTCTCACCATACCTTAGAATCCCTAAGAACCTACCGTACATGGCTATCCGTCCGTCAGTGCGTAGAAAAAAAATTACACGCGATTATCGTCACCTAATCCATATCACATGCTACGAAGTTCCTTCGAAGTTCTCGAACTTCTTACGAGAAGTACCGAGGAACGAAGAGAGTTCCTTTATATGGTCGAACGCATAATCGACGAGTCATTACTCCTTTCCCGGCTTTTCCAACGGCGGATATATCTATGACGGTGCCGCTTAAAGAAACTCGAGGAAAGTCTTAATTAGCGTCGCTCCAGAAGTGCAACTTACTTTGGTTCGTCCGATCGAACCGCGGCGGACGAACGACGATGGAAAAACTCGCGGAAAACGTTCGGACCTGAGTGATGTTTATGTAAGGATTCGGAAAATGGAAAATCACCTGAGGGGAAAGAAAATAGCGGACGGCGAAGACGCTTCCGCGACGTAAGCACTTGGCACGAAGGTTTGTGCGTGCGAATTCATGGATGCAAATCAGGCAGGTAGTACGAACGCGCGATTGTGTCGTGACACGCGAAGGTGTGCACGGTCTTCGGTGAGCGAGCTTGTCAAGAGGTTGCTCGCCGCGAGGAATAAGCTTCCTCGTAAAACGGCCGACGACATGTCGGTATAATTAACTTTATTTCTCTCTCTCTCTCTCTCTCTCCCTCTCTCTCTCCCTCTCCCCCCCTCTCTCTCTCTCTCCTTCTCGTTTGTCGCGTATAAGTTGCCCCGTGCACCCCTCGTAAAGCTGAAACGCGCGCGTGCATTTGCAAGGGCAAAGTCGAAATCGATTAACGCGTCGTTGCTCGTTTTACGAAACGCGAAGATTAGAATTTCTAGAGGGACACCCACACTTTAGCGACGTCTATCGAAGAGGAGCGAGCATATCGTTCAACGGAGATTCGAAAGTGATTCGTTCGCCAAGAAGGAAGTGGGCTCGACTCTCGGTGAAGGGTTACCAGATTTGCATTTCAAAGAGGCCAAAGCTGCGCTTGGGACTGGCACAAAGAGACCGCTCTCTATTTAATTAATTATCGCGATCTACGATGAAAATTATCCGAAGGCAGGACTCGAGCTCCTCTCAGCGAGCAAGAAGTGCCGGATGGAGGTGGATACGCGTATTATCGGCCACTGACAAACCTTTTCCACGGTGATTACGAACAAATTATGGGTTATCATCGGATGGAATAAGATGAAGAAGGAGGAGGAGGAGAGAGAGAGCGAGAGAGATACGTGTAGTCTAGCTTCCAGGAACACGTTAATAACATCATTACACTTCCCTCGAATTCTTCGAGATTATCGTACGTGCCAAAACACGGATTGGCCTTTAGTAAAGACCCCGTGACTTCTTGGGTTTCTTGCTGGTAAATAGAAGCAAAAGAAACGAGCTGAAAATTCGACGCGAATCGTTCGACGAGGAATGGAAGGGAACGGAAAGAGACTGGAAGGGAAGGCGCACGGTGCCTAGGACAACTCTCGCTCCTCTCTCTCTCTCTCTCTCTCTCATCGCGTATCGATCCTCGACGCGTCTTCGCGTCGACGCGAGAGGGAAAGCAGAGGTCGCGTCTCGAGGAGGTGGAGGAGGAGGAGTAGGACGACGCACGCGCCGTGTTCGCCATAATGACAGAGCACACGATGCTTTCGTAAAAGTGTCAATTCCCCGGCGATGCGGGTAGGTCCGGGACGGAGAACCGAAGTCGTGGCAGGGAGAAGGATAGGATAGACGCACGAAACTACGCGGTATATGCACGAGTGTGCGCGCGCAACCTAGTGGATACGTAATCAGCCATAATTAGCCTGTTGTGTGCGACCGGTAAAAGGCCGCGTAGAGAACGAGAAACAGAGAGAGAGAGAGNGAGAGAGAGAGAGAGAGAGAGAGAGAGTCAGAGATAGAGAGAAAGACGGGAATAGGTGAGTGACCTCTCGCCTCGGGCGGGGTTCACCGTAGGGTCTTCGGCAGGGGTCGAAAGGGGTCTCCCTCTTCGAGTCTACGACTCTAGTCTTTCTCTCTTCCTCGCAACCGTACGGACGCGCGCGCGCGCGTTCTCGTTCTCTCCCCCTCCAGCATCGGACGATCTATTCCTCCCCATCTCTTTCTCTCTCTCCTTCTCGAGGGCAACGACCCCACGGTCACCTGAAAGAGGGCCCACTACTCCGGAGAGGAGCTCGTCAATTTTTCGCCTATCGATCGTGGAAATTCTCCTTCGAGGTGGCCGAGGGGAATCATCACGCGACCGGCGACGTGCCTCCGCGCTTCGACACGCGATCCCATAAGGATCGAGACTCACTCCCACGATGCGTTCGTTGCGCGCCACATCCACTACCACCTACCTACCTACGCTTCACGGTTTACGCCGTTTCTAAAGCGGCGGGCCCACCTGCTCGAGAGACCCACGCCTCGAATAGCGCCGCCGCGAGGGACGTTGCAAACGTGACTCAAATTTTCGACGACCATCGACGTTTCGACTTTCCATACCCGTCGGGACTTTTTGCCGGCCGGTCCTTCGTCTTTACGAGTCTTTTGGGAATTCGCTCGAAGCTCGAGCACACGACTACTCACCTACCTACCTACCTACCAACCTACCTACCAACCTACCTATCCACCTTCCTTCCTTCCTTCCTTCCTTCCTTCCTTCCTTCTTACCTACCGGTTAGCCAAGAGAGATCGCAGACAATGGGTTCGATCTTGAACGCTCGCATGAGCGCGCACGCTTATAGATCGCACCAATTATATGCGTCGCCGTAAACTGCCGTGCGATGACTCAATTTGTTCCGCGCATTATCCCGCGCGGATAGGCGCCGTTACTTTACATAATTTCCACCTAACAATTGCCGCCATCCGTAATTATAGCTGTGCTTCCTCGTTAAACGCCTGTCTCACAGCCGAACGGAAGCTGCTCTCCGTGCGTCGAAAGTACTTTCCGATCGGAAATAATACGATTACGAAGCGCGAGCATTCGTCGAGATAGAGAGTGACGTAAACGAGGCGTGGTCGTGGTATACGAGCGAAAAGATCGACGACTTTCGAACGAGATCGAGAGTTTTGGTCGAGCGTGCTCGACACCGTAGAAGCGCGCCGCACACGCGTAACTCGCGTTACGTCGCCGTGAAACGCTTATGATACTCGGCAAGCTCGAGCGAGTACACAGGAACGAGGAAGAGAACCGAACGATACCGTGGCGTGCCAAAGCGAGCGTAAAATAATTTTACTACGTTTCTTTGCGCGCTTCCTCGATCGGAAAGAGGACTTTACCGAATTCAAAGTCACCGGCGAGCTCGTCTCGTGGACCACACGTGAGATTTAATTTCCAAATTACCAAGCAACGAGTCGCGCGCGCGTTACGCTCGAGGTAATCGACACGCCTGGACTTTTGCAGCGAAACCGAATTCCGTATAATCGACGAGCGTCGAGCGTCGACCGTTATTACGGCGGATACGTCGAGAAAAATTTGTGGAATTCGTCGAGCCGCTAACCACGACGCGTTCGCCGTCGAGACTTTCTTTATGGAAGGTGTAAAATTATAGCGGCTGTTTATTACCGGAACGATAAGTCGATGACGGACGACGATTATCTTTGACCCGTGCGTTTACGAAAAAATCTCGTGATTTCCTTATCGTCGCTGCTTCTCTTTCCCTTTTTCTTCTTTTAAATCGACCATACAAAAGTGACTGGAAGAAAAAGTAAACGCGTACGAGAGCGGAGAAAAAGAGTCGTCGTTTTGAGCTTCCGCGACAAAAGAGGAAAGTTAGTTCTCTAACGTAAAATTAGAGACCGCGTCGCTGCGAGCGGTAAATCTACTCGTTCTTGTCGGCAAAACGTGAGGCGGCCGTATTGCGGCGCGGGACTATAAGGAAAACGGCTACGCACCGAAACAGGTGGTCTCGCTTCTTACCGGCGTAAAAGACGGAACTGACAGAAGGCGTTTCACCTTCGAGGCTCCGTTTCTCCGACGCAATAATTCGCGAAACTGGATTCGACTCGGACTCCTCGCGTCCTACTCGTTTCGTCGCGTGCACGAAATAACGGCTCGCGTGAGTGACGTGAAAGAACCAATTTTTCCACTACGCCTGTCAATCCGACATGTGTTGCGAGATCAATTTTATGCCGTACCGTTACCGTATCGTTTTGAGTATAGGGAAATCGTGGGCAAATGAAAACGGTTATAAATCAGGATAGTTTAAGAAGATAAAAGAAATAACAACGCTACTGGTTCTGATTTTAATACTTTCAGTACCGTGATATAATCGTCAAAAGTATGCAACACTAAAAGGATCAACGCTGTGAACGCTCCAGGGAAACTGACTATTTCATATTTAAATAGGAAAAAGTCTCATTTCTTTTGGAAACGAGAAAACGATTGGAGATCACGCAGCGATTTTTATTATTCATAATATTCTTCGGTTCGATAATTCGCCTAAGCGACAAAAATAATCCATCTAGCAACGACGGAAGAAAAAAAATCCTACCCAAAAGAAAATGTTTCTCTTACGTTGGGCGCACGCAAGATCCACGATACTTTTTCGATCATTTTATTAATCGTCCAATCGCAATCGGATCTTAACGAAGATCTAACGAACGATTCATTTCGAGTCACAATATACCCTTCGTTGTTGCTTCCCCGAGAACGATAGTCAGGCGAAATAGCTTAATCATATTAGCCGCGGGCTCATCGAGGAGCAGGTCTAATTGGTTCATTAGTCGTAATATCTTATTAGCGGCGGAAGCGGAACGTCGTGGCGATCGATGCACTTATTAATCGCGCGCGATCCACTCGGTGGCGATGCGTAATGATCCCGCTCGCGCTCGCGCTAATTCGCGAGGCTCGCCCGGAGACGGTCAAAGCCGCCGGCAGCGTGTATAATACTAGAGACGCTGCCGCCTATCGATGCGTTCGTGTGTGCGTCGAGTTCCGCGTGTATTCGCTCTCGTCGGGACATCGTAAGAAGGGACAAAGTACTGGACGTTAACTCCGTTCGTCTGTCTCTCTCTCTCTCTCTCTCGCGCGCGCGCGCGTGCGAGCGTGAATATACATATACGAAGGTACACACATCTCGAGACGGACACGGCGTAGAGATTAGCTCGCGTGGAAGAACCGAGGCAAGGCGGCTCGATCGGGCGGCCTCGTGGGAAGTGCCCGCACCCTATAAAGAGAGTACATCGCGCCGGTAATCACGAGTCACTCGTAATGATAACTATCTGACGTAATTGTAAATTCGTTACGCCGTCGATAAAAGTTATTCGCGAGTCATTACTCCGATTTCCCATTAGCCTCGTGTATAAGCGGATATCGGCGTCGCAGCGTTTCCGCGACGAGTCGGAAGAGAGAGGAGAGATAAAGATTAATTACGTTTTTTCTTGTTCCTCTTATTCGTCAACGACGACGACGGCGGATCGCGCGAGCGTATCTCCCGTGTGTAGCGTAATCGTATAATTTCGTAGGCTAATAAATCTTGGAGAGCGCCTCCGCGGGGTACTCGGATACTCGAGAGTGCTGCTCGAAGGAGATATCGCGTTTACGTTTCGGTATCGTCGAACGTCTTCGATTCGTCACGCTATCGAGTCTCCGCACAGCGCGCGAGCACGGCGTTAATCGTTGGGCTCGCATGCGATAAGGGAGAATATAGCGAGCCGGTAACGAGGAATCCGTGATCCCGTGTTCCCGGGTAGAAAGAGGAGAGGACGAAGGGGGGGAGGAAGAAGGGTGGCTATGGGAAACATCGGATCGTGGTCGTATGTAGATGGGCAGGAGACTCGAGAGGCGCTAAGAGCATCTCGAGAGAGGAGGAAGAGGAGGAGGAAGAGGAGGAGGAGGAGGAGGCCACGCCGAGCCAAGGCGAGCTTTGCTCGCTCACGAAGAAGGTGGTCTATTAGTTCTCTAACCTTCTCCTCCCAGCACCGCTGGAGGAAGTAGCCATATCTGCGATCTCGCTCGATAAGATACGACAGGTAAGAGGAAGTTCGCGCGGTTCTCTCGACCGCGAATACAAGCGTTTCGTTTTAGGTACCCGTTGCTTTTGACGACGTAACCAAAGCGTCCTACATTTCCTCTTGTCCGCGTGCGTGCAACGCGTACGTTCGTCGAGTCACGATACAGAAATCCACTTTCGTCGATAACATCGAGTCACGGGCGTTGATCGCGAAAAAAAAGAGGCGAGTAGCGAGAGCCGAATAGTTCAGGAGACTCCTGGAATGGCAGAAATCGTCGTCGTGGAGTACACGAAGGTTCGTGTTCCATAGAGAAAGAGCAAAAGAGGGGCGGGGTTGGAGGGCGCAATGCCCACGCCATGGATTCCACGGATGCAAATTCGCTTGAGCTATCGCCGGATCGTGAGCCTCTTCTTCGGCTCCGAAGGGAAAAGACAACGGGCCACGAATATAAGAAGCAGCGTCTGCGGAATCGAAGGATAGGAGTTCTCTCTCTCTCTCTCTCTCTCTCTCTCTCTCTCTCTCTCCCCTTCGCGATCTTTCTCTTACTCGCTTGGCGATGTATCGAACCCGTAGCGGTCTGGGTACGTCGATGCGGTACGTGGTTGCAACGTGGATGCACCGTTGCACTTGCGCCACGACTCGAGAGGACCACAGCGGATGCATGATGTATATCCGCCACCGGGTTGTGCAGTGGCGAATATGCAAACCAGTGACTTGCCCGTGCGGGGTCAGCCCTCTC
>JAIFRP010000006.1:10306854-10320293 GCA_032403825.1 Odynerus spinipes | reverse complement strand
AGAGAGAGAGAAACGCACGAATCGCCGATCTAAAATTCGTGCTCGGTCGAGAGGTGAGCCTTAAAAGGAGGTGCTCAAAAAAATTGCATCTCCTCGGTGTTCTAAAAGCCTCCTGGATTACCCAAGGATCGTGGATCTTAACTTTCGATTAAAAAGCAAACGTGGGACTGGCAATTAGTTTCTGTGAGTAGACGCGCTCGGTATTGTCCTTGTCGTTGTCGTTGCACGGCCGAGATCTCTCCAGTAGTGGTAGTAACTCTTTCTCGTCCTTTCCTTATTCCTTTTCCGCGGAGAATCGTTTATGGTGTAGCTGTAACGGCTTCGGATGTCCAAGGACACGCCTGCCTGTCACCTTCGTTCCTTCTTCGGCAACGAGAAATCTCTGCCAAGATATATATACACCACCTTCCCGCGCTTTCCATCGATCCAACGAAATTCCATCGACTTATCCTCTCGACCCACGCTCGTGTTTCTCTTATTTTACAACGATACAAAACGATTCCGCGTCACGTTCCCGTTGAGAAGAAATCAATTTATCGCTCCAAGAAAACGAAAGAAAGAAAAAAAAAGAGAGATACTCGGAAAATCACGCCTTTTCGAGATATCGCGCGCCTTTTTTGCCTTCGAGACGTAGAGCTCGTCGTAGGCGCGCGCCGTACCGATTTATAGCGCTAATTTCGGGACAATGGAGACTGGAACGAGGCGAGTGCCTGCGAAGGAAGAAGAAGAAGAAGAAGAAGAAGAAGGGAGGTTCGAGGATGCACGAGCAAGACCGTAGCAATGGACGGTAGTTAACGGTGCGAATTGCTCGCCATATACGTATCGTGTACGCGCTTATGTTGGCCCGGCTAATGCCAATGGAGGGCCCCCACGTACGGTTTACACAGCCGTAAATATACCGGCGGACTAATGTGGTGCAACTTTACGTCGCAGGTTTACACGATGACCCCCCACTGCTCTCTCTCTCTCTCTCTCTCTTTCTCTCTGTCGCTCTCTATTGCACGCGCATCGCGTTATGTGCACGTTGCAGTACGTAACGTTACATAGGCGCTACCCTCCGGGCTAATCCACCCGGTACGTGCCAGACTAATTAGTAATTTAAATTCGACGATCGATCCCTCCCAAAATGGCCATTAAACGAACGACTCCCGAGCTAGAAGTAATGCGAGAACTACGTCGGAATCGATTAACGAGCGAGGCTTTCGAGGATTCCGTAAGAACGCTCTCTTTCTCCCGTTCCTTTTTTTTACTCTTTGTTCGCCGACTCGACCGAAGGATATTTTTACTCGAGATCTATCCAAACGCGCGTATACACGATCGTCCGCGTAATTCTCGATCTTGGATTTCCTTTATTGCAACTCGAGACGCGATAACGCGAAAGTAACGATCGCGAGGACAACGAGGAGGATAATCGCGGCTCGCGAAGGACGAAAGCATTTCCGCAAATCCGCTTCGTGGAAGAGGATTCTTAGATCGGTGCATTCGCACGCGGCGAAAGAAAGCATTGTCCTTGATGTAATTCTTACGGACGAAAATTCAGATCCTTCTTCTTCTTCCGTCTTCCGCATTGCGATTAGAACCTTCGGATTCTAGGCTATTTCGATAAATCAGCTAGTACATACGAGTAGAAACAACTTAGGAGATTAATATAACCTCGAGATGAAGGGGATCGATAGCTGGCCTCTAGTGCGTATAGGTCGCGCGAAAGTGGCATAAGTCGGGTCGCGTTCCACTGACCCTAGAGGTTGATGAACACGTCTTCCACGAAGAAAAGTTAGCCTAAAGAGGAAGTACGAAGTAGCGTTCATCGATTATCCTAAGTACGACGGGTACGTGCCGTTGCGGCTTCGCGGCTTTCCTCTCGGCTTCCTTACTCGTTCGATCGATTCGATCGAACGACAAGCCGCTCGATCGTAATAATTAAAACGTAAGAAGGAAGAAACGAAGGAGGATGAGGAGAAGGAGGAGGAGGAAGAAGACGAAGAAGAAGTAGAAGAAGACGCTTCTCGATGGTAATTGGCGTCTCCCAATTAGGAAATATCCGTCTTGGCGTGCACGAAAGTCCAGTCAGGGATATAGGAAGTTAAGGGAATCGCGGTATGGGTTTCGCTTCGAAGGAAGACATTGTCCATGGGTTAATCCTGCGGTCGCGTCATTCTTGTGCAAGTCACTGATAGGTTACGGCTGATTGCAGTAATCTTCGCGTCGTAGTTTCGGAAAAAATCCCCTGGAAACCCTAGCGCGAGCGTGAGGCATTACTAAATAACGGTACGCGTAAGTACCGGGCTTTAATGTACGGGAGAGAAAATATAATCGGTCTTGGCTTCGAGGTCGGAGCCTGGAAAACTACGCGTCTCTTTCTCTCTCTCTCTCTCTCTCTCTCTCTTTCTCTCTCTTCCTCTGTCTCTATCATATGAGTTACGTGCGGCCTTAAAATCCGCCTTTTTTATCATTCTCTATAGTATACACGATAAACGTGGAATATACGTTAGACCGTATTAGGTATCGACGCCGACCAATTTGTTTCCCGTGTAGGTACGTACGTACGTAGGAACGTCATTATTCTGCATCTCGCGTACATTATCTCGTTCCAATTCTCAGTATTTCCCAATTAATAAGACTCGCGGAAATTCGTCCTTGACTCGCGTCGTTTCCCCGGCCCGGTGGCCGCGTGTCTCGCGATACCGAGAGGCTTAACATTGAATTTCGACGGATATGCATGCACGAAAGGAGTTCGAGCGAAGTAAAGAGATCCGGAGATCCTTCGCACGTCGTCTCCCTCCTTCTTTCTCTATACAAGTTCACAGCGCTTGCATCACGGAGAGATAGTAAACATCGCGAGTCCAAGTCCTGTTTGGTCGAGTGTGACAAGCTAATGGTGTCCTTGCTCCGTCGAGAGGCCCCGATTGAAAATACCTCGCCGGTAATGTCTACCAAATCGGACCAAAGTGAGTGGCCACTGCTAAGGCTAGCCGCGGATGCGAATGACACGAGCTGGCTGCTGAAGTTGCCAGCGGTGCAGTTGCAGTTGCAGTTGCCGGTAGAGCGAGAGGAGAAGGCGAATGTCCAACGACAGCCGAGGTGTCGGCTTTCGTACTACGTGCCACGCGAACGTTCTACTACCGTAACACTGAAAACTATAAAACCGCAAAACCGCGTACACCTGAACACGACCGGCTTAAACGAGCGAGCACTCGCTCATTCCAAAATTTTCAAAGTCGAGTTCGTCACGATTCGCTCTTGATACCACCGCAAACTTTTTCTTCTACCATTCTCATTTAGCGATACTATAGAACGTTAAGATGAATCGCGAGCTATCGTAAAATCACGGAAATAATCACTTTCGATTTTTTATCTTTCGCATCGGCGCCGTGCACGCTATATACCTACGAACCGTGCCTCCGCCTTGTTTCTTACGAGGGGGATACCCGTTAAAAGTATAAAAAGGAGCGATATCCAAGATCGACCGGTGTATCGTCGAGAGAGAGAGAGAGAGAGAGAGAGAGAGAGAGAGAGAGGATAAAGTCGGACACTCGCGTGAGCAGAAATTATGCAAAGTGCAGGCCGAGGCTCGCGAGACGTGCTCGTAAAGCGGACGCTGACGAGCGACCGCCGAAGTTATGCAAATTTCAATCAGGGAAAGCCGAGTAAAACGATATAATACGAAGGCGCGATGCCCGTACGAAAATCGCTGTTAAATTCGCGTCGAACGTAATTTCTCTCGTCTTTTTTTCTCGTCTTCACCGCATAAGATCGAATCAAATCATCATTGCACTTGCACGAGGACAGGCATCGTGGACACCGTATGAGAATCGAGGCGACAACGACGATGCTGGATTCTCGCGCGGCTGGCAAACTATCAAGTAGATATAAGGATACGAATGGATTCCCCGCAGGTACTAACCATGTACATGCTAGTGCCTAACGCGAACGAGACTTTCCGGAAGGTACGCTGGCACGGTCCGGTGAGTCCCACGGTAATAAGGGACTCGGGGCTGCCACCGTAGGGAATATACGACACCTGTCGGATAAACGTAGACGGCTATGCAACGATGTACGCGTCTTCTTGTTCCTCGGCTAAAATATATGGGCATGATTCTCCTTTCTTCGCTAAAAATATAAAGATACTTTTTTGTAATACGAAAGAAGACGAGAGAAGCGAGAAGGTAGAAGACGATAATGAAATCGTTCGGTATTCCTGTTTGTGACATCGAATGCTTAGCGAGCGAACACGTAGCCCGCAGTATGACACTGTCAGGGCTCGTGCGGGCACTAACGAGCGACACTCGTGCCGAGTGTCTACTCTCGCTCGTGTCACCAAGGAAATATCTTGGAGCGGTCGCACCATTTCAATCGGATGCATCTGTATCGTTCCAGGAGCGTAAGCGTGTGCGTGTGCGCTGCCCCGTGTACTAGGGTTCGTGCCCGCCGCGTACGCGCCTCGACCCACGCGTTCCTTCGCCAATTTATGGATTAAACGCGCGAGGGAAGGTACAAGGAGAGCAACAATTAGAGGAAAGACGTACCTCGAGAACCGGGAAAATTTAATACCCACCTTGGTTTTGCGAGCGGACATCCGAGAGTCCTTATGCGGTCTTCGAGTCGAAGAAACAATGTCGTAGTCAACCTTCTACCATCTACTGGCCATCTACTGGCCATCTACCGTCTACTTCTACCATCGCTCGACTAGTATAGGTGGTAATTAAAAATTAAGGAGATAACGGGCTTCCATTGAGGTTCGTGAGCTCTTCGTTAAGAAATATAAAAAACCGCGATATCTATTGGCGGAGTTTCGACGGACACCGAGGGGAAACTCACCGAGCTGGAAAATAAAATACTCAGAGACTCTGGGAATTCTCGAGAAGAGAGCTCTTCTCCTATATACGGCACTGGAAACGTACCGACGATCGGACGAAGCAGGAAGCGACGTTTTCTCTCGACGAGCGATGACTTTGTTAGCACCCACCGATATAGCCGACTGAGTTTGCCGCCGCCACCACCTCTTCCTCCTCCTCCTGGATGTCCTCCTAGAACGCTTCCAAGACCTTTGGAAGACGACCGAACCGTCCTGGTTGTAGGTTAGCGTGCTATCGATGACGGTGTACAACGTGTCGAGGTAGCCAAGCGTAAGCGGCGAAATAGAGGAGGACGAGGCCACGGTTTCCGTGAAACGTCTTTCGAGAAACGTACGACTTTGCCCGGAGAAGCACACCTCCTCCTTCTCCTCCTCCTCCTGCTGCTGCTGCTGCTGTCTCCGATACTAGGGAAGATGTACCAGAAGCGAGTACATCGAGAGACGTACGAGAGACACTTGTTTCCAGAATGGAGGACAGTCGTACACTGCCAGGGTTTATGCCTCGCTCTTGAGAAGCGTACGAGTTCTAACATAAACAACGCGTTTTTTGTTTTCTTTTTTCTTCTTCTTCTTGATCCATGCTAAAGTTGCTCGATTCTCATAGCCATACTATATTAGGTGCCGAGATCGTAAGATGCAACGACGTCTAGACTAATAAAAAATACTAGAGAGCAGGTGTGCTCGCAATTCAGAGTAATTACCGATTCATTCATCGATCATTAAGGGACGTATTATCGAATTGTACGTACGTCTACTCTCGACGACTGCCCGAGGAGAGCTGGGCGTTTCCCTTACGGTGAATTACGTTGTATCGTCCGACTAACGACCTTGGTCGATCCGTCAGCCGGGAATAAAAGCGTTATGCTGAATCGTTCGAGCTGACAATACCCGTCGTCGATATAGATCTGCTTCGGAAAAAAAGAGAAAGAGAGAAAGAGAGAAAGAGAAGGTGGTAAGAGCTATAACTCAACTTAAGTCGCACAAAACGTGCATTTGTTGAAGTGCCTATAAATAACGTTTATTGGAAAGTAATGTTACAGGCCATGATACATGGCAGCCTATAGTATATCATCGGAGAATACAATGCTCTTTAAGTACGGCCGTTTGTAACGACCACCCTCTTTCTTCGTACGCACCGAAAGATAACTCGTGATCCGTACAGCATCCGACGATCTCTTACGATCTATAGTTACGCTATACTTAAAATCTCGACGACGAGACTTTGCAAGTTTCTTCGAAAAAAGGGCGAAGTATTTCTGTCTCCCATTCGAGCGAAGAAAAAGACTAATGAGTTTAAACACTCTTTCCTTCTTTCTCACGGCAGAAGAAAGGTAGATTCGCTGCGACGCTGTTCGAGAACCATACGCGTGATCTATTTTTAATGAAAAACTTCCGGCAAGAAGTCCAAACGACGGCGACCGAGCGAAGAAGCTCGAAAGTCCGGGTGGCTTACGCATGCCGGTGAAATGAAATTAATTATAAATCGCGGATTCAGTATGAAATTCCGTCGACCAGTTTTTACGTCCGGTTCGGCTTCCTACCGCGACGCGATCCACCGAAGACGCGGTTTAAGCCACGCTCGCCTAAAGACCGGATTTCGCATTAATTCTCGGTATCGACTCGGTGGAGACGCGTCGAACGACGAGCCAAAGGCTTTAGCCCGTGCTGCTTATATCCTTCACGGTATCCTTTTATAACACTCTCCTTGTTTCTTTTCTTTCGCGTTTGCTGCATTATTCAATATACGCTCGCACTTCGTTCGAACTCTCAACACTTTCCATCTGAAATTAATTAAATCGATTGGCCCACGTAATCTTTTTACGGGGCGCGCTCTCGCACGGGCACTCCGTCTTAGGTTTTATAGTACGCGTAGATCGTGAAGAATCACCGCTCGCAAGTATCTCATTTCAATAATTCGATCGATCTTCCGAGAAGCCCGAGTGTCGAAGGAGCAAGAGATTTTCGCGACAACGAGCAAGCTCGATGCGTATTCCTGCGGAAAGCCGGGGAGATGAAGCTCGCACGAGCTCGTTACTCTCGCGTACGGAGCTCATTACTCGGCGAACCGCAAAGGGGGCAAAGGCAACGCAACGGCAAAGTGGATGTGTCTCGTCTCTTCCGGCTTACGCGTGCGTGCTGGAGCTACTTTGCCTTTCGTCCACGTGAATAAGATACCAACATATACATACATTGGATACATACATACGTTAGAGTAGTACAGAGGTATTAGGTAGAAAGGCCCTAAGGCCTGGGTGGATCCACGTCGACGAGAAGGACAATGCGCTCTTTACCACGTCTATCCAACCGATTCGATGTTCCCTAGGAAACTAGAAAATAGCTAGCCGCCTTCGTACGACGTGCATCCGTGTTACCACGAGCGATACCCGACGAAAGGCACTAAATTGACGGGTGGAAATGCGCTTGTCGAGGAAGTTCCACTAGCGACACGCATTCTCCATAGGCTTTTCGGTTAACCGCATCGCGTGATACGATCCTTCGACCGTGATTCGATACATAGTTGCAAGGTAGCTCGTTCTTCGTCTTCGAACTCGCGGATCTGGAATTACCTACGGAAATTTCGATTATAGGAATCGGTAGTAAGGAGACATTAGGAGGTAAATTAATATCTAGATAATTATGGATAATGAAAGGCTAGATACCGATGGAATAGGTGGTATTATACGATGTCGATCGAAGGATACACTTGGAACTCTTGTTTTTAGTCTTAACGTTGGTCAAGAAAGAAAAGAAGAGAGAGAGAGAGAGAGAGAGAGATCTCCCTCGTAGCCTCGAAACACCGAGCAGTCAAATATTTGCTCGAGTCGATCCGAAGGGAAAAGGAAGAGACGGAAGGCAACGTTCGATCGAACGGCAAAGTAACGTGTCAGGCTCTTTCGAGTGCCACGCCGGTTCCCCTCTTCCTCAGCCTCGTTCCACGGCCTAGCCCGGATAAACACGCGTTAGCAAACGCGCTACATCTTCGGGAAGTCATCGCGGGAACTCGAGAACGCAATTAGAGAGTCGCTGTAACCACCACCCGGTTCAGTGCTAACCGAAGTTCGTGCTCGCCGTTCTTTTCTCTTTTTCTTCTCTCTCTCTCTCTCTCTCTCTCTCTCTCTCTTTCTTCCTCTTAATGTCGTCTATCCACTCCGTCGAAATCGCCACGGCGATGAAGCTACTATAATAATCGAAAAGCGATTAAGCGTTCGCGTAATGGTACCGCTCCGAAGCGGCAGGATTTGAATAACAGGTTTGTAGACGTACGAACTGCGAACTAACGGTCCGTGCAAACACCAAGCCGCGGCAGCGGTAAGGCGGTAAGTATCGCGTTCGCGATTAAAGATGCTCGCGTTGCGGCGTCCTCGTCCACCTCGTGCACGTGTTACACCGCGCTCGCGTGCGCGTTTAATGCACCTGCCTCTACTTATCCCCGGCCGTATTCGGTAATGGGATTATCGAAATGAAGCTATTAGCGAGATCGCCTCGTACTCGGGATGCTCGCTCTTAGAAAATAGAGAACTTGAAGATATTATGGCTGGTAACTCTCGGTGTAACTCGTAAATGGAAAATGTCACCTACGACGAACACGATCAACGAAAGTATAGGAAAAACGTTTGCTAATGCCCCGAAGGGTTCTCGTGCCGGAGCTCGTAAAGATTAACACCCTTTCATTATCCTTGGAATATGGATGGATCGACGCTTTATCTCGCGAGCTCGCGAGCGACCGAAGGAACGGCTCTCTCGCACCTTCCTATATCGAGGCAAACGCCCACGAGGAGGCTGGTTAAGCGCGTTATTCATATATACGGCGGAAACGTGCGTAAGTACCTGCAGTTAATTACTTACTGCCAGAACTGCCAGCTACCGCGCGCTCAGGCGGCTCAAGTGAGCGATAGTTTCAACCTCGGCTGGTCTACGAGATGCCTTCGTTCTCACACCCGTGAACGAGCAGAAACCTCGATATCGGCTCGGGTTATAAAAGAACGAACTGGTAAAGGCAAGACCAGTCTTCGATCGAAGCGAAAAGGAGGAAAGGAAAAAAACGTGGACATTGGCAAACATCGATTATTGTACCGATCGAATCTACAAATACCAGGGAACGTTCTAAAATCTAGCAATAAATGGGGTAATAATGTGAAGAATAGTGGAGGGGATGAGAGAGGGAGCACGGAGCATACAAATTACGCGCCGACAGATTCACAGAGGCGATTTCTAAGAGCGATAGGCGATACGTTTATAAGCCATTTACCCGGGGACGTATCGACAGCGGTCTGCAAATAGCCGGCGTATTTATGCTTTCATTGCTCGTGCGACTAGTCGTCGGCCACGGTCGGCCCATGAATAACGGCTTTCTACCGATCGCAGGAGATTCGCCCACATTGGCCTTTGAATCAATTATGTACGATTTATATTTATGCGCGAGCCAAGGAAGACCACGATGATGGTGGAGGTGGTGGTGGTTCTGGCGATCGTGGTAGGGAGCGATGCCGGAGGAGGGTACGTGCGTGTGCGCGTGGTGGTGTTTCTGGGCAGGAAACGAGAGAAAGAGAAAGAAAGAAGAAGAGGAGAAAGCTTCGATGCGTTCGCGCGCTCGCGCGCACGGGCTCGTTTGCAGGCGTACGATCTCGGGCGAAATAAATCAAGGCTGCACCCAGATTTCAAAGCATAAGATTACAAAAATTAATCGACCTGACGTTCGGTGCGATAAAAAGTCTCCTCCCGTTCCTTTTTTAAACATACCAAGGAGAAACAAGCTCGCGTCCTCCCGCTCTCGCGGTCCATCCGAGTTTTAACATCGACCCGTTAGCCCATCACTCCCGCGAGCTTTATATCAATTACACCGATCGCGAGCATAAAATTTCTCAAAGAACGAGACGTCGTTAATTACGCGAAGAGCAGACGTTAAACTTCCGAGTGCACGCGAAACGTAGATCGTAATCCTTGGGCGTGGCGCGAGAGAGGAAGCACCCTCGGTGCTACCTCTCGGTGGGGATAATTCGACGATACGATCGATTAGCTCGCGTCGACCGCTCGTTTACGCGGAGACGTATGATTTTCGGCTCGAATTGAGCGATTACCCGCCGACCGAGCCTACCTAACGTCTTCTTGACGATCGTGCGAAATCCTCGGGGTATCTTGTAGAGAGTCACGCGATTAAACGCCCTCGGATCTACATAAGAGCGAAAACAAACGAAAGAAGGAGGCGAGTGCTTCGAATTCGTCGAAGTATCGTAAAGATCGCGATTTTATTGTAGCGTACCGTGTCTCTGGAACCGATCGAGCGTGCGCGCGGCTACGTAAAACGCGTAATCGCATTATCGCGACCGCGAAAACGGTGTAAGCTCGCGGAGAGAGAAAAAAGGACGACACGATCCGGTGCAGTCGATATAATTTCTCGACACGTAACGCGTATGTTTTAACGCCTTTAATCGCACTCCCACCATCTCTTCTCTTTTTCCATTACGATATCGCGAACGTGTATATGTATCGACGTAGGTACTTACAATGTATACGCGTGCATACGGGAGAGCCGGACGTTCGGCGATCGTGCGTGAGATAAAATAAGAAAATTCGACTCTCTCTTTCTCTTCCGCGGACTTCGAAATATGTTGCGAGTATCGAAAGCAGTACGATAAACCGCGCTTCGACAGGGTGTCAAACGATCTCGCAAACAAGTGTGCCGGCGAGTCGTGAAAATGAATACTCGTGAAAGGAGGCTAACGTCTCCCGGAAAGAAACCGACCGATACACGCTAATCAAATCGGTACACGAACTCTTCACCGAGAGATCTCTCGATTCTTTCTTTATCGCTTTCATTGTTACACGAATTAAACCGAACGGTCTTCGATGCCTCGATCGATTCCAGCTTGTCTTAACCCACAAAAAAAAAGAGAGAGAACAGAAGTCGATCGAATATTTCGATAGAAAGTTCGAAGGATCATCCTTCACGAAATCATCTTCCATGATTTCTCTTCCACCGCGAAGTCCGATCCCGAGGTGGTCCACAGAAATCTCTCGCTGGCAGCTTCCCAACCTTAACGTCGCTTCTTCCACCACTGTACAAATAGACCGCACGAGTTCCCCGTATCTTGACGTTTTAGATACCGGTTTTAAAGGCGTTTTAAGGCGGCAAACATCTCAAGGCCGCGGAAGGCGAAGAGGGACATCGTCGTGCCTCGATCTCTCGTCGAAACTTCGTAAAAGCCAGAACGATGCTCGCCTCTTTCTCTTTCTCTCTCTCTCTCTCTCTCTCTCTCTCTCTCTGTATTTGCTCTTTCTCTCTTCCTTTCACCCGACGCAATGGAAATTAATAATACCGAAAGACGCTCGTTAACCGAACGATGAGAGTAAAGGGTGGAGCGTCCGACTCGCAACATGCTCTTCCTTTCTTATTGCTCCGCTGCATCTTCTTTCATTTTTTTCTCTTTCCTCGTCTCCTCGTTGCAACGCCACGGTATCCCGGCGGACCACCATTCCTGGCAGGCCTTATATCCATGCAAATTGATTGTTATTGGCCATTACGCGGGCGCGCGCACGCGCGAGTGCGCCCGCGTGACGCTTCGGGGTGTTCTCGAAGGCGTCGCTCGAAATTACAAGCGACTTTTAGCGCGCTCTCGCGCCCGCTCTCTTCTTCCTCCTCTTCTTCTTCCTTCTCCTTCCAACGAGCAGACGCCCTGCCGCGAACGCGAGGACCGTTCCACGCTTTCTCGGCTATGACGCGACGACGACCGTCCTTGCATCCGATTAATTTCACGTACGTGACGCGTCGCGATTAACTGTAACGTCGAATGCACCGTATGCACCGAATGCACCGTCGACGCACCTCGAGTTACGCTTTTCGTTATCGCTCGCGATACCAGTTTCGGCGCTCCGGGTGAGTACCGTTACGATCGATTCGAGTAAGAGATGCCCTCGATATAACAATGAATCGTTTATAAGAGATAAGAAATAATATAACGAATGCACCGGACTCGCCGACGTGAACTTTATATCGATAATACGCGGAAAGAAAGAAAAGGTGGAAAAAAGCACGAGTATTGCGAAAGAATCGACCCGTTTTCGATTCGAACGTAGTAGAAGTAGGTAGGTAGTAGGTAGTAGATACGTACGCGTTACGGCCGCGAGTTTTTTGCGAGAGAAGGCGCGCGCGAGCGAGAGAGAGAGAGAGAGAGAGAGAGAGTTCGCTCTCTCAAGGAAATCGAAAGGAAAATCGCTATTTATTACACAGCTACATTTTCTCCGTCTGTCTCTCCCTCTCTCTCTCTCTCTCGCACGCGCACACGCCTGGTGGGACAAGAAACGCTCTATTAATCAATCGCAGATCGAGATCCAATCGATCGAGTCGGATCGTTATTCGGATCTCGGGCGTCGCGTAGCCTTCTTTTTCAAGCGGCCATCGTGCCGCGCTGCGTTTCAAAAGATATATTAACGGAAAAAGTGGGTAAAACCTAGTCCTCGCGGATCCACGGCGATCGATCAAGAAGAGTGTGCGCGCGTTCGTCTTTGCCCCGGTGCAATAAAATTAGTAGTCTTTACGATGGCCGCTCGAAGAATCGGACAAAGCCGAGTAGAGCGGCGTCGAACGAGTCCGAGACGGATGCTCTGTCTTTCTCTCTCTTTCTTTCTTTCCTAGAAGGAAAAAGTATTTTATTGTGGTGCACGAGCTCGCTCGTTCGCCCGCTCGCTCTCTGGCTGTCGCTAATTATCGCACGACTAATTGATGCACCGCGCCGAGTAGCCGATGAACGTCGCCTCGCGCCGTTAAAGAGCCCGACCTTTTTGCCAGCGATTTGCACCGCGGCTACTCTCCTACCCTGATCGACGATTCTCATTATACCTTAGGAACGAGAGACAATATATCGAACTTTTTACCCTCTTTCGACTGGAGGGAAAAAGGAGCTAGTGCTCCGATCTCGAGAAACGAGACGCTTCCTTTATGACCTCTCGATCCTTCGCTTCGTATGCCATACGAAGAAGAGTTGGACTTTCGTCGAGACTCGAATGGTAAACTAGCTTCGAAAGAAACCCGACTAAATTTTTCTCTCTCTCTCTCTCTCTCTCGCTCTCTCGTCTCTCTGATTCGAGCCTATCCACGCGCGCGAGCGCTCGTCTCGTTCCCGAGAGCGAGCATAACTCAAGCGTGACCGTAGTACGCGCGTTCGGGTTAGACGGTCGTACGCGCGGATTAGACGGTAGCGCTTATAATTCAATCCACCTTGTATATGCGCGCTCGCGCGCCTTCCAGCTACGTCGCCCGGACGTATACGATACGTCGCTCATTTCGAAACCCTTCCTATGCGCACGTATACGCGTACATGTTTGATACGTACACACACACACACACGAACCTTCCTACGTTTGTTTCTACTACCCACATTCTCGTGGAGGACCGATAAATTAATCTCCCATGCTAATACGTCCTCCGATCGTGCGCCAGCCACGATTTCGCCGGCTCGATTCCCTCCGCATTAATTTCCAATCGCTTCCGGATTTCGTGACGGCTCGTGCCACTATCCTACGTGCGTCTTACGCGAAACGTCCGTCTACGCGGGTGCGCTTTGGCTAGCGCGCTCGCTCTCTCGTT
>JAIFRP010000006.1:10280457-10304631 GCA_032403825.1 Odynerus spinipes | reverse complement strand
TCTCTCTCTCTCTCTTTCTCTCCTTCTCTCAGGCACCCGTCTACTCCCATCTTTCTCTCGTTCTACTACTACCGTGGCTCATCAAAAACGTGGGTACCTGACTACTCGGCCGCACACAGCACCAACCTTCCACCGCCTCTTTTTCCTCTGGAACTTTGATCGCGACCTTCGCCGACGCTCCTCCCGTTCCTCTACTCTCTTCTGGATGGTCCTTAACGAAGATTATTAAATTAGTGTCTCTCACCGGCGACTTTTCCAGCCGGACTAAACCGGTGGTGGTTCCTTCGAGGTATATGCCAACTGGCTCGTTAACGTCGTTTATAACGTTTATAACAAGAGCGTCCGGTCGGAAAGAGAGAGAGAGAGAGAGAGAGAGAGAGTTAACAAATGGTGGCTCTTCAAAGAAGCCCGAGATTCGAGGTACTCTTCTCGGAAAGTATATCTCAGTATTTAATACCTCCTCTTTATCGTTACTGCCAATTGCCAGCTTCCGTGTTAAATCAATCGGACTCTCTGGAAGTCCCTGGGCATAAAATTTCCGTAATGACGGCTGGCGACAAGGCCGAAGAAAGTAATTCGAAAAACGTACCGTTAGTCCGAGTACCGTCGAGCCGAGAGCGCTCGAAGTTCGCTTTCACGAAGTGACACGTGGAGGTCGTCATCGAGCATTGACCTTGATTTCTTGATTTTAGAAATAGAAATGATTCGTCGTCGTCGTAGTCGTCGTCTTCGTCGATGTTGAAGGAACTCCCGTGCCGATGACTCAGCCGTAGCTCACGAGCGAGCGAAGGAGGACACCGCGAGAGAGCCGAGCGTAACGAGCGAGAAAAGGAGAGGACAAAGGACGATGATTCCGAGTGACTCGAAGGTGCTCGTGTCTCTCTAGGCTCGTAGTCGTGCTCCACACGTCGGAGAAATCTCGCGTTTACAAAAAGTAGGATAATACTCCATTTTCGAAGAGGAGAGTGTTAGCGAGAGAGAGAGAGAGAGAGAGAAAAAGAGAAAAAAGTGGTACAAGGTGGACGTCGATAAATTGTCGCGTGATTAAAGTCTAATCGACGAGATACGTACATAGGTTCTAAGGATACGTACATAGCTGGGATATGGCGTGTTTTCGAATGACTCGCGTACCATGTACCAACTATCGTGGTTTACGCTCTCGCGCGCGCGCGCGACCCCGTATCGCCTGTCCACTTATGACGTACGATCGGGAATAAATACTCGGAGAATCGTTTGCGATCGATAAACGTCCGACGATCGGTAAATCGAACGGACGTTTAAAGTCTCGAGTTCTATGAGCGTACGCGATTAAAACGATAAACGTGGGAGATAAGAGAGAGTAATTATATGAGATAGGGAAAGGCCGGCGATCGGAGATCGATGAATTAAAGCGATCGATCGATCGGGTTACTTCATTTTCATTGGAAAGTGGGTTACGTCGAGGTATATCGAACGAAAGGAGATGAGTCGAGGAAGAAAGATGAAACGGTGGCCGGTGTCAGGAGTTCGGGAAAGGAAGAGGACGATCAAGGCGTCGTCGTTGCAGCAGGATGCACTCACCCTACCTCGACTGGTCGCGCCACGCCCGCCATTCACCTTCAACTTGGTCTCCTTCTCTTCGAGAGGAATAAACGCGCTTCGTCGGTGTACGTCCGTGCGTGAGTCTGCTCGCGCACACTCGCGTATGCGCGCGCGCGTGTGCCTTTTATCGTCCGTCGGCTGAAAACCACCGCAGAAAATTGCCCGGTCGCCTAGAGAAGAAGAAGGCGAACGAGCCACGGTCCTCTCTCTCTCTCTCTCTCTCTCACTCGCTTGCTCTTTCTCGCTTTCTGTCCGATAAATACCACGATCAAAACCAGTCTCGACAAATTGCCGCGGATTAGCACGGGACGTGTTTCTACGGACGAGAGAAAATTCTGCGAAAAGGAAAAAAAAAGCGCCGATTGTGATCCCGCCGGTCAAAGAGTCAGGTGTAGAGATTACCCTTGGCTACTTGGAACCTTTCAGCCGCTTATTCTTCGTAGGTGTATCGCTTCTCGTACATGCATCGTAACACGAGATCTATGCGCAATGTAAAGATGATCTGTACGAACAAATTCTATTATCGTTTTATCGAATTCTGCATCGCTCTTATCGAGACACATAAAAATACGTGCAAGATGCATCGCTCTTCGCGCGTGAGAGAGAAAGACAGACGGAGAGAGAGGTGCACGTTCGTGCGCTCGCGACCTTGAGAGGAAACGCTCCGATATAATCGTTGCTGCGACTCGCTAAAGAACAAAGAGGCTGTCTACCGATAGCCGCGTGCACGTACACCACATAGTATATAGTATATAAAAATATATATTGGATCATAACATAAATAAGTTCGGTTATATTCAGTAAGTCTATTATTAACAAATTAAAAAATTACATTCGATCAGTTACATAATCTTCGCTGTGATTTATGACAGTTTCCCGTTTTAAAAACAATTGATCAATACCATCCGAATAGAATTTTTAAAATTAGAATATGTTCATTTTTACAACCGAACTTATTTATATTACAACCTAAAAGATTGAAGCCTCCTCAGGCTACCATAGTTCTACGACCGTCTTAAAGACGCACGTTCGTTTAATGACGCCGGTTCGTATTTATTCCGACAGTCCATAACTTCGCGATCCATAATAGCCGTCATTATGTGACCACCGCTGCTCGTAATCGAGCTATCGAGTACGAATCGAAAGAAATAGCCAGTTTTGAATTTACCAACGAAACTACGTATTCTCGTTCAGTTTCGATTATTATCAATTACCAAATAAAATGAGAGACCGTGAAAACGACTTTGTCGCGTGGCTTACCTCCGAAAGATCGATCGGCCGTATTACAGTTCGTAACGCGAGATTTATTAGCAGTCGCAATTCATTACGGGCGCGTTACGCTCGAACGAAACAAGCGTGAGCGCGATCTATAAAGTAACTTTAATATAGTATATCATAAATATTACTGAAACGATCGAAAGGTTCTATATGGCACCGTAGAGCCTTACGAGCTCTGCCGCCATATTTACCGACCGTATCTTATCGATAATCTGCTTTGGACCGTGCACTTCGATGTGTGCTCGAGAAAATTATAATCGAATCGTATAAATAAATCCGATCGCCCCCTATGTACCTTATGAAAACTGAGCCGATAAATAAAAATAAGAAGAATGATTATTCATCGAGAGAAGTCTTCCTCTCTTTTCATTTAACTAGGCTACCAACGATCCTTATCGCTCGAAAGCATCGCTATTCTCTTTCCCACGATTTCCTGCAGAAGGAAAGGTTCGTCCTGCCGAATATCAATTTTCGTGATCTCCTTCGTGAAAGGAGGAGTTGATAGAAGGGGGAGAGGAGGAACGGAGAGCGCCGAGACGACGTTTAAGCTCGTTGGAAAGCGACGGTAGTTAGAGCCGCGGAAACGCCCGTTGAAACGAGGTGAAGGCTGCCAGACGCGGAGATACACCGGAGGCTTTCGTCCATCGTTGCGTACAATGCACGTAGGATATGTATACATATTATACATAGAGAGAAATATATATATATATACCTACAGTTATACATACCTATAAATGTGTTGGTACACGTAGAAAAGCCTGCGTTAGATCGTCTTTGCGTTCTCGCGCGATAGAAGAAGCGAGCAAGCCGACTGGCTGGCGGGCAACGCGTAATACGTAGACACTATGTATACATAAGGCGGTACGTGGCTGGCGGCATTAAGCTGTCCGCTTAAAGAAGCTCTACGGTGATGCTTAACAGTACATAAGTAAGTAACTAACAAGCCAACGTTGCATAACGCGGACACCGTCGCTAGTAGCGGTGAGCTCGCGCTTCTCCTCTCAGGATGATTACAGTATATCGTCAAGCTCTCTTTTGAACATTCGATTAGCTATCGATCATCTCGCGACGATGTTTTTACGATAAGAATGACAACTTTTTGTGTAAAATGAATCGATCGATCGATAAATTGTAATCGCCGACTCCGGTCAATTAGGTAGCTTGCTAAACACGGATATTTCTTGATAACGACGGATCGAAAAACTGCAGGAACGAATCTCGGCGACACCCGGTAGATCGGGCGAACCACGCGACGTATCGTGCGACGTATCGTGCGACACGGGAGAAGGGCGTGCCTGCCGTCGTTGCAGACTGCGCAGTTTGTTGCACGCGCTGCGATCGTCCGCCGCGTGCGTGCGTCTGCATACACCAGGAATGCATACACCGAATCGTAGGAGTCGCGAATACGCTACCGAAAACAGGAAAACTCGTATAAAAGCGCGGCATTCGTGTATTTTTATCGTCGGTATACTCGACTATACTCACTCGACGTTAATTTGAGAATTTCTTTAGCTTCGAGGATTAGACGGTGAGTTTCCGTCGATGAATAGAGAACGAGTTCCTCGTAGTACGCGATAAAGGCGAGTCATCGTTCATAATCCCGCCGCTTCTTCTTCGATTTCACTCTTCCGGTGGTACGAGCCGATAAGAAAGGTGACGCGAGAAGACATTTTTCATCTCTCAAAGTCAAAGCAGCCAGACAGGCAGGCAAGCGGGCAGGCGTGCGCGCGCGCGCGCGCGTGCCACCGAGCTGTTTGCACCGAACGGAATATTCAACGTTGCAGCGAGATCCGAACGGGCGGGGACCGAGAGTCGCGATAAATCACTGCCAGGAAGCTGGCAGGAAAAGCGATCGATAGCCACCGCAGATATATCCGATTTGAGAGTACGTCGTACGCCTGCTCACTCGCGTACGTAAAGGAGAGAGAAAGAGAAAGAGAGCGCAAAGGAGAACGCAAAGTCGAGGACGTTGAGAAACGAGATGTCGCTGAACGGCGAATCGACGGTAGATAAATCTTCTTTCCTCTCTCGGTTTGAGCTCCCCGGGAATCGCTAAACGCTCTTATCTGATAAAAAAAAAATCAAGCCGGTCGATAGGGATTTAAAGCTCGTCGGCTTTCCTTTATTTTTTTAGGAGGCTCGAGGCGAGACCCGATGGGAAGAACTGGACCAGTCGTTGAACCAGACTATCGTCAGACCAGTTCCAGACTATGTTAACCGTACACCGATTACTGTTAAACTAATGCCAGACAAGTTAGCAGACTGCGAGCATTAATTCCGCGCGGAGATTAGAATCAAATACCTTGAATTAATATTACACCAAGCTGGATTAGATTAGCGGTAGTAGAGACCGGATCACCGCATCACGTCGGACTCGTGCTCGCGAAGCGAACGCTTATGCCGAGCCGAACTGGAATCGATGAGATCGATATTATGCGAGGCATTAGTCCCGTGTACGAACGTAAGAGCCGAGCGAATGCTTTTATTCGGAACGCGAAGGCGAATAGCCGTGCTAGCGAATACACCGATCTGGAAATCACGGTGGAATCGACTCGATCCGGTAATCGATTCGAAGAGGCAGTCTATTAATTCCGACTCGATCGAACGATATTCCTTGGGAAGCCGTATCTCCGATGATTCTCTCGTAGTAAACGCGACGACGAACGCGAATGAAAATAAAGAAAAGTCGGAACGCGAGCGGGACTCGCCTTGATCTAGAAATCGGTGCTGCCCGATCGAGACGGCTCGAGAGCTCGGAGCGGCGTGAGACGCGGAGAGTGGCTCGATTTAACGGCAAATATCACCGTGAATGACGTTCCGACGCTGTCGAGAAGCGTGGAGCGTGTCGGTGGCAAGGGTCCCCCTGCTTCCGGCGAACCATATCCGGCAGAACGCCCACCTATATCTCGCTCCGCCAGACCGTGCACACTCCCTGCGCTGCCCACAATCCTCTCTATCGTCCTCCAATTGCGATAAATACCTCTCTTTTCGGACGAAATCGCATCGACTCGCTTCGCCTCGCTCGTACTCGTTTCTCCTCGCTTCTAGTTCAAGGTTGCTCTCGAGGCCACGTAAACACACGTATTTCATATTCGTGAACGAGACGGATCAGTCTTGGACGATTTCACACGTTCGATAAATCGAAAGGAACGCGTTCTCCTTCCTTCGACGCCTTCACGGTGGTCACCGCGAGCCGGTAGAAAAGTCTTCCACCATCCTGGACTAAGTCAATATTTGCCGCGGTTTTATTCGAGCCGAGTACCTACTCTCTCAGGCAGAACGGTAGAGAACCTCCCGTCAGGAAACTGTGGGCGGCGTAATTTATTCTCGCTCACGAAACCATTGAGAAGTACGAGGAGGAGAAACTTTGGCCCTTTCGAACCGGCACGCGGTGTTCGTTTCACGGGTCGATGTCTTTTGCTTTGACATTTTCTAATCGTACATAGTAGGTACTACTATTCTTTCGAACGTAGCGAATCCTTTTTCGATGTCCGATGTTCTCGACTATTTTTCTCTCGAGCAACGGACGGAACGTCCTCGGACGTAAACAGCTTCCATAAAGAGAAGGCGAGGAGGAGAAGAAGAAGAGGTAACGACATTATGAAATGGCAAAAAAGTCGTGTGTGCCCCGGCGCATGCCGCGGCACGGCATACGACGCCGATAAAAACTGGCAAGGACTCCTCTTCGACGTCAGCTGCCATTTCGTCAGCGTTTATCTATCTCCGCGTGCGTTCCTCCGCTTCGTACTGCTTCACCCGTTCGATTTACGGCTAAAAGGCGTGTCTTATCTCTAATACTTCCGTCGTAGGAAGCGACCGCACCGTTAAAAATGTTTCTTCGAAGGCATTAGCTTACCACCAACCTACCTACCGGGTCGATAACGAACGAACGAAACGTAACTCGCGTAATTCTAGAACGACGTTCGAACCGGACGCCCTGCGCTTCGCGACGAGTCCGTGCGCATATCGTTAACGAGCCCGTAGCAAAAACTACGGACGTACGTACCGTGCATACGATGCTCCGCTCAATTAGTGTCGAAGATTTTGATTAATCGACCTTGATCGACTTCACCTCGCCAAAATACATTCGAGTCGTGCATTATTATTTATACAAAAGTAAGCCGAGTAATCCCAACGCTTGCATACGTCACGATGCTCACCTTATTCGCCCGTTGCCTTTTTATCCGTTTCCATTCTACGTGGGTGTTCACGCGTACTGCCACGGTCCATGTCGAGAACTCCCTCGAGAATGCCTGACGTAACGAGGAAAGTAACGGCTAGCGATAATAAAGCTAAACAATAAATAACTTTTAAGTCGAACGCGCGAGCTCGTTTCGTAACACGGTGTATCTAACTTTCGATGGGAGGAGGAAGAAGAAAAAACGACGAGATTGGTGATCGATCGATCGATCGATCCAAAGGCCTTCTCGCCATCGATAAAATTCTTGTTTTGAAATTCTTGGCCTTCGCTCGCGGCGTAGAACCTTGCAAGAATGAATTTTTCCTCGCGCGTGGATTCCCCAGCGACCAATTCAGCGCGCGCGTCCCGTTTCGTCGGCCTCGTAAAAACATATTTATTCGCGTGGCACGCTCGCCGTAGCCATGGGCTTTTTTTTCGATCCGATATCATCGCATTAGAGTGAGTACAGAGATTAGGAACTATATGTGATATTTATCGAACGTTTAAAAAGATTATCGCACCAAACACGCGGTGTACGAGAAATAGATAGATAACCAGAAGAAGAGTCGGTATAATTAAAAATCGTTTGACGAATCTATCCATTAAATCGTTTAACCGCGAGCTGTATCCGTCCCAAGCAGATTATCACGTATGATATCCGATTGACACGGGACGTCGTTGGGAAAAGGGGTCTCGTCGCGTTTAATGTCGTCGATGAACGTTTCCGCGTGTCGCTCGCGGTGAGTATTCGTCCAGCAGTTAAAAATACGCGTACGTTCGATGCATATTCAACGCGGGATCACCCCGAGCCAATTTCTCGCGTTCGATCGAGAGGTAAGGGGGAGGAAAGATAAAAGCAAAAAAAAGGGAAAAAAAGAGCTTGGTGAATCGAAGTGGTCCGCATTAAAAGCGTACCTTCTCCTTATCTACCGCCTTAACCTTCGATTCCCGTACTCACGCACGGTCTTGCTAATGTAAGAATTACCTTTGACACTTAACTCGTGATAAACAGCTCCGAACGACGTCGCGTAATTTGCACCGAGTATAATTACTCCCAGTTTACTGTTATTTTACCGCACGCCCGACTATTTTACCGTCTTAACCCAAATATTATTGCACGCGTGACGAGAACCCTCCAACATGTCCACGTCTCTTGTTTTTTTCTGCTAACGGACGCGCGATTTTCGCAGATGCTCGATATTTTCGATAACTATCGTTCCTGATTACGCGAGCGGAAACACAGTTTTTATATTACCCCGTAATTATACGTAATTATACCTAATTACCGATGACATCTTCGGTAACAAGTCTATCTTCGTTGTTAACTAATGAAAATTATTCTTCCCCGTGCGGCTACCGGCTCCCCGACAATGAAGTGGCAGGACAGACGTTTCCAAGGCACATAAGTCAGTCGAGCGTTAGAACGAGCCTACTCATAACCAATATACGCTAACCATTTGTCATGCTTGGTTACTGGTTTGCCCGTGCACCGACTTGTGACTTCATAAACCTACGAGAGAACACCTGCGGCGCGAAGATGCCCGCATACCACGACGGCCTAGTGTCAACGAGTCTCTTAGCCAAACAATCTAACAGCGCAAACGGTGCGCCCTTATCGGTCACGTCGATGTCCAAACAAACGTACCGTCGACGTTTCTTCCTTAT
The DNA here is from genome assembly GCA_032403825.1 of Odynerus spinipes. Taxonomy (NCBI): domain Eukaryota; kingdom Metazoa; phylum Arthropoda; class Insecta; order Hymenoptera; family Vespidae; genus Odynerus; species Odynerus spinipes. The sequence continues at coordinate 10,295,927 of JAIFRP010000006.1, read as the reverse complement.
TATTCTACGAGTACACTTTACATCGGGCCGTAATATTTTTCTCCCTTCTTGTCTAAAAGACATAACGTACAGGCGCAAAGTGGACGAGGAGATCCACGAGAGATTAAATAAATACTTTACTTTGAACGTCGATCGATCGTTTATTCACGATAGTAACACGCCCTATACGTTAGCGCTAAACCCGCTTCCGGTCAGAAGTTATCCTTGTAATTCGCTCATTAGACGAAGTTATGCCGGGAGCAATTAGCGCTCGGCTAATCGACTACATTCTCCAATATCGTGCTCGGTGCATAGTAAACAGGCTCGTGCGCGCGAGAATCTATTCGACATATCGCGGCGACTAGCAGGATATCATCGGGTTCGTGGCGAGCGACGCCCATTGAACTAGATTTTCGAGTGAGGTGAACGGTGAAAAGTAAAATTCCATCGGCTACCGTTCGACGCTAATTAGCGACACGATAAAAACGAAATCTCGCGGGAAGAGTTTCGCTAGGTGAAAAGAGAAATTATTCGGGACACCTAGTATGATCGGCGAAGAAGGAAGGAAGAGAGGAAGAAGTCGAGGAAGAAGAAGTGAAAGAAGAAGAGAAGTAGAAGGAGGAGGAGCAAGACAAGGATCAATTAGCTTCGCGATATCATCGGATCGATCCTTTTTAGCGCACTTAGACGGAGCACGTAATTAAGAGCCGGCGTGGAACGAGCGCGTATCGCATAAAAGTAAGGGACGAATCCTACGCGATGACCGGGGCGAAAAAAGAGGAAGGAGATGGAGTAGAAGGTGGTGGAGGAGGAGATGAAGGAGGTGAAGGAAGAGGAGAAGAAGAAGAAGAAGCGAGATTCTCGCGGAGGACCTCATGCTGGGACGATCACGTTCCAAGGACCGGTCCTCTCCGAGCGTGCAACGCGCCTCCTCGTGAAACCCGGTAACGACGGCAACAACGAGGACGACGGCGAATCTCGCCGAACGGGATCGAAATGCCTCTAAAGAATTGGATTATCAATTATCCGCCGGGCCTCCACGCCTCTCCCCCTCCTCCCTCGTCTCCTCCTCAGCCTCCTCTTTTGCTCCTCTCGGCTTCCACTCGCTCCTCGGCTTCTTCCCGCGGGCGACGCGAGCGTACCGCGACGATTCGTTACGGTGTCGTGACTCCTCGTGATATATCTCGAAGATGCCGAGTGGTAGGAGCGAGCAAGCGAGCGAACGAGCCCGTTCTCTATACACGTAGTAATGACGACGTATACGCGAGAAAACGTGTTACTCGCGCGAGTTTCTTACCTACACGCGAAATCGATATGTCTAAACAATTACACGCTCGAATGACGAGTGGCCGTTTTAATTATCGACGCGCGTACACGCCACTAACATGACTCTCTTTCTCTCTACTCCCCCCACTCCTTCTCTGTCTTTCTCTCTCTCTCTCTCTCTCTCTCTCTCTCTCTTTTAGCGAGTTTACGTATGAGGATTTAATAAGTCGTCTTCCACCTTTGAGATACGGCTCGGCCTCGCGGAGATCTTCTCTCAGCGCGTACACGTGGCCTATACGTGCGGAATGCGCTACTCGCGCCTCCGAACGTCTCGCGACTTATCGCTGATCGCGGAATTTAAAAACGTCTCTACTACCTCTCTCTCTTTCTCTCTCTCCCTCTCCCTTTTAGCTTGTCGTCGCCCTCTTTCCTTCTACGGTCCAGCGTTCTCGCGAAATCTCGCGAGATGAGTCACCGCGCCTATAATAAGAGAAAAGCCTCGTATATCGAGAAAGAGAGAGAGAGAGAGAGAGAGAGAGAGAGATAGAGAACATTTGAAATATCTCTCCGTACTCCAAGCTATGCGGCGCGTTATCGATTCGCGTTATTAGTATCGACCTACCGTCGATTAATTTCTCAAATATCTCCTTTCCTCGATGAATTAATTGATATCCACGCGGAACCTGGTAACGCATGACTGCCGGCATATAAATCACTGATAAAAAGCGAGCTATTACGAACGGCGAGGCTAGTGATCTTATCGCATCGACTTGTAAATTTCCTTCTAATTCATAATTTAATGCGCGCCTCTCCCGCAACGGTGGCGTGTCATTAACGCGCTCTTACCACCGCGAGAAGAGAGCTGCACCTGTTCGCGTGTGAGAAAGATACGAAAGAGAAAGAGTGGAAGAACGGAGGTGGAAGCGAACGTGCGTAACCTTCTTGAACATCTATCACGAGCGACGGATGTGCTCGACATAGCGCCTCCTGCGTTCAAATTCGTAGCTAATATGTTAATGTCTTCTCCGAGAGTTAATTGAAATTGGTTTTGCGCTTTCGAAATGCTACGGGCGTTTTTTTACCCCCACCCATGTCTCTCTTTCTCTGTGTTTCGATGTGCAAACGGCACAGTCGTACGCATATACCAAACGGTATTTTTTCATCGATTTCTCCATTTCGTTACATCGATGCCCTCTCGCCGGGGGTTTGAATAATCCTTAGAGGACCGACAATAAATTATCGAGTAACTGTTATAAATCGATGAATAATGCGTGCCACATGAAAACGGCATGGCGGACGACCGCGGTCGGAAAGACAATTTGCGCCTCTTTGATTTACGCGGAAGAGAGATCGTTCGACGAGATACAAAAGTATCGGTACACTTCTCGAGATCGTCGTCGTTAACGAACGTAGCCGCTCGATTCGAAACGGCTTCTCGATAAAATTATTTGTCGGACATTAAGCGCCGTCTTTATTCGGTGGGCCGATATTTATAAGAGGCTTTCGTCGACGCACCCGTAAGAAATCCTTCAAGCCGGGCCGACGATCGTTTCGGCCTTAATAACTCATCGCGTGATCGATCGATAACTCATTTACCGTCTCGCGAGTCGCGACTTATTAGCGAAACGACCGTCCAATTAATAACCGCTCGCTGGCTCCCGTAAGAATTCATATACCGAAGTTTTTTTTTTTTATCCAACCGGAAGGCACTTTCTCGGATCGTTTCTTTCTGCTCGAAAAAATAGCTCTCGATTTTATATGATCTCGAAGCGTTTCGTTCGGAAGTCTTAAAGAAGAGAAAAAAGTAGAGACGATCGATCGATCGATCGATTCTCTTTAGTCAAATCGATTCGATCCCCGAAGAAAGTCCAGACACGTTTCTTGAAAAAGAAGTAAAAAAAGAAACGCGTCACGCACTCTGGGAGGGAGAGACAAAGAGAGAATGGGAAAAGACGTCGCATAGTCGTCGGCGGGGTATCGTTTATTCAACGAAGCCTGTGATTTTCGCGAGTTTTTTCTTTTATTCCTGTAACAGTGGCTGAACTACCTCGTCCCATTTGTCCGTTTTGGGCGACAGTGTACGGAAGAAATCTTTCCGGTTTTGGTGGTATAACCGGTTTTACGTATTCTTTACATTTTTTTTTGTCGTCCCTGCACGACGATGCACCGCGGGACCCCCGTGAACCTCTCTCTTGCTTTTGCCTTCTCCCGATGTATGCACGATCGTATGCACGCGAGCGAGCTTAGACATCGGCGCGACGATTCAAGATTCGCTGGTTATCCAGCGTGACCGGTAATCGCTTTTAATACGAGCTCTTCCGACGACGCGTCGAACCTTTCACGCTTCGAAATTGCAAAGGCGTTTGCAAAGCGTACGAAAGCTGAAAAGACTAGACGCGGCTCGAGACTCCGAGCACGGGCTCATCCTCGACCGTTAGCCGCCGCGCCGATAGAATGGGTCTTAACGCGTCTTCCTTTATTTCACACATCGAGCGAGGAGAGCCGTTATTGTAAATCCCAACTAGTTATTCCGCAAAATAACGGATTTTATAATATAACGGTAGAGCAGCACGCGTTGTTGCATTCTTTACGCTGCGCTCGATCTTTCATTGCCTTTTCCGCGATAACGATCGTGTCTTGTCGAGAGAACAACAACGACAGCTGGTTCTCGAGGAAAGCTCTCTCTCTCTCTCTCTTTTTCTTTCCCTGCAGTGCGTTCACCTCGCTCAACGTTCGATAATAAAATCGGAGCGGAGATCTACGATGCGATTATTCGACCTTGCAGAAAAGAATGACTTCGGCTTTTATTTCCCGAGCTTTGGCTTGCGAATTGCGCAAGCTCTCTTTCCGTCTCCGTCTCGTGCCAACTTTGGTGCGCGGGCGCGCGCCCGACCGCCCGCTCGCGTTAATTATTACGCTCGGGACGCATACCGCGTTCGTAATTCTTACGGGCGCTATCGCAGCGGTAGATTTAATACGTGGCATTCGAAACGGCGTGCAATAATCGTCAAGTACATAAACGAGATAATGTCAACGTTCAACGCTGTCCACCGAGATATATATGGTGGACGGAGTGCTCGGTGAGAATCGGCGCTTGAATTTACACGATGTGCTTTTCTGCGGACGTTGTTTCGCAGTGGGCAATGACGTACGGTGACAGACTCGATAAAATCGTTTTCTTACGGTCGATCGACCGCTCGGTGCCCCGTCTTCGTCCTTCTCCTCTCCATCCTCTCGATCCTCCTCCTCAGCCTTGTCCTCCCCTCTGTTCCTCGCGATCCTCCTCTCGCCCTACCTCTCATGCTCGAGATCGGTGACGTAAATTGACGTCGATACACCTACTTGTCAAACTCTAAACGTAGTCGATCTTGTAAACTCTAACCCTACCGTCCACCCTCCCTCCTCGTCTTCTCCAAGACTCGGGCTCCTTTTACTCGACTTCGAGGAGATTCGCTTTTCCACGGGAGAGAAACGCGACGCGTGTACGTAGCTTCTCGAGGACGGACGGCCGATAAATATCCGATCGGCAGAGAGACCATATCGGTGAAGCTACGCGCCGTTTAAAGTCGCGCTGCGTCCGCGCGCAAAAGCCCGAGCCAGAAGAAAAAGGAGTACACATTTTATCCCCGTGGAAACACGCCCGAGATATTCGCCCGACACGCGGTCGACAGGAAAAGGAAAGTCCCTTTCGAGACAACGACTACGACGTTACGGCAAAACGATCGATCGTTTTACCGTCATGTTTTAGAGAGATCGTAGAAAATGACGGACTCGATTCGACGTACGACCGGCTACCGACTTTTCAACGAGAATCGAGCGAGTTCGAAGGAAAGACGATTATTTCCTTACTTTGCACGAACGAACGATCGATCGACCGATCGATCGGTCGTACGAGCTGGCGAGCGTTCGTGGAAAATCGATACGTTCGAACGAGCGTGCGATATTTTTCCGGCCACTCCCAGACGCGTGCGTGCTGCGTCGACGCAGCGCGGAAAATCGTTCGCGAGCCGGAATTAGAAGGGTATTGACAGATTAGTTTCTCGCCGTGAGAAATATCGCCGGTGAAGGAAACACGAGTGAAACTCCGCGAAGGCAATACCTACTGAATAAACGCACACGTGGAGAAGGTGTTTCCGGATTTCGAGCTGACAACGCATCTATCGGCAATGCGTGAAAGGGATCGATCGCGCGCGTAGAAAATAAATCGCACCTGGCGTTCGCGGCGAAACGAACGATCTATGGATCTGTCCTCGCTATCTTTCTTCGATCGTGCCACGCGACCGGTGGCACTGAACTTAACGAAAAAGAAAAAAAAGAAATCTTGGAAGAAGGCCAACCAAATACGTCCAACTTTTCTGAGCAATGATTCATTCGAAGGAATGAAGTCAGATTTAATGGACTCTCGTCCATCGCTTCTTCGACGTTAACCGATTCACTACCAACTACGAGATATCACGTAGTTTGCGATATAAGTTTTGATAAAACCATGTAAGGCAACGATTCTCTCGCACCAATAAGCAACTGGTGTGTACACATCGCGTAACGCATCTTTTGTTGAAACAATTAACGTCGCTTAATTAACTCTCACTGCAACGACCGCGTGTTAATTGCCTGTATGAAAGTTAAATATATTCTTATATTATTTAAATAAAAGCGTGCATTTATTTCTTATACAACCAATACCCTGAATCCTAAATAAGCTATCATATTTATTAAAGATCCAATAAGTTCGAATTCCTTCTTATTTTCCATGAAACGTGTACAGTCGTATGAGTTAGAAATAATGTCCGAGGATGAACAATACCTATACTTATTTGAAGAATTAATTAATTACTTAATATCGAAATAGTAGGTTAGATAATTCAACGGCACCCAAGGTAAGACATGCTTAATTTTCTTGACAGTAAATGGGTTAAACGGCTCGATCGTGCGTTCTTGGAATGCACGCGAGAACGCCCTTCGATTCGCTGCTTTTCCGTCCACTTTCCGTGCGCGCTCGTATGCGCAGCTATCCAAACGCTATCGAAAGCGTACCGTTTACGAGCGGTATCGCCGATAAGCTCGAAGAATCGAGTTCCATGCGCGTATCGAAGGAACGAAGTACGAGAGGGTGTTGAGCTAGGTATCGCCCGCGAACAGGTTTTAACTTGGAGTAGGAAATCGGTATATAGAAAGAGAATAAGAGAGAAAGAGGAAGAGCGTGTGAAAGAAAGAGAAAGAAAGATAGGGGGGGAGGGTTTGGCCACGTTTTACGAGGTAGTGGTTCCGTGGGCGCGTTATTTATCGCCGATATTCGACGGTAATATAGGCACTTAAGCGACTCGACTACGCGAAAAATGATTCTATTAACCTGACAACGCCTTGAATCACGGCCGCTTGAAAGAGTCGGGTGGTCGATACACGAACGCCTTCCGTTGCGATCGAACCTTATCGTCGATTCATCTTCCCCCTTCTATAAGAAAATTAAAGAGGGAAAGACGATCGTCTTCGATCGTCGCCCGTATCTCCGAGATTCCTTGACAAAATTGAAGAAGGGAACGCCTATGAGACGATCGAGGACGATCGACGGTGATTTTTGAAGGAATTCGGTGAAAGCGGCCGTACTCGATCGCCCGAGAGCGTAACGAAACTTCTTCCTTTTTTCTCTTTCCCGATCGAAGCAATTTCAGAAATAATACGATCCGCCCTCGATTTTATTTTACGACGATTCCCTTCCCTTTTTTTTTACGTACGGCGAGAGTGCCGGGACGATTCGTGCCGGCCGATCGACGCGCTTCGGTCGGCGGCTCGTTTGCGTTCGAAGACGAATACGTAGGTACTACGCCTATCGAATCGTGCTAAATTTAGATTCGTTATCGAGATCGTTAATCGGTTATTACTCCGACGACGAGTAAACTCGCTCGCCAGCTCGCTCAATTTCGCGAGCGTCATTTTCAAGATGTAATCCCCTTGAGCGTTTACCTTGTATACGTGCACGTAGTACCACGCTGCCGTAGAACGAGCAAATTAATAGACACTAAAGCGCCATGCAAGAAGTCGACGTGCGCGACAAGGTGACCACCGTGGCACGGACGATAATCCGGCGATTCGCTGGACCGCGTTACAATGCGAAGAGCTGTTACGCGTTCCAGCTCCGCTCGAGAGCCTTTACGAGGAAGTGGGCCGCGTACCTACGTTGCACGTCGTTATTTATTAGCGATATTCCTCGGTAATGTCGGCACTTACGAAGCGAGAAAACTAGGTAGGCGCATCGCGAGTCCGAAGAGTGACTCAGCTCGCTGCTTTCGCTTCGGATCCGCTCATAAAAACGGCTCCCGATACTTGCCGCGAAATTCAAGCGCGTCCTTCGTATGGGGATCGCGTTTAAGGGTCCTCTTCTTCTTCTTTTTTCTCCTCACTTCGAAATCGCTTTTTAAATCGAGTTCGAGCGGAGAGTGCCGAGAATGAGGAAGGATGAACGCCGGATTATTAACTCTTCTCGTAAGTTGGAAGAATGGAACGTGGAATATCAAAAGGCCGCGATGCCATTCGTACGGTGAAAGGGCAAAGGCGAACAAAGAGGCTGTCGTGAGATCGCATTATCTCTGCGTTGATGTAAAAAAAAAAAAAAGGAGAAAGAGAAAAAAGAGAGTATGAAAGAAAGAAACGGAGGTGGACCGTTCGTCGAGACGATTTAAACAAATTCGCACCTCCTTAACACCGACGAAATTTACGTCGGGCCTTAAAACCTCGCTGGTCCTGGCGCGACTTTAACGCCGTAGCGCGTGACGTTAACGATTCGTAAATTAAAAGGGCCGCGTTTTGTTCGGGCGCGGCGTGGGCGGTTGGAAAAGGATAAAATCATCGTTCGGCTTCTCTCTTCGCGAAACAAAACGCTTTCTTTGTCGCTTTCGACGCTCGTTGTTTCCGTTTTCGCTACGAATAAAATGTTACTATCCGAAACGTGCGCACGCGGAAGACCTTCTCGTTCTTACTATCGTCTTTTCCTATTCGCGACGAGTAATTTGTCAAGTTTTGAAATACACCGTTTTTTTACGGCAGGACGTACGTACGCGTGGCTCGCGAACGTCGATAACAACAATACGCGTTCCTGGAAAGTACTTTACAATTCCGTCGTTACGCCAGTGAATTATAGACAGAGAGAACTCCCGCATGAAATTGAAACTTCTCCGCTGAATCCCCCCCCCCATATTCGTACTTTGTATTTTATGATCATCCATCGCGCGAAGATGCACCGAGACGTAACGCGCCAACGCGATTTTACGATTTCGTACTTCGCTTACTAGTTTTTTAAACGGAAAGAAGTGCAATTTTACACGAAGGGAAAGCGCACTTCGAATCTCTACTTCGTTTCTTCCCGCCGCTCGTCGCTTCCTCAGCGAAGTATTCAAATGCTCGCGAAGGCCGAGCAGCGCGTGCCGAGGAAAAAATTAATAAATAATTCATCGATTAATGAATTACGACACGGTGGACGTTGAAACTTCCGATATGAAAATTATTGTCTATCTCGCGTCGTGTACCAGGAAGGAGATATTATAATAACGCGAAAGCGCCGATAATAATCGATAAGAAAAGAGAGCGGTCGGCTTCTCTCGCTCGTAATCACTGTTTGTTCCGCCGTCTCTTCTAAATAAAAAAATAGACAGATAGAGAGAAAGAGTGCAAGAGCAAGAAAGACAGCGCGTAACGAGAACACCGCGAGATCGAGCTATATATTATCGCAGATAAAATCTTATTACTCAGTGCGGGAGTGCTGTTACCGATATGCTGACAATTTTGTAGTCCATTACCGCAGTCTGGTCTCGGGTGCCGATATCTTGCGCGAAGAAAAAAGCTCTCGTTCGATTATTAACGACCGTATCGCACACTGTCCGTTCCGCGACACGCCTTGACTCTGTTATATTCAGACGCGTCACACGCGTCCGTTATAAGAGAGATCGTTAATCGATCATACACATTCGCTCTCTCTCTCTCTCTCTCTCTCTCTCTCTCTCTCTCTCTCTCTCTCTTTCTCTCTCTTTCTCTTTCTCTCTGGCATGCCGGAAAATCGAAGCAGCCCTCTCGTTCAAATGTTTTAGACCAAGCACAAAACTCGACGAACAAGGAAGGCATGTCAGCACGAGAAACAAAGCTTTGCTCGACCGTTAAAACGTGCGAAACAGTGCGCGCGGATCCGCAAGCGTTGCGCAATAACTAAGGCGTGTCAGGTCTTTAAATATAAACGCAAACGGCCGCGGCCTGTCACCCGTCCTCTCGAAATACGCGGAGCGCGGATCAAAGACGCGGTTAAAGGCGTCTCTCGCCTTAAACTACGAGAATTGACGAGACTCTTGGCTCGGCCCGTTTCTTCGACTTCCGCGAGAAATCGAAGAAAACGAGAGCAAATCGTCTCCGTCGTCGAAAGTAGTCTAAAAATATCGACGTTTCCGCGGTTTCCGTTTGCCGCGCTTCTCTCGACTTTCTTCCGAGGAGCCGAGATGATATAATGCTCGTTGATCTCGCGCCCGGACCGAGCCAATTACAGTTCGCGCGCTCTACCAGGGAGGTTGCTTTCATTTTTCTCCGTACGTTCGTCTTTTTCCTCTAGAATCCTGCCTGCCAACGAAGGAGCTCCGAGAGAGAGAGAGAGAGGAAAACGATGCTCGGAAGCTTTCGGGAAAAGCCACGGTAAGCTTGTGCCTTGTCAACCTGGCAAATCTGTGGACGGTTCGTAGCGCAACAAAAATTTATTGCGAATAACGAACTCTCGCGCTTGGCACGAAGAGAACTATAAACGTCGGACCGTTGGAAGAAAAAGAGGGAGAAGAAGAAGAAGAAGAAGAAGAAGAAGAAGATGAAGAAGAAGTAGAAGGCAGAAGAAGAAGAAAAGAAAGAAAGAAATGATATTCGACGTGCATACGCGACCCCGGCGCGAGTATAAAATAAATTAATGTTCCTACGACGTTTTACGGGCGAGATATAATCGAGCGATACTTAGTATCCAACAGCGCGACTTCGACTAAATGTCTTTCGGGACCGTAAAAGTTATACCGTAGCGAAGTTCCAATGTAAATTTGAAGAACGTACGTAGTCTTTGCCGTTATTAAATATAACTTATTATCGAATTCCATTCACGCTAATAAAAGATCCGCGAGAGAGGGATCGGGGCTTCGATATGGCCAAGTAAGTCGACTCGAGACGACACCTGTGCGAAATGAGAGAAAGAGAAGGAGAGAGCGTCAAATTCGTTGAAACATTAACCGTAGTATGGGCAGGTAGCGTTAATTTTTAACGATCATCGTTCTCTCGTTTTTTTACGGGTCGTTAACGCGCGAGAAGGAAACGTTATCTTCGATCGACGTGCCATTAAAAATTGCCGATATTCGTGGCGAGGTTAAAAAGAAACGGTCGTTCTTCTGCCCGCATCGTACTTGCATTATCGATTTTTCCAATGCTGCTCGTCGTACTTTCGAAATCACGATGTACGATCCTTTAGTAAATTAAAACAGTAGCTCCCACTTTCCTTGATTTCCCGTGTTCGATAAATAATTTCGAGAAACGAGCTCGCTCTTTACATTCGGCCGAACCTCCTTGTAAATAAAATATTTTTTAAACCGAGTACCTACTTAGTCGTTTATTAGCCCGACCGTTAAGGAATAACGAAGCAGACGATCGTATCCACGTGCAGGAAACGTATCCGCGTACCGTTCGAGAATTTATTTATTCGAGGTAAAAAGGGAAAAAACGAAATGTAGAGGCGCGAGATAAGCTACGGAAGCTGCAGGAGGACGAACGATATATCGAGAGAAGAAGAAGAAGGGGAAGACAATGCGTGCGAAATTATTCCCTCGCGATACTCCTCGCGATCGCTACACCTGCGTGTCTCGGGGCGAGTCGCTCTAGTAGCAATTAGTTGGCGCGTGGCTTTTATGCAATGCATATCTTACAGTCGACTAAAACGACTTAAACGTACGACGCGAGATATCAGGGAACTCTTAACGGGGCCGCGATAAACGATAACACGGACACGCGCGAACACCGCGTCGTTGGCTCGCCTTCGTGCACGCCCGAACGAGCTCGAACAAATATTTCAATTAACGTCGATGTAACGAGCCTTGACATAATCGAACATGCGAATTTGTCGTTTTTCAAAAATCCTCCGTGAAATCTGAATTCCCATCATTTTCGAAATTCCCATATACCTGTCTATCCAGGTAGATGGTGGATACACCGTAGAGATCGTAGATTCGTAGAGAGCCGGATAAGGTTAATTACGATGCCCACTGCGATTCGACTTATCGGCGCAATAATACACGTCCGAGTCGTTATTACGGGTAAGGACGATTGCATTCGCGCCTACGGCGTGCGAGAGAATAGCGAGGTATCGAGCGAGATTCCCTCCATTAAATTCGGCCGCACGGTAAACACGTTGATTCCGTCGCCGCAGGTGGTGTCGATGGCTGCTCGAGAATGGAAAGGAGGATAGTAAGGGACGCGGGGGAAGACGATGACGGTGCAAGAGCGATGAAGAGGACGCAGGGCGAAGGGCCGACGACCGATTTTCACGGAGGAGGTAGCACACGCGAGAATATACGAGTGGGAGGGAGAAAAGGGAAGAAGAGAAAGAGAGAGAGAGAGAGAGAGAGAGAGAGAGATGGAGAGGAACGAGTTCCCCGAAGGGACTTTTTTCCCTCCAAATCGTTGATTCGTCGCACTAGCCACGAGAGTGGGCCGCGCCCGCGTTCCTGCATTACAATTTATCACCGTCGTTAATAACGCGTACACCGGCCGGTGAGACGAAGATAGGAGACGCGTAAAATGAATAAGAGTGGGAGAGGAAGCGAGAGGGTGTATCTTATCGCTTACCGCGTCGAATTCTTCGATCCTTCGCGCGGGGCCGAGTTATCGCGCGCGTATCGCCAAACGAAGGACGCTCTTTGACCTCTCACCTTCTCGGCCGACCTTCTCGAGAGTGGTGGACGAAAGAGATATCTTCCCTAAGATTGTTTTACCCGGCACACCTTTTCGTACCTGTTTCTCGCTTTGTTTTAAGCGACTATACGAAGGAAGATCCCGCGTATCTCGAGACAGTGACCGATGTCCCTCGATGATCCGTATTAATCTCCGCGGAGCTTGGATTTGGAATCTTTAGGACCCTCATCTTTTAATCCGTAAGGTTCGCGGTTGTAACTTTCGAGTCGGTGGAGCGTCGGACACTCGTTCGAGATAATACAAGAGACGTTCGAATAAAAAGGTATTCCTTCGACCCCTTCTCCCGAGCGCTTCTCGATGTCATAGTCGCGATAAGTTTGCCATCGGACGAGGCAAGAATGCGCACGATAATGCGTACGTCGCGCTTTCCAAGCGCATTTCCGATTTCACGATATCGCTGGCTTATTGCGAAAACGCTACTCGTTCGTAAATTCCATCCTACCGGGAGTAGGTATGACGCGATTCGCGAGGCGATTATATACGCATAGACATTGGATAAACAGGAATCGAAATCGAACTACCACTACGCGTTTACGTACTTCCTGTTAAAAGGAAGTTTATTCGAGGAAGGGTCAAGTCGCGAGGAGAACGAGAAATTCGTTTCGTCGATCTTAGTAATACCGGTTTGTCTGGTTTCCTTTTCCTCTTTCTCTCTCTCTCTCTCTCTCTCTCTCCCTCCCTCCCATCCTCTTTTCTTCTCCTCTAGTGTTAATTTCTTATTTTTAATCAATACCTCGCACTTCCGAAACGCGGATGCCGCCACTCGACGCGAGTAAACGAGCCGGTCGGCTCGTAAATCGATTTTCAACGTCGACCGATAGCCCGAGATCTCGCTATTACGAGTAGTAGCAGCGCGATTACGCGCGTAAACTATCGGGATCGCGAGAGGAGCAAGGGTTAGTCGAAGGAAATCGATGGAGCGTACGTCGATCGTTCGAAACGGCACACGCTGCACGCTCCTTCTACTCTCTATTTCTCTCTTCCTCTCTCTCGCTTCGAGAGTTCGAATTACGCTCTATATCATTATTAAATTTTATTATTAACCCTTTGCACTCGAGGATCGGCTCGATCGATCGATGGCCCATTAACCAAGGGGATTTATGTGCGGAACGAAAGCGCATTATACAATAATTTCGTCTTATTGGAAAGTTGCTACGATCGAAGCGGTCCCATCGATACCAATCAAACGCGAGCGGTTACGTTCGACCGTGAACAATCGACCGTACGATAAAAAAGAAGAAGAAAAAGACGACGGTCACTTATTTTTTCGCGATATACGCGTCCGACTGGTTTAAAGTCCGATGCAAGGACGCACTTTTTGCTCCTCTTTCGATGGTCCGATGCACCTTCGACGATCGCGAGAAGAAAGAGGAGCAGAGAAAGAAGGGGGGGAGAGGAGATGGGAAAAGAAGCAGAGAAGAAGGGGTTAACGCACTCGCCACACCCTGCCTTAAAGATTGTAAACGATTATTAATGCTCCTTCATAGCTGACCCGTAACCCCGCGGTGGGTCTTCTGCTCTTTTATGCTTCTCCCCTTTTTCTGATCGCTCTTTCCTTCTTTCTCCCTCGAAATATACTAGAATACGCGAGAGTGTGTGATAGAGAGAGAAAGAGAGTGAGAGAGAGATGGGGAGGAAGGAGATCCTTATCCGAGCGATTTTCTTAATTAGCACCGGCGCCTTATGGGGGATAACTCTCGACTATGTCCAAGCATGGCAACTAATTTGCGTAACGCGCTACGCCGCGCCGTCCCGTCCGACCGATAAAGCTGAAACTTGCGAAGACGACACGCAGGATGTCTCCTTCTCGAATGCGTTGCTCGTTATCGCTTTTCGTTTCTGATATCCACACCCATGTAGAAAAAGTAGCCGTTCCTTACGAGCGATTGTGAATGAATACTGATAGATATCGACGGCGATTAAAATCAATGAACGAGCGGTCGACCACACGCGGCGTAAGGTATTATGAAAAAACTCCGAGTGTCCAGGTGCGTGAGGTTGGCCTAGTTTTGTTAGACAGACGTCGACGGGTGGTCTAACGTAAAACACGAGCACCGCCTAACGATATCCGCGGCTCCGATCGAATTTGTCAAAGCAACGCGTCGAGATACGAATCGTAACGTGCCGATGCTCCAACGACATCTTCCGAAATGTTTCGTGTCTCTCTCCGAGTGATAATTTAAAGTAATAACTTGACCGGCAATATCGAGGAAGCTGATACGTTCCGGTAGTCTCGAAGCGTCGCGATATTTGACGGCTCGATTCGTTCAAAGAGAATTCCGGCTATACGACTCGCAGATGCGACACGATACACCGCATATAAAGATAAACTCGCGAGCTGGCGGGGAGAAACGGCGGACACCGAAATTATGCAAATTGCACGTTTCCCCGCGCGTAAACATAAGTGCACTCGAGGAGAGCCACTTCCGTGGCCCGATCGTACGATAAGCCGCGCGCTCGATTCGAACGCGCTTCGAGATCGCGCTTATTTGTTTTCGACGCGAGAAATCGCGCCGCTATACGCGGACTCTGGGTGGTATCTCGTATACGTGTAGATTTCTGTTTCCGAAAGAACACGCTATAATACCGTTATACTCCCTTTCACGACGTTAGCTTCAATTACGAGCTTGCCATTTCGATCGCTAATAATCTCGGTTAAATAAGAGCGACGTCTAGCGATAAGTTACGCTCGGCGTCGAGCGTTTTTCTCGGCATAAATGAAACGAAACGTTTCGTTCGAGCTAAATTAAAGCTGAAATGGAAATTCACGAGGTTTCTTATCTAGGCAGTAACCCGCAATAATCATCTTGGAAAGAAAAAAAGATTGATCGCGATGATTAAGCCTCCGCGCACGGCTCGCTCGCAGATGAATAGAGAGAAAAGAAAAGCGGAAGATCGGAGTAGCGTAGGATCGAAATCACAGAGATGACTCACCATGAAAACCATGAACCTTGATTGCAGGTTGGCGCTCCCAATGTAAGTCAGCGTTTCCAGCCACCGCGCTCGCCCGTTTACTGCCGCTCGCTCCCTTTCTCCGCTTCCGATCGTTTTCTTCCTTGGAGAAGACGTCCGTTTCACTTCACTCCCGAGAGATCGATCGGGCGATCGATCGATCGATCGACGCGACACCAAAACCGTCGACGAATTCGTCACTGGGCTCGACGCCGGTAAAAGTTCGCGCTCGCGTTTGTCTTTGCGCGAAGCGTGAAAAGAGAAAAGAACGAAAAAATGTTGTATGTGGTGGGGCGAGGGGG
>JAIFRP010000006.1:10224336-10237774 GCA_032403825.1 Odynerus spinipes | reverse complement strand
ATTTATCAAATTTATAGTAATAACTCGTATCATATTATAAGATGATTATAATATGCTAGTATATGATGTATATTATAGTAAAATGTATTACATTATGACAAACTAATAATTGAAATGATTAGATACGGTCTAGGATAGAAGAGGTATTAACTCGAGCAAGTTCAAACATATAATGACGCGACATCGATGTCCCCATCGTCAGCTGTTACGTTCAGAGGCCTCGAGTACCCCTCACTCATTCCTCCTATGGCCCGTTTCTCCCCACTCCTCCCCACTCAAAAGAAGATTCTATAACTATCAAACTTTTCAAATTTCTGTAACAATTACGACAAATTTTACAATAAAAACTTATGTTATAGTTATGAGGTGATTATAATATGATAACTTACGATGGGAAACACGTGTACGGTACAAAATACTACTGTACGATTTCCCGAGTCCAACGACGTGGAAATTACTGCTTCTAAGGACCCAGTTCAAATATGAAATACAAATTTTATTTCTTTTTTGCTTAGATTTCTTTGTTCATTGAATTAATATATGTACAGAGACTGGGTTTAAAGCCAGACAAATCTTTTTAAATTTCATTCATCAAGCTTATATATAAGTTCTGAAGAAACAAATTTAAAAAGATTAGTAGCTACGCGGCCGTAATCGCAGCTTACCGATCTGTGCGTCGGGGTACGAGCCCCTTGGTGCAAACATTTTTTGTAAAATATTTCGGAATTTTATAATAAAAATTTAAATTTAAAACTGAGGTTTAAATTTCATTTAAATTTAACGCGTAATTTTTTTTGCTCCGGATACCTCCGGATACCTCCTTCAATCTCATGTTCTCCTAATACTTCTTCGATTTTCGAGACTTTACAATATTTCATATTATCTACGCACGTGTTCGTCAACGATTCTTACCCATTGACGAACTTCTCCGAAGATACATATTACCGGCGCAAAATTTCATTGACTGACTATCACATAGATACATTAAAATTCTAAAAATTCATTCACGAACTTCTCCGAAGATACATATTACCAGCGCAAAAATTCATTGACTGACTATCGAGTAGATACATTAAAATTCTAAAAAATCATTTACGAATGATTATTTCAAAGCATGGGCATGAGAGATACGTAGTCAATACCACGCTTTGTTGGTTACAATTTTTACTGCCTTTCTGACAGTCTTCGAATTAAAATCAAATGTTCGAGATATCGTTCTTGCACTACTACTCTAGTATATGCGATCAATCGATATATAATCGATTGGCCTTTACCGAGTTTCCAACTCGACAGAAAGATCCGTATTATTTATTTAATTTAAATCCAATAACATTAAACATATGTCGTGATTTTTGGACTGTGATATCAACTGTCTTCAATATTTCAACAATTTATTAATTAAAACACTACATTTACGTAAGTTTTCGTATTTGTCATTTAATATAACCTCATCTTTAATTATAAGTACCACAAGTAATTTGAAAGGTAGTTAATGTTTTAATTTCTATTTAGAATTATTAATTTTGTTTTCATAATTTTTCAGAATGAATAGTTTCTCAGATCCACGACGTCCTGAAAAGGAAATTCGATACAAACCTACAGTGTCGAGTAACCAAGCACAACCAGGAGATGATTCAATACCGGATTATATAAATATCCTAGGAATAATCTTCAGTATGTGCGGTTTAATGATGAGATTGAAATGGTGCGCTTGGCTGGCTCTTTATTGTTCGTGCATTAGCTTTGCCAATTCCAGGATCAGCGACGGTACTAAACACATTCTTAGCAACTTTATGTTATCCATATCAGCTGTCGTAATGTCTTACTTGCAAAACCCACAGCCCATGACTCCACCATGGGCAAGCGCGATACAATGAATTGTTAGATAAAATATCAAATAAGATTTCATACATTGAATATATTTATATGTGTATATATCTAATTTATCATCTATCATTTTGTAATATGAAAATATATATATATATACCTGTTATGTTATATTTACATAAGCTTGTAATCATATCGATAAAAGTCAAAGAAAAATTGTATTCGTGAATACTCAGGGAGTATGATCAAGTTAGATTATTAGGTAAAATATTCATTTTGGAGTACTTACCAAGATGTCTATTTTATTTCATAAACTTATTAACTTATATATTAAAACAAGTTGCCACCGGATGTCTCTCCATTCTTTTATTTCTTATAAATTATTATATTTCATTACATCAAAATCAACTCTGCACAGCATCTTTCTACAGATATTCTATACGTACGACTTCAATTAAGTCAATAAATATTACATTTCTAAACATATTCTATATTGACTAGAATTATATGCGTTATACGCGTTTCATCTACTTTGTACAGAAGTACAATGTTTAAATTCTAATTATTAAAAACATTACCATGAAACGTTAAATCTTTTGGTAATGTATCTACCTCGTGTCATGGAGCGTTCACCCTTAACCGTAGTATACCAACAACGTTTATTTCTTTTGATACCTCTTTTTTTGATCTTACGAACGTGTCCTAGGTATGAATAATGACTAATAGATGAATAGATCCTTTTACGCATCTAACATAGAAGAAACTTGAAAAAAAGTATATTTTATAGTCGGAGATATATAAATGCAATAACTTTGGTAATCCAAAGGTATGACAGAGACTGTCGTCTTTGATCGCTCTTAAAAATGTATCAAAATGAATCGCTCCTACATTTCTAATAAAGAGTATCGATACTCTGTAGGCCATTGCCATTGTACGCGGGGCGCACTTTGGCTCGCAAAACAAATTTCTTATTCTAAAGAATTTCTTTGTCCACGAACGTCAAGATATTCCACTTTGTATGACTTCTAACTATTGTTTATCGAACATATTACGGATGGTCTCTTGTCATCATTCGTTCAAGTGCTCACCGCACAAATGATCTATAATGCAGTCTTGAAAAAATAACATTTTTCGAAGTATCGCAAAATCATTCTTCGGCATTCGTTATACTCATTAAAATTTATTTTAAAAGTCCCTCGATATTTTGTGTATCAGGAACTTCATTGAGAAGATAAAATCATTATGAACGGCTTAAAAGAGATATTAATTAAGAAGTACTCTAATGTTCGTATCAATCACATCGTCGCTTCTTAAGATACGCCAAGTTCTTCTCTCGCGATACTAGACAAATCGATGTTAGTTTAAAGCGTATATTCTAATCGATTCGTTCCCTTTCATAAATCTAATCGTTCATAGCGTATCTATTGAGAGATTTGAAGCATCGAACCAAGGAAGATCGTGTTGGCACAGGTTGAAAAACCGCGTTCCAAGCAGTTACCATGGATCATTGTTTAACTTGCTTCCCTGGTCCGCGATCGTATAGACGGTATACATAATAAATTTCTAGGCCGATGGAATAAAGAGAGCAAATCGCAGTGCCTCAATCTCTTAGGAATTGAATTATTAAGTCGTCCTATTCTTATCCTACCTTTTAATAATTAAATATCACTTAACAGCTATCATCCTCGAGATTTAGTTCTCTTCGCAACAACATGCGCACTACCACGCTCGAATATAACATTTGGGGGAGATTTTTCAATTTCTTTCTTTCTATACAAGGATTAAACGGTATTGCAACAAAAATACGTAATAAATGCAACGACGAGCATACTGCAGGAAGAAAGTCATACTCCGAAGACGACACCTGACAAACGATCATCCTTCTTTATTCGACTAGCCTTGAAAGTGATCACATAAACCTCGGATTAGTTTCAATTCTAAACGCTGCTTTCGCCTCGACCCACCAACGTAATAGGATAAACGTATTTCTTTCGCTTCGCATTGAAGAACGGTGAACTGTGTTGTGCGGTAGTCGGCGTTGGCGAAAGACCACGGAGAAGAGGTAGGGACGCGTCACCGCTTAGACCAGTCGCGTCGAATCTTCTTTTCCATTCGGCACCTAGATCCGTTGCCGGCGCCATCAAGCCCTTACATTCCGGAGAGCTTCTAACGCTGAGGAACACGTCGTTGCTGCTGTCACGTTGACCGGACGAGCCCTAAAAGGAAGATACAAAATTCGACAAGTATTAAAAAAAAGACATTCAAAGATTGTTAAAGATGGTCTCGAGTCTAGGTACCTTGGCCTCGAAGAAATCTAAACTAGATCCGTTCGTCTCGTTATCTCCCTCGGCGAAGTCTACCTGTACACGATGAGAAGTATGCGAAACTCGCGAAGAATGCGAGGACGTGCGCGTGGACGAATTTTCCGATAGGTCGTCTCTGCAGCAGGCAGCCGTACACACCCTTTGCTCTCTGTGAAAAGGAGTCACGACGTTAGAGAAGTTCACGATTAAAAGTAGTTGCGTACTGCAATTAAAAGTTATATGCCAACAAACTAATATCGGAGTTCAAAGACAAACGTAATAACAATTTAGAAAGGCACGAGATAGGACATAAGTGATGATAACTCGAAAGACCTTCTAACGGTAACCGAATCCCTTCTTCTCGGTACCGGCGGCGGAAGATCAGTCGCCAAACTCTTGGCGCTCTCGTAGCTAGCCTCGCTGTTACCGCTACTGCTATTACTGCCGATGGTTTCCTCCCTCAGGAAATAATTCTTCGCCGAGAGCATGGCGAAGTGGAGATTGTTCTTGAGGTCGTCCGCCGCCGTTGACAAGTTTCCCGGAATCTTCGGTGTGCGTCTCATCGGTCGCGGCGGTGGTATCGGTGAGGGTGGGTTGCTCGATGCTTCCGATAACGTCTCGGGGGTGGCAAGGGGTGCGGTGCGGGAGGAGTCCTCCCAATCGCCACGACGATTCGATCTTTACAAGAGAGAGGGCAAAGAAAACGAGAGAATGTGAGAGAGGGGAAGAAAGAGCGAGAGAGAGAGAGAGAGAGAGACAAAGAGAAAGAGAGAGAGAGAGAGAAGGAGAAAGAGAACCTATCGTTTTACGATTGAATTCCAGAGAAGCATCCTCCTACGAAGCGTGAGAAGCAAAGAATAGGAAGACACTTCTCTTAACCCACGATCGTTCTAAACGATGATCTATCGTCACGGACTTGCGAGTTATCAATGATCGAGACGTGCAGTGATGATTAGGTACACGAGTGCTCGAGACCACAAGCGGTGATGACGCGTGTGTGTGTCGAATGGAGTGAAGTAAGCGCGTTAAATGAGGACAACAAGCGTGAGATGAAGTCTCGTTGGTAGATATCGTGCGTACGATATGCGTTTTTCGTACCTGCCAATTCGGAAAGGCTAAAAACGACTCGTAAGAAAGTGAGAGTGAGAGTGAGAGAGTGAGAGAGAGAGAGAGAGAGACTCTTGGAGAATGATTATCGCGACTCTGTCTATCCTAGATCCTTTCCCGCTCGAGCTCGGTCCTGAAGAAAGATTTGAGTGGATGAAGGGGGTTTTCTGTCGAATCCTTACAGTTTACTATCGTCGGGTCGGGGCGTGTTGAGCAAGTCGCTCGCCAAGCTGACGTATTCCCATGGTATGCCCCTGGAGTCGACGCTGAGTTCCCGGCCGGCCTGCGGGAATTCCGTCGGGCTCTGCAACGACGTGAAGCTCGTCTCGAGGCAGAGCCTGTGCGGTGGCGTCCCCGCGAGATTACCGCTCTGGCACTTGACCGGAGTCGAAGGCGAGAGGAGGGCCCTCATCTCTTGCTCGATCTCGAGCTCCTGGACCTCGCCGGCCTCGCGCGCCTCCGACGCCTCCGCGGACGAAGCGTGACCGGATGCCAGACGCTGCGGCTTCGCTGGTCCCAGGGTCGTTACAACCTGACATACCCACACGCCATTTTTCCATGTTATCCTCCACGACCACGAGCGCTCCTCCCTTTCTTTTCTTTTTTCATTTCTTTTCTTTTCTTTTCTTTTCTTTCTCTCCGAACGATCAGGAGTAGTAACGGGGAACGATACGAGCCGTGCGAAAGTCGAAGAAACGAACAGGAACGAATACGTGTTCATTTTCTTCCTCCTTCGCACGTAGGTACTCACGCACGCACACAGATACGCTCGATCGTGTACATTTCGAGTGCTCCCGATTATCTTTCCCTTTACGTATGGTACATGGCTGTATCCTTTACACTGATCGTTCTCAAGAACAAATCGGATTCGATATCGTGAACGTAATAAAACGGGACTGGAGGATCGATGTATATGGCCGAACGTTATCTTATGTCTAGGATATATGAACGATGTTTTATGGTGATCGGGTTTCGTAGAAAATTATATCCTTCCTGCTGTAAATCAACCGAACACCTTCTTTTGTAATAGTCTACTCTGTCTATTACAATACGTATCGTTATCTATGGGAAAGTACTAAACGTCCTCTTACATTCGAATCGAAACTACCGATCTCGATGATCGTTAGGATATGTAACGCGCGCTACATATTTCCAACATGCACTTGTAAAATGCTTCGACCAAATAAAAGTGAATCCTCTCGGTGCGTCGGTGCGGAAATTTCACATATTTAATAACTCGAATATTCCTTCGTCCTTTCGGCACGCAACTAGGGGCATTCCTTTGAAAGGACGAATACCAGGAGGACGTAAGACGGGATATGAATTTCACGTTATTCCATTTTTCAAGATAAAAAAGCGCAATTTTCTTCTACCGCGAAGTCGTTTATGCAAAACGATTTGTTCATCTCGATTCGAAACGAATCGTTCCGACGTTGTCTAGAAAAAAGCTTCGTCGTTATCGAGGATTCACTTTTACTTGTTCCATACTCGATATCGTATCGATATGAAAATGCAGTGGCGATACGAGGTCGCTCTATGCGTGATACACATGCATGGACGAATCCGTGAAAGTCCGTGTCATTCAAACTATAGATTACTGTCTCTCGCTATCCGCTTACGCGTGTTATATCTGCAGACACATCGACACAAACACTTTTCTGCATACAAAATAATGATTTACGATAGGGGATACGCACGTGAAAATATGCTACGTGAAAAATGAAACGTGGAGCTCAACTAGGACTTGCTCTAAGAGACATGAGTGAGTGTGACGATGGGTGACGATGGTGAATGTTCGACGAGACTTAAACGGGATAATTTTTCAGACGAGCGTGGATCGCGATGATAAATTATGGTGGAGCGCGTGATGACGTTTTGTGGCGATAGTTTATTTTTTTTTATTTTCAAAAGTCACTAGTAGATAAGGATCGTTCGTAAGACTACGATATCATGATTGGATGGGTTGATAACGAAGAGTACGAACGAATCCTCGAATAAAATAAAAAGACAGGAGACGTTCGACGACGACCGTTTCTTCAGTGACCTCCTCGGTACCAGTGATGTACTCCCAATTGAACGGGAGTTTCCGTCGTTCGTTCGCGTACACGTAGAGACGAGGAAATGGAGGAAATAAAAGAGAGAGAGAGAGAGGGGGGGTAGGGCGACAGGGGTATCGTATTATCGAGCGTCGACACAGCTCCAATGTGAGATGCTTTAGGGATGGAAAGGAAAGAAAAATGAAGGAAAGGAAAGAGAGAAAGAAGATAAGATTGCGGTGGTATCTAGAGACATCGTTCAGTACCTTGTCTCGTGGCAGAAAGAGGGTGTGGTGGCATAGGCGTCGGCGTTGGCGTCGGCGTCGCGGCCACGCGCCATCCGAGTGCTTTGATGATGAAGTAGAACGTGTCGGTGATCGGGTGGTCCCCTCTGCGTTGCTACGTCTACCTCGACCGATACACGCGAGGCTGCATCGTTCGCTGCATCGTCTGCTGCATCGTAGACTGCACCGGCCGTTGCACCGGCAGCTGCATCGCCAGCTGCACCGGCATCCGCGGCACCGCTCCGATCTCTGCACGCTGACACCTAATCCACACCACACACCCTCAAGCCACTGTAACTCCGCTCGAAAGCTTGCCGGCTATCATCATCATCATCATCATCATCATCATCATCATCATCATCATCATCATCATCATCATCAACATCATCATCAACATCCTCTTCCTTCAAGAATTATCCTATCCTTCTCTAGCTAATCGAGAATATTGTCGAGAATACTGCTACATCGATTCGAAGTTTATCTCTACTATCGATTTTTATACACTTCTTTTTATTATTAACCTCGAAGAAACGCCGAGATCGCTCGTCCTTGCTCCTTACACTCGCTCCACGAATGCATCTTTGGTAAACGTTTTATAAAGAGAAGTACAAGTCAAGAGAATTCAATTACGAGTCAAGAGAGCACACAATTTCCAGAGAGTGTGTCGGGAGAAGTGTTAGTATAGTATACGGGAGAATATATGTATGCGGAGAAAATAGAAAAAAAGGAACAGAGTACGGTAAGCGTGTGTATGCGAGACTACAATTTAGAACTACAAAGCAATAAATGTAATATTAAAAAATATTTGCGACAATATGCAAAGTATAGTACAAACTACGACAATACATTGTTAAAAAGCTGGTTTAAAGGCAACAATTATGCGTGTCGATTTTTTTACACGACATTAGCTGTATCGACAATTAGGAAGCTTTCGTTGATAAATTAACAAGAACGATACTTTCGATAGCATAAAGTATATTGATAAAAATAACGTACAGTGCAGACTATACAAAAGTAATATTTTATTGCGATCGAATCGACCGAGGACGGTTGACTAGTATATAAAGTAGTTAATTTACATTTGTGTTCGTATATATTATAATTATTCGTACTTCTCGAGAGCATCGGTCGTTTCGAGTGCAATTTATAAGAGTTAAGGAACGATTCAACGACGAAGAAAAGAAATCTTGAGCGCGTGAAATGCGTCGATAGTATAGAAACACTATTATCTACATGTCTCGATAATTCATGCGTACTCAAGCAGCATGCGCATTGCTTATTTCCTAATTTGTAGAAAAAACTTTAAGCGATCGAGTGTAACGAGGCTAAATACACATTTTATCGATGAAAAGTGTAGATCACTTCGATGCATACGATCTCTCCTAAATCTACGATTCTAACGAGATGAAACAGGCCTATACGAATCTATGTGCAAACAGAAAATATAACGCATTCGTGTACATTTACGGATCACGCAAAAAGAACAAAGATACGGGTATCCTATTGCTACGAAAAAAAAAGAAAGGAACGCTAAAGATTTATTTGGCTTACTAACAGGAAGCACGACTACAACTTAAAAATCGTAGCTAATTACTTCGATGGATAGCAAACGCGCATACATCGTGTACGGTAAAATAAACGAGCTTCGTTTTACTCTAATCGCACTATATTATTGTCTTAACTTTATGTCGAACGAAGGAAAATTTCCGTTCGAGCGCACAGAAAGTTTCGATCGAGAGACGGCGTTCTAGCAGCAGCGAACCGTGCAAAACGTGAAATCGATACACGAGATCAGTCAATGAATATGAATAGATCGGAAAGCACATCAATACGATCCAGGCTGCGTCTCCTTTCGTTCGTGCACCTCCACATCGACGACGAAGGATGCAGAGTTCACGGTAGCGTCCGGATTAGTAAAGTGTACTTGTTTTCGACTAGAACTACGATCGTCGATGCGTTCGTCATCGTTGATCTTGATTACTACAGGTACGACAGGATCTTCTTCCTTCGTAATTTCAGGACCGTCCGTAGTTTCCTCCAGAGGCTCGTAATGGCCCAGCTTTACGGAGGGACTTCGACTAGCCGGAGAGTGTTGTGCTTTTTTTATCTGCCCGATTATCGCCGAGTCGGCCTGTCTTACCTTGTTCAAGGCCTTCAGCATATTATCCGGCATGTGGTCCTGTATCATCACCGGACTTATCAACACCTCGTCGAAGTCACACGGGCCTGCCCACAGCGCCTGGTAGACTGGTTCGCGTTTCGTCAACATCTGCCTGAAATTACCAACGAACGCACCGGCTTATTCTTCGAAACACTAGCGACGTTCGTAGACATTTAGAAACATCCTAGTGTATATTTTACGATGCGGTACCATTGGTTTTCGTAAACGCAAGAACGAGGACCAAGCCATACAGCGATACTCGACTAAACGCGTGCCAAGATCCGTTTATCTAGGGAACATGCAACCGAGGAATATCAGAATCCGAGAAGATCCGGTTGAAGAGCGCAGTTTGTAGAAATTTAGGGTACCCGTAAGGATAACTATTACTATCTACGTGTTATTCCATACTCCTAATGCTTCCCTACCCCTTCATGCAAGATAAACGTTAACGAACATTCGTGTCTCTAATCATCGTGATTGTTAAACCTGAAACGAGAGGATCAGACGGTGCAAAAGAAATGGTACATCGTGTGGAAAGAGTAATAGAGGATATGGATCCAAGATGCATGCGGACACATCCCCAAGATGCAATACCCACTGTAGTCCTGAAAATACAAATGTCGAAACAAACGTACCTCCACCGCGACTCATACTTTTTCCTAAAAATGAAAAACATCTTTCGTTAGGATCACCGAACATTTGGCACCTCGAACATGATCGTAGCTTAAATTTCGTCGAGATTATGATCATTGGACAAAGAGAGATCGATAGGTGACACTTACTCGCCCTTGTTAGGATGATGTCGAACAACGTGAATTATTCTACCAGGTGGATAGAGCGGCCTGTGTAACGTCAAAGCGATACTCGAGTCCATGGGTACGATCGCTTGAGATCGAGCCAGATCCTTGTCTCTCTGATACTCGCTGATACATCCACCCGCTTCCATATTAGCCGCAGACGTGGGTGTCGAGGTACATCCGCAACACATCACCGAACAGGCTATCGTTTTCCACTGAAACGAACGTAAGTACGATCCCACGTATAAATTTGACGCTCGAGACGGCACTTCGTCGATTCAACGACGCGTGAAAAGAAAGTAAGGGCTTTTTTTAGCTATTCCATGCTTTCGGTTCGTTGAGTATACACGCGAGGACATTTTTCTTTCCAGAGCGAGTAGTTTTATGGATTATACGTGCCTTGGGATCAACGCTCCTCTTTATCGCATTGATAAGATCCGCCCTCAAGCTTTCCATTTGACGTAATCCTAGCCTAGGCACAACGTCCTTTCCCACTACAACGGACGTCGTGAATTCTTGGGAATACTGCTGAGCCGGCATACTTAGTAGTCCGCCCGGTGGTGCGAAGGAAAAGCATATCAAGTCCGGATATTCTTGCTTAAGCAAAATCGCGAGTATCGCAGCGGTGCCCCCACCGAGCGAATGACCGACCAACACCAGTCCAAACTGATCGGTGCCTCTCGAGGGATCCTGTTGAAAAGGAATCGTTAACCACGCTCGAATCGTTCTACTCGTTTACCGGTGGGGGAACGATGATCCGCTACTAGGCGTAGATACACCCGATAGGCTAATATTTGACGCGTTACTACGTGAAATTGTGCAAACGTTTATACCAGAAAACGGTATCGATTGTGAAGGAACTAGGCCGCACGCGTTTTAGCTTTGTACCTTCGCTAGTGCTCGCGCGATAATGTTCTCTTCTTGAAGCTTTTTGCGTATGTATTCTGCGGCTTGAACCATACCCTTGTGACCTAACCAATCGTCTTTCGGCGGCGTTAATGGCAAGACTTCGCCTTCCGCATTTAAATCTGTTAATACGTCTTTCATACTGAGAGTCCCACGTATGCTAACGACCACCTAGAACCAAAGAAAATAAAAGAAACACGTTTTGTAGAGACTTTATTCACAGCGTGGCTACTCGAAGAAAGTTCATGTATTCGTTAACGCGACAGTAATCACCGGGGAGTAATTAAGGTTCGGTGAAAGCGAGAAGCTGCGGTCTACGGCAACATTCTCGGAGGCGTAATGAAATTCATTAGACGATTTTAAGCGACGTTTAAAGAGCAAGCATCGCGATATAGAACGAGCCACATTTTACTGTCGTGTCAATGAGCAAAGTGATGGGTCGTAACATCGAAACCTTTTTCTTTGTGTAATCGAGAGCGACGAAAAACGGCGTTTCCCCGACATCCACGTGAAAAGTCGCGTAAACGACCTCGACCTCGCCAACTTCGACCATTTTCCTTAGGGCCGCGTAATTGCACTGACAACAGTTGTCCTCCACTATCGTGGCTTCGTCCTGGTGATTGCCGCACGGAAAGCAAGCGCATCTCAACCTTAAACACAGCGAAGAAAGAAAGATAAATTGGTTTATTACGAATTCGACTCCGTTCGTTTCCATCGCAGGAAATTAATTGTTCCTAATAACTGCTCGATGAGGAATGTCCATAAATAAATTCCAAATGCGTATCATCGAGATCGAGAAGGGTACGTTCGAGGTTCTAGGAACGGCTAGGTCTTCTAGCACGAGGTGGTGAGCACGAAAGGTTGGATCGATAGGTAATTACCGCGATTCGTAGAGCGAACGGAATTACGGTGAGATTTCGTTTCGTAAATCCGTTTCAATCTCGCGCGATCGGCAAAGCGATTGGCCAACATTGAGCAGAAGTGTCGTGGTTAATGACCGGTGGCACACCGGCCACTCACGATGGACATTCGGTTGGTCTTCCAGAAAGGATTACCTCGTGCACAACTGGCAGAGTCCCGTGGAATGATTAACGAGAAACATAGGCCAACCGTAGGCGGCGAGGGCGAAGTGCATGTAATGAATGGCCAACTGGAAGTGGCCCAGATCACCGTCCTCGGTCAAGGACAGAAACTTCGTACGAGGCGTCACTGGCACGCCCGAGAGGAACTCGTACGTGTCATTTTTCCTTTGTTTCACTATCAGATCCCTTTCGATCTTCTGAAACTTTCGCAGTAGCACCAGCCCAGCCACCACGTCCGACGGTACCACGTCGAGGTCACGGAAGAAGTCGCTCAAGAGCCTGGCGATGTCGGCAAACGAGTTCTGTGAAAGATCATCTCCTTTATGCGGGTACGTCATTTAACAATTACCCAGTTCGTTTCTTTAAAGACGATGCTTACTCTATTTCGATCGGAGTTTCCCATGCAACAGAACAATAATCTGCACCTGTTGTCCCAGCTGTCTTGGTAGGCACGTATAACTTTTCTAAAAAAAAAAAAATATCAGGCATACGTGTACGTAGGTAGATACATGCATCGGGCCACGGCTAGATGTGAAATTTATCTATCTTAAGCTATTAATATCGGCAAGTATCTCCGTGTCGGAAGGGTAATGTATCTTCCTATAAGCTTTGATCGATCGCTTCGAAATGTCTAGTCACTGGAAAAGATAAGAGCTAGACCGTTCTCAAAGCGTAACGCGTAAAGTGAAAGCTTCCTGAGAAAAGAATACGATAGTAAATGGTCTAAAGGTATAAATTCATATCCACTGTCGAAACTATGTTCCAGTTATTCTCTCTTTCTATCGTTTTCGTTCTGACAGATTTTGAAAATATTTTCCATCAGTCTCGATCGCGGTCACAGATTCGACGGAGAATGGAGAAATTGGTAAAAATAGAAAGGGGCTGATAGAGTTTCCGATGAGAAGGAGAAAGATAGATAGATAGATAGATAGATA
>JAIFRP010000006.1:10203243-10217409 GCA_032403825.1 Odynerus spinipes | reverse complement strand
AAAAAAATGAAAAGGAAGCTAAAATATTCGTTGAGTTGGGGTAGAACGTTTAAATCGTTCCGACTACCGTCGCTCGAAAACGTCTCTCGTATTGTTAGCTTCGTTTCCTCGTGGTCACAGACGATATCGCGAAGTTCAAAGTCAATGGACTTCTTTTCCTGAGTGAAGCATTCTTATACGGATAAGAGATAGGGAAAGTTTTTCTCTCGATCGAGACGAGAGATAATACCTACTCCCTCTTTCTTCCTCTTCTTCCTTCGTGTATTTTAAATATAATAGAAAAAACCGGCTACTTTCCTTTTCGCATCATACGGCACGTGCCTTTCGATTCTACAAAAGTTTCAACGAAAGGCGGGAGTTCGTTACCGTCTTTTGTCAAGCAGTCGTCTCGCCTGAACGCGAATTCTTACGACCGGCCAAAAGGGAAATATATTCGAGAAAAGGAGCGTGAAACTCGAAAGGAGCTTGGTGAACGAGCGCGTTACGAGATTTCGAGCAATTCGAAAGCTTCGAATAAATATCGCCTACTACTTTCGTTTAGTTCCGACTCTGGCGGAATATTTCATATCCGGCGGTGCGCACTCCAGCAACGCCGTCGAAATAGTCAGATATCCACTGTGGATTTGAAAAGTTTTACGCTCAAAGTGAACTTTTATATGAATAATGTATAAGTGCCATAGTCCCACCAGCGTATTCGCTCTTGTCTCGAAACGTCGAAACGCCGATGCTGGTTCTCCGGTTAAGTTCCTAGCTCGAAGTGGTCCACGTCCGTCTAAAACCGATTTACATCGTAAAATACTACGGTTACTTTGATCAAAGTGAGAAGAAATCGATTTGCCGGGTATTAAGTTAAAATACTTCCTCGTCGGATGAAAATCCCCATGGAAACAGCGAAGTTACAAAATATCCATGCCAACCTGTTCCTGTAGAATAACTTTTAAATCTGGGCACGAGAAAACGAGGTTCTCCTTTACCCGACTCGGCGAAATCGATTCTCGGGAATGGCCTTTTAAAGGAGGTACCTCGTTTCAGCCTAGCCGTTGGAAAATATCGCGGAGACCGAGACATTTTCATAAATAATGTTGAGCTCGTCGTTATCGCGAGGCTCGTATGGTGCAACAACGGTAACGTGCAATCGTGGAACATCATCGGTGCGATCACGTACGCGATTACGTGCCTACCTACTCCCCCAGCTTTTCTAATAACGCGAACGATCACGCGTTTATGCACATACGGGTTTACGACGACACCGGTGACATTATACTAACGCCTTGTCAGCAGTGAATGAATAACTTGTTTATTCCGCGGAACGATCCTTCGCAATTTCGAAATGCACTTGATCATTCTATTCGAACACGTCCAACGAACCGAAAAGAAGAGACCATTTTTTCTTTTGTTTCATACAAGAATGTTGCACTCAACGTGACGTGTCGCTGGCCATGTTCGATCTATCGTTCATGCCTCCTGGCGCAGCCATATAACGCTATCGTGTCCGTCTGGTTTAAATTTTCCACCAACTCGATCCTAATTCGATTAGCTGCATCGCGCGTTGGTGAATCGACATATCGAGTATCTCACGAAAAAGATAGAGAATAAAAGAAAGAGAGAGAGAGAGAGAGAGAGAGAGAAGGAGGATGTGTTTCCTATTAAACTCATCCCAGGGATGACGCTTCGCGTAACACCGAGTCAAGTTCGTCTACCGTTGCAAGCTCGTTCGCGATAGATACGCGAAAGCTTCTTTCCGACTCCCCGACGGTAATTAAATCGTAAAGAGGAACTTTCCGAACTACGGGAGACTCATTACGAGGAAACCGTGCCATTATCAAAGCCGACGATTTGAGCAATTAATTAGCTTGAGGTTTATTGATTGGAAACCGTCGGTACAGTGGATACCTATGTCAATTGCATACAAGATATAATCTACGAGACCATGGGATGGCGCATAACGAAACCGGATGCATATATGTATGCGAGTGGAAAGTGTAACCGAACCGCGTGTCTGTGCAACTTAGCGCGATGGACGCGCGCCTGTATAAGTGAGACAGAGAAACTTAAATTAAATTACATGCCAAGACGAGGGAGTCGGAGATACATAGTTCGAGAACACTTTGCATACAACCAAACGAATGTTCTATTGCTATAAGCGCAGACAGCTACGAATGCAAAGCAAATACGTGTGAAATCTAATATTTCATACGAACAGGCTCGCGAGATCCAACTCGGTGTATTCCGC
Source organism: Odynerus spinipes (assembly GCA_032403825.1). Classification (NCBI taxonomy): domain Eukaryota; kingdom Metazoa; phylum Arthropoda; class Insecta; order Hymenoptera; family Vespidae; genus Odynerus; species Odynerus spinipes. The sequence continues at coordinate 10,215,176 of JAIFRP010000006.1, read as the reverse complement.
GCTTCATTTTACAATGCTCGTCATTATTAAAACAGAATTCATTGTATAGCGAACGGGTATGAAGACAAGAAGGGTCATAAATCAAGTGTACTGCCAACGATCGGTACTGTGTAAAAGCAATTAATCACGGACATTTGGGGCACCGCGATCGCATCTTCCCGTTCCGATCTCGACTAGACCAATAACGATCGCTCCGTCGTTGTCAATCGGTCGAACGATTTCGCTTGCTCGAGCTATTTGAAATCTGAGTACGCCGACCACCACCGAAGACCTGGATAAGGGAAAACAATGGACCAATCGAGAATCCTGCAAATCAATATACGATAATGCTGTTAAACGCGATACAGCGAGAGTCGTTGGCAGATCCGACTATAAACGTGTATCGCGTGATTTTCCTGCGTGTCGCTGGACCATTTATAGATAGGTACTTCGTTCCACGAATAACAGGGTTAATGCGAGCGTCGATAAAGCTTGAGTGTTGAGTAACACGAAACGATGGTAGTTGGGAATCGCAACGGGAAAATCACTTGAAATTACGTTACTGTCTGATAAAGCGAAAGACGGCACTATAGTATAACGTGAGTTCATTGTTAAATTACCATGCTATACCGGTCTCGCGATATCGTTAACTCGCTTAGAGGATAACCCAATCGTGTAAAATGTTTACAAACTCCAGGCAACAAACTTTGAGATACAAACGTGAAAGTTCACGCTCGATTTATCCTCGATCGTTACCAAAATGTTATTTCTCTCCAAGACGATCGAATGAAATCATAAAAATCCTTAAAACGAGTAAGTTTTATCATGGTAGATCGACTAAAATCCTATAAAAAAGAATGACTCGAGACAAACGCATATTTGAATAATTTAAACAATTTATACATAACAAAAACCTGAACGATGAGACACAAACTTGAAGGTTCACAATCGATTTACTCTCGATTGTTACGAAAATGTTATTTCTCTTCAAGATGATCGAATAAAATTCTAAAAATGCTATAGAAAAGAGTAAAAGAAAAAGAATGACTCGAGAGCAACATACATTGCAACGAGGTAAACGATTTATACATAAAAAAAGTTGAACGATACGTAAAGTTCTATAAGCTCGAAAGTTTCTACGAAAAAAGATCAACTTTAGTCGGGCGTCGAACGATTCTAATGCAACGTATTCCGTTCGTGCTTTCGTCGTCCGTCATCGTTCTGCTCGTAGAAGAGGAGGAGAGAGAGACAAAGAACGATTTAACGCGGTAGGGTGCCAGCACCCCAAACCCCACGCGGCGAACCCCTGAGAGCACCCCCACCTACGAACCGATCGCAAAACAAAAGGGGGAAGTTCGATGGCGAACTCCGTCCGAGAAAGGGACTGTCGAAGGGTCACGTGGGTGGATTTGCATCGGTGCCGCGAGAGGATCCGCACCCTCGTAGGTACAAATGTACACGGACGCGACACGCACACGTATATACCTTTCAACGACTCTGCTTTTTTTGCTACTTAAGGGGCTTGTTCCGTGAATTTTTTTTTTTGTAGCATTACAAACGAGTACGCGGCTTAATTATATTTTTTATTTCTATTATAAAAACAGGCACAAAGGGTGTAAGTGCCATTTCTTTCAAAATCGAGTTTTTGACGTTAAAATATTCCAAGTACTATACTTTATAGTCTAACAAAAGTCCTAAGTGCCAGACTTAAAATTTGAAGTTCTGGTAGTAATTATGTTTTATGAATGTCTCTTTACTAAAAAGTCACAAGATACTTACGCCTTTTCCTGATTTTGTTTTTTTCGTTGTTTCTATCTTTATTTTTGCACATTGATTTTATTTAGGTTTTCTTTCTCCCTTGATTATCTCAAAACTTTGTTTATGGCACTTAGACCCTTTCCAACTTATAGTCTTCAATTTATGAAGTCGATGGACACCAGGATGTCACGAAAAATTGTTTATCCCTTTGAGCGCGTCAACGGTATCGCTTCGAGAGCTCTCTCAAGATTGATTTTGTCATCGTTTCGTGGCAACCCTCTGAACCGTCTTTATTTCGCGTCTGCTCTGTCAAGATAGGGTTCCACATTGGATTACAGGTCTGCTTGATTAAAAAGACTGCGCGACCTCCGACCTCTTGAATTTACAACGATCGATAATGAAGCTAGTGATTTCCTGCCAAGATTGAATACACTTTAGACGAGTTTACTAACTACGATAGAATTTTTCTTTTCCGAGATCGAAGGTCTAAATTGCGTTGAGTGCAAAAATCTTCGATACGCTTCGGAGTAGATCTTCTCGTATAATAAGCTATAACAGTTCGTTGATTAGGTATATACAACATAATATGTTCGTGAAACAACGTGGAGAGGTCGAGTAGTTTAATTCTCAACTAACTTCATAAGCTATTCATCTCCTACGAAGGAAGAAAGAAACGAAAAAGGAAACATGAATCAATTATATCGTGTAGGAAGCATCATGGGATAAGTCATAATTTGGTATACGAAAAAAACTCAGCAATCTTATCGTCGATGAGTCAGTCGGTAAATTTTTAGTAGCTAGTACGGAGGAAAAAATGAAATACATATATATCGCTCGACGAAAACGTCCTTTGGAACGTGATAAAATCGGATTAGTAATCGGAAATATGCGTGACGACGTTCGCTAAATTTGTAAGTCAATTGTTCCGTTGCATGTATAAAACCGCGATGCATAAAGAATACGATAAGAAAAGTCAATCGCGCGGGAGTATTTTTCTTTCGATGTTCCTTTGTGTCGTCTCGCCAGTAGAAAACCGAGAACAAACTCGGTCGGGAGAAGAAGAATTTGAAGGTTTCTATTTTCAGCGGTGTTACGTGTCAGACCTGTCGGTTGAGTGGCAACGGACATCCACGAATTGTCACAACAAGCGTGGTAACTGAAAACATTCGGCGGCTTGCACGAGCCCTCTTCCCTACCCTCTCTTCGACCCTTTTCGGTGATACACGACAGGGCAATGTCCTTCCTTGCTCTAATAAGAACGTATCTCGATAGAAATCTTCTCGTTTAGTGGTCGTTACTTTCGGCACGTTGTTCGGAAAATACATCAAGTAAAATTGAAGAATCGCGTTATTCGTAAAATCATCGAAAAGGGCGGAAAACAATAGAAGAACGAGTATTTCGCGTCCTCGCTTCGAGAAGGAAGAGCTCCGGATGGTAAATAACGATCCCTCGAGCTTTTCTCGTTCAACTCGCTAAGCTCTAATAGACCAGGAATTATGAAAATAGCCGTCACATAAAATTCCCCGGGATACAGATAATCTCCATCGATTTGTCATTGTTCCCCGAAGAGGAGGGATTCCAGGTGTTAGGTCTCCGTCCAAGTACTGCAATTAATTCGCGAGTGTGGCTTAAAAATTGTGCCACGTTCGAAAGTAATCTTTAAAAGCTTGGATAATTTCTGTTCGAAATCCGCTGTCGTTATATATACCTGTACCTTATGTACAAACCAAAGGAAATGAAATTCTCCGCATAGCGAGGCCGTTGTGTACGATCAACGTTAATTACATATGCACAGTCTCGAGTTTACCGCGACTACTCTAATTACACATTCATGTCACCGCGAACGCTTCTAGAAAATAAAGGGTGTCTCTGTCGAAGAGACGCGCATCGCGTGGATAAAACACGAGACTGGAAAATTATCCGAGCGTTTCCACTTTGAAAGGAGGCGATCCTATTTTGATCCAGGGATAAATTCGACGCTCGTGGAAATATATTTCCGAACATCCGGAAATATATTACCGTATTCGAAACGCTTTACGATGCACGAGCACGATATTATTCATTATTCGAAAGTCGGAACGCTTTGGCCATATAAAAAGAATCGAAATAACAAAAATACGATCCTACCGCGTCCCACGTCCACCGTAGTTTATTAGATTATTTTATTGTTTGCGGGCGACATCAAATGCGATATCCAGCCCGCGTGGAATCGCTACTTAACATTTTGTAGAGTTCCTTTACGTGACCGAAATAAAAAAAATCGTCGCTCGAGAAGAATTTATATACGCCGTTAAATTTTGCTGGGTCACCTTTTGTTTCGATCTTTCCATGAATATTCGAGACGCGGCTCCCATCGATCAAAATTTTAAATACGCTCTCCTTTTTCTTTCCAAAAACTGTGAACCTTTTCGAAATGCGATCGCATAAGGTCAGGATCGTGCAGCGAGTACGAGCACAATGCTACCGAGCTCAGCCTCGGTGTGCTCAATATATATACGAAAGCACCCTTAAATGATTCATGGGGTGCATGGCTAGCGGAGGTATAGACACCATTCAACGAACGGCGACACCCGCCGTACATGACGTATTGATCCTCGAGAGGCACGTTCGGGGCTACCTTTCTTTGGTTCCCAAAAGCAAGGTGCTGCGCCTAAAGCTCCATTTTTTTCTCTATCGTCGACTCGTTGCATTTCCCCTACCCACACACAGACGCATTTTCTCCTTGACACGTAACACGAACAACCCTCCTACGCGTGTACTCGTTGAGCGCTCTTTTCGCGATACTCGATGCATTATTTTCTCCTTCGTGAATTCCACGTGAAAATATTTTCGCAGGAAATATGAGAAACTATCGGTGACTCACTATCGTTGTTAACGCATTAATAATTTGTGAGATTATTATAGCACAATTTACAGTGAATGTTAAAAATATTCGTACAGTAGTCAATTTGAAGAAAAACTTTGTAGAACTTTGTTTACTACCAAAAATATTTATCCATATTCTTAAAAATCTCTAAAGGCAATGTTATTAAAAAAGGACTATCTATTATAGTTATATTTTTCTGAAAATATTAACAGATTTTCAGAAATTAGCGGAAAATATACGCGTAATAAGTATTCGCATACCTACTTCTAATTTTACAACAAGAGCTATAGATTTTAGTACATAAACGTAACAAAAAAGCAATAAATAAGACAAGCTAAATCCTTAAACGACTATGGCAATCACGAGCAAATAGGCCTTGAATTATATGCCATTTGATCGATAATCTCGAACTCTCTTGACGATACCTACACACCACACGATACGATTAGATTACTCTGACATAACACACTTCGATTATTCTATCGGTCTTCTATGGTAGACGTAGAGCGAACGAACGAATGGTGATAAAATGTTCTATACGAGGAAGAAAACAAAACGATTCATCGTTGAATAATTTTCGAGGATCTTCTTTGTCTACGAAGCAGACGTCTCGACGTCGCGACGTCACTCGCATATCTTCAGTAGAAGCGAAATTTCAAGATAGGAATGCATCGAGAGATCTTAATACAAGGGAAGGTCGTGCAGAATTCTTGCAAACGTACGAATACCTTTAGAAATTGCTTGGTAGCGCGAGAGTGCTCTTTTCTTACGCCTCGACAGTCGTAAAAGCGCGACGTACCTTCTTACTTGTTTCTGTTCGACAAAGAAACGCTTCTATGTTTATTTCTCGTGTATTTTACGGGAAATAGAGCGCGTAAGGAAATTCGGAAAGTATTTCGTCGTTCCGTCCTACGAATTCGTGCATTGGGACGTAAAGATATCGTATGGCTCGATTCTCCCTTGCTACTTTGATCGTCGAACGAAAATTTATACTTAATACGATTACTAAAAATTTGAACGTCTTCCAGAAGCGCTAAAACTTCCTTTGCGGGCATAATCCAACGTACCATAGAATAAATTACGTTCGAAACGGAAGTTACAGCATTATCTCTGGTGACATGATTGGAATTCACACGAGCGATGCAAATCGGACTCGGTTTTCATACTTTAAAGCTATCGAGATTAACAATTTCCAGACAAAATTCAATCGAATCCCAACCTACATTTCGAACGATCGCGCAAACGTTGCAAATAATTAAATTAACTATCTGATACGAGAGCACGCGCGATGGGAATCCATTTGTAACGCTATATCATCACGAGACTACGAGCGACACATTTTGATCGACATTGTTTAAAACTCGACGCTGGCGCTTGCCTTATTGCACAATGTTATATGATATTCTTATATCATGCCGGAACAAGATCAAGAACGGTAAGTAAATATATTTTCGCGCGATATCCATAAACGTATATACATAATATATAAATATTTAGATTTAATGCGTGAATCCGGATAGATAAAAGAAAGTGTTATTGATAATTTTGATACCGGTGCATACATTTAATCGTACGCATTCTTTAAATAGCTCGTTGCTCTCTCGAGTTCTCGAACATCGCGTCGGCCACACTTAGCACGTAATATTGTCTATAATTATTTTCAGAATAAATACACGAAAAATTCATTACCACATTTCTTTACATTAGACCTTACTATTTTTACGATTGGTAATTACACTAGAAATAAAAGCTATAAGCATTTCAAACACGCTCTGCAAGATCGAGTGTCGGTTACCGGTGACCGCCATGGCACTCAACATTCTTAAAAGATAAATGAAGAAAGTCGAGGACAGCGGAAAAGCAGCCTGGTAGGTATCCCCGATAGCTGGTACCTAAAATAGTACATAGTCCGACGCGTTTGAATTTCAATAAGCCAACGTCGTTACTAATTTAGCCGATTTTCCGCTAGACTTAGTGGATTACTTCGTCTAATGATCAGAATCGGATCGCCTGTACAAAGTGTGCCGGCAAAACCGGCATCTCAAAGTACGTCGCGTTCCACGAAGATTTTCAAAGAGCAGGCGCGCGCGCGATCACGATGAATAAAATACGAACGAAAATTTATCGGGTCGATGGACAAGACTTATTCTTCCAATTATATTTCGCGTTTATCGAATAACGTTTNNTAAAAAAAAAAAAAAAAAGAAAAAACAGGCGGCCGCGCAAAGCGAGGGCAATAGAAAAAAACATTCCAACGATTTCATCGCAATTGCATTTCGTTGCAAGTGAAATTGGAATGGAATTGCGATTAGTCGAATAATTTCGCGCGGTTGACGTTACACGTTACGCTAGTCAGCCTTAATTACTTATCGTGCATCGGAACGTAGCGTGCACGATGAATGCGTTGGCAAGTGGATCGGATGGAATAAAGAAGAGACGAGAAGGAACGTACGCGAGCATCCCGAGTATATGCATACGTATAATATACGTTGCGGAAAGGACGAGGTATACTTACTGGAGAAAGTGAATGCAGAGGAGAACGAAGCACGGTATAACTAAATCATCGCTGCTGGTTTTCCAGCGTCTACCGAACGCGACCAATCCCGGCATGATTTCGTCCGTCCTGCAGGAGTCACGTCCAGGATCTAGTCAGCCACCGTTAGACTTCCAATAACGTAGAGACTCGACGATGACATAACCCGATGGTCCATCCACTCAGCGATCCACGTTCGAGTCACGATCGTGGCATTTATCGAGACAAGAAAACCGAAAAACAAGACGAGGAGCAGGCGGCCGGGCGGGCGACGCGACGCGAACTGAAATGTTCGAACGGCGAGTTTCACGGCACGATGAACGGTCCATTGATGCGATAACGAGGAAGGTGGAAGAGTGGGGGGAAAGGTCGAGGCTCCCACGTGGAGATAATTCGAAAGTATATACGACGAGTTCGTATATACATATGTGTACTGTTATTGTTGTTGTTGTTCGGGCAACGATGCGCTAAGACTTTCCACGAACCGGAAGTCGAATGCTCGCGTCGTGAAGTACGCGCCAAGCGAGATCGAGAGAGCGGCTCGATCTACTCTATGTCCCGCGAAATATGAAATCGTTGTCGACGTTGTCTCGTATCGTTAATGATCGTAAAGCAAGGGAGGAGAAAAGATTCGGAATAACGCGTCAGCGAAACAATGAGAAGAGAACGAAACGGGACGATTCATGGAACGGTTGTACGAACCGGTGAAACGGGAAAAATTATACACGGTTATATGTATATAGGAGAAAAAAAGTAGAAGGTTCGTTAAAAATGTCGACATATCGGCGATTCTCGGCAGAACGAGTTTTAATTTACGATACTGTCGAGCTACACGGAAAAACGACTCGCGCAGAACCCTGTGCCGAGATCCTATGGCCGTTCCGTCGTATATCGAGAAACGGGCGATTACTCGGCTCTCTACGAAAACGGAATGGACACTCGCCAATTTCCTGCCACTCGCTCTTTGTATTTCTCGTTCTTTGTCACGTTCCGCCACGCTATCCTCGTTGGATTCGAGCGTACGGAGGATTACCGATTGCCCCGAACGCGAACCTCTTCTTTCGTGGATCGTTAATAACGTTCGCGAGAACGTACCTATATGCGTCTGGTACGAAGATAGAACACGAAGCGAGCACGAATATCTCCTTTTCTCTCCGGTAATGGACCTTCCTTCTTTTAGCGGAGCTCAAACGTAATCCGAGAAGATAATACGGGCAGTGAAGTTGACCGGATACTTCTGGTTATTTTACCTAATGTTATATTTCTTCGAGCATCGATGCGGTGGACTTCGTCAAGATAACACGACGATTAGTGGCCTTAAACAGCACAAGTTCCTTCGATGAGTCTAACCACCTCGCTAGTCATCCTTATCGCTTCGCGGTTAAAGTATTACCGTAGTCGGGACGTAGATCGCGAGCGGCTAAGTTTTTCATACGAATCTTTCGACAATTTCTTGCCAATATTTTGACACGAGTATTATATTTATTTATTTATATATTTCAGATAAACGGGAATTGATACCCTTTAGTGTACAGTAAGAATTACATTTATAGAGAGTCGTAGTAGATAGTTAAGGCACAGTGAAGATCACGTTTAAATTTTGCTAATTCACAGAAAAAGTTTAGATTACCGGAATCTCATGCTCGTGAGCCGTCGAATCGATCTTCCCTTGGGAGTTCCGCTAATTCGTATATAATATACCTACGCCGGGTCAATTTCCACAAAATGCAACACGGTTGTGGCACGTTGCTGCAACTATGAGATTCGAGGGTGGTCTTCTAAACAATGTGGATAGGAAACATTCTGAGTCAAGGGACAACTTAGGTATCTTCGTTTCTGCCAATTTAACGCTACCTTCCCACGCACTCACATATCATCGTACGCTACGTGCTCAAAAAGTTCCGTCGGCTGTCGTTCGCTCGATATGGAAAAAGTCTCCGTGCCCGTAAGCGGAATCGCGAGAGCGCGAGCGTATTTGCACGCGCGGGAAAACGTGGGCTGGTTCTTTGAGCTTGAGCCGGTACGAAGCGAGAAGTACGATTTTAACTTAATATTCTACGCCAATCTCGTAAATTTTGGTTAAACCGTTCGCTGACGTTCGCAAAGCCGACCGAATTGCTTCTAAAGCACGAGTTTCCTACGGAAGCGTGGAAAATGGTACATAAATTTTAACGAACTTCTTGTTTGATATAGTATCAATTTGGAATAAGTGAAGATCGTTTTTGAACGGTTCGCAAAAATATTGGCTTGTTTCATGATAAACGGGCCATGTTTATCGGAAAGGGACCAAGCGACGTTTCTTAAAATACTGCGTTAAGGTACCGAGTGCCGTAATCATATATTATATTGCTTCATATTATAAAATGAATTCTAATTAAATTTCTACCAAGCGTTAACTTTAAAGCGATTTTCTGACACTTTTAAATTTAACACTTGGTTCCTTTCTGATCAGCACGATCCAAATAAAAGTCGATGATAAGCGAATAAAGTTTTTATGAAACTCACCATATGAGATGCAGAACGAAGAGGAAGGCACCGGGTACGACGAGATCGTCGCTGCCGACGCTCCAGCGTCGTCGGAAGACCACGATGCCAGGCATATCGTCTCCTCTTCTCGTACACCTCGGCTTCCATTCAATCACGCGAACCCTCCTGATAGAAGGGCTCCTCCTAGACGGCCGACGAACTCGCGGGACGACGAGAATGAGGACGATGACGATAATGACGATGCTTCTTCCTTCCTTCGACGTTTCCTCGAAGTGCCAGCGAGGTAAGAGTGCACGCGATGAGATACGAAGGAGAATGAGAAGGACGAGGACGGTTTGTCCTCGAGGAACTCGAGGCACTCGGATGGGCCGCTTCTTCGATGACTTCGTCGATGATCTCGTCGACGCGCTCGCCGACGTGTACCACCAAGAGCATAACGAGCGGCACGACGATCCTTTCTATCGACGATTTGCTCGTCCATCCTTCGTCGTTCCACGAGAGACACGAAATGCTCTTTGTGCGATCGTTACTCGAAGTCAGGACGAAGACGAAGCGCATCGCGCGAATGCGACGCTCAGTAATCTTCTGTTCTTCCTTTTCTTCCTTCCTCTCTATTTTTATCAGTCCCGATGTCCTTCGATATTTTTCGGATGTGTCACATCGTTCACTTCTGATTAGTTATATACGAATCCCATAACGAATACTTTAACCTGTTGAATCGAACGATATTTCATCGAAACGCCTATCCCTCCAGATCTGTTATCAACGAACGCAAGAAACGAAATCCTATTACACGAATTATCCGCTTATCGAGACTGGCACGTACCGCTGACCGTTCTCTGATAAATGGACCATCTCGCGGTTTACCCTTTTTTCCACTTGGGAACGAAACGGTGAAAGGATCGAGTTAAGTCCACCGCGATATCGATTCTCGTCTCTTATATTTCGGATTTAATCGGGGATTTCGTGCACGGGGATGGATTACCTTCGAAAATAAAAAGAAAATATCTCTTACCGCTACACTTTCGGCGAAAAAAGGAACTTCGATTAAGGTTTGATCGCGCGAGGGGATCTTTCGATACGTTCGAAGCATTTACTAGCACCCTAAAGAAACTTAATTAACGTTTCGTATCTTTTCTTATTTCGGAGTGATATCGATGAAAGAAGGAAGAATCGGGGAATGGAGAAAAGCTTGAATAAAGGCTCGTACTATGTGTTTACTATTGCATTAAGATAGATCGATGAACTATAGAAGCATACGGGGGGCGTATGTACACACGAGATACATTGTATGTACATCGAGTTTCTCGGAAGTTCAGGAACGTGGCCCATTAGAAACTCGGACAACGACCCTTCCCAAATACCAAGAGAATTATTAGAGAAAGCGTTCGATAATAGCTCGCTCCAGCGAAAACTCGGAGAACGTTCCTAATTTCGCACCGAAAGCGTAAAGTACGAGAAAAGATCCTCTCAACGTTAGTGACTTTTGCGAGGCGATTTACTTCGAAGCGTTTTCTCGAAGAAGAAAACTTTTCGTAGTCGACGATGCGAGAATAAATTTAAAGATTGTTCGATCGAGATATTGGGACTCCGAATTGATGACTTTCCGATACGAAACGTTCGATTTAAATATTTCTAATTTCGGCAAATCTCTCTCCGGCACTTCAAACGATATCTTATCGAATATCCCATTGAATCGAATCGGCGTATAGATTTTTTCGATAACGAGAAAGATTTTCGTCGAAAAAAACGAAAAAAACCGTTCGGAAATAAAACGAAACAGACAAATTGATTGGAGTCTTTCATCGAATTCGCGCGCGAAACGTGTCTCAAACGTGTTCGCGGTTTAGCTCGCTTGTAAAACGCTACGAACATAAACAGCGCCGTTTAATAAACGCACAACGCAAAGCAGAACATCGGGGAAAATTAAAATAGAACGCGCACTTGTTGCGAACGGTGAGGTACGCGAAAGAGAAAGAGAGAAAGAAACGAAGGAAGATTAAACAAACGGAAAAACATTTAGTCGAAAAATCAAATCGTAAAGAGACGAGAGTTCCGATCGTTCCCGAAGTCACTTTGCCGTAAAAACATACACTTAATAAGGTTACGCGTATAGATATAGAGACCCTTACGTAACATCTTCCCTCGTGCCATATTTCAGGAGCTTTTAAAGATCGGTACATTGAGAATCTTCCGGCGTTAGACGATCCAGAAAATGTTGAAATCTTACGCGCTGCGTCCGAGGTGCCAAAATACGTTCCGAGACATACTCCCAATCGTCCATCATCCTTTCTCTCTCTCTCTCTCTCT
>JAIFRP010000006.1:10185299-10203233 GCA_032403825.1 Odynerus spinipes | reverse complement strand
TCTCTCTCTCTCTCTCTCTTCTTCTCTCTTTCATTTACTATTAACCGACGAACTAGAGATCATTCGAAAATGTACACAAACCGTGTTGATTCTACTCGACCTACAACGTTTCGTGTATATACGATCGGTTTAATAACAAAAAAAAGGTCACAAAGTTAAAATTTCAAATACGAACGATCACCCGATCTTAACGAGCTTCAAGAAAACTCTCGATGGTTTCCCAAGTATTCTCCTAATTTCTCAAAATCCCTTAACGAGTCCGGCAATCGAGTGACGCTCGAGAACCACGCGAGAGCGGTCACGCGCTCGTACGCCGGCACGCGACTAAAAGCTACGAGACGATAAATCTGCGGAGCACGGAAACCGGAGTTGTGCGAAAATGAGAGAACGCTAGAGGGGTTGTTCGGAAGGGTAAGGGTAGTATCAGAACAACGAGGACACGATGATATACCTACGTCAAATAAGCTCGTACTTTTCTATCGGATCCTTTCCACCGCCATTCCGTAAGTACGCACTCACGCACGCACGTATGTTGTACGATCGATAGGCATCTAATTAAATTAGCATCCCGTTTCAAAGCCGTTAACCTTAGACTCCGTAAGAAAAAAGGATCGTTCTTCTTCTCGCGAGAGAACGGTAGTCTTCTTGTTTCTTAACGACGATAAAAACCTTTCTTACCAACGTCTTCCCGTAATCACGTTAAACTCTCGTCACGATATAGGGGTAGAAAACTCGTAGCAAGCAAGTACAGCACGTATATCATCGACGCTTTCTCAGCCGACAGCGCAAAGTGTCGAAGGGTTGAAGGCACGCCGGTGTCGTTCTTGTCGTCGTTCTTGTCGTCGTCGTCGTCGTCGTCGTCGTCGTCGTCGGGTTTCCTATCCTTTTTCTTCGAGCTCGCCGACGGTCCATCGAACGAGATGTTCCCTTTTAACGTGCGCTACCTCGGCCGTAAACCCCTCTCGATTCTTTCACGCGTCCGAGTCATCGCTTTTTCGGAATGAAAGCGCACGCAGAAAACACCACACACTCACGAGTAACGAATGAACGAATGAATAAACGATACGTATGCGCGAGAGCCTCTCTTTTTTATTTTACAATGACGCTAGACGGCGCACCACGTGCCGTATCGTCCCCCTACACACCACGTCGTCTCTTTGTCACGTCGAGCACATTATCACAAAAATATCATGCAAACTACCCCCTTCTAAACTCCTAAACGCGCCGTGCGAGGCTGCTCGAGCGCGACTGACGAACCGCGGCGAGCGTTCGTTCGACGCAACGAGCGCACCCGAGGGTACTCGAAAAACCACGAATCCCGCCGATCGTGATATTGGTAGTGGGGAATAGAGGACTCCTGCGTCCGAACTACCCCTTCGGAACGAGACTTGCATACATAGTTTGCGCTCCTTTACGGAACATCCCTCGACGATCCTAAAGAAGAGACTCTTGAAGAAACGATCGAGTCCCTCTTGACCCTGCTACCAATTTTATTTTAGTCAAAAATCGATCTGTTCAAATCTGTATACGATGGTTAATAAATAATTATTGCTTCGTTCATGTTTCTTTGATTAAATCAATTCCTATCTCGATCCTTCAATCCTGCTGCGAAGAAATTCATAGAAATGACCTTTCTTCTCGGTGACACAATAAGGAAAAGTTATATCAATGTTGCACTTGTATTTTACATAATGTGACACGATTTTTCCTCAAAGGACTGCTATTCTTTTATAAGTGATCTATTTCTCTTTCTATTGCTATTGTAAGAGGTGTATTCGAACGAGATGACGATAAGCCTCGTACCAAGTAGATACGGTCCGCCATGAGTACGACCAAGTGAAAACGAATTACGTTCGATCGTACGTAATCACCTTGTTCTTATTAATTCTACTGCGATCGATACAAGGGATTATTTCGCGAGTGGCAATTTTTTGAAAAATCGCCTCCTAGAGCTCGGGGTCCCGGGTTCGCCAAGCCCGTACCTATCAAAGTAGGCCCCCTGGGGTAAAATAACTTTTTTTTAATTTTTGTCATTAGCACGTGACGATGATAATTATAATATAACAAAAAACTGAAGAACAGTGGAAAGATAAATTGATGAGATAGTCTAACGCCAAAGCTTTGTCTTCGTTGTAATCTATCTCTCTCGAATACTTGAAAGAACGCTTACATAGACACGTTGTAAATTGTGCTCCCTAGCGTCTCGCCACGCGTATGATCGTTTATCCCCTTACTTTAACGAGTAACTACAAAAATCGGTCAGGAAGGGTTCTCCGCTAACATGCTTCAGAACCAACGGCATTATTATGCACGTGCAATCGAACATCGTCGACTAATAAAAAAAAGATCTACAGAGGCTCGCAACACTCGTTTATTTTTATAGCATCATGCGATACATCGCCTTAAACTATATATAAAAAATATTTCACATTTTTTAATTATTTTTTAAGATGTTCCCTAAGTACATAGGTAGATACCTACAAAATCTGGTATCTACTATATTTCAAGACGTTCGGACTAGATACAAATATGTACACTGTTTTATTTATAATTTATACAACAATGTTCATGTATTTTATTTTATATTCAGTGCAACGATGTCTTGTTTCATATCATAAGATTTATTTGTATCTTTTAATTCCTTGCTTGATCGTGATGTTTTATGTACCAATCGACTGTTTCTTTTATCGCTTGATCAAACGGGGTAAATTGAAAATCTGGTAAGTAGCTTCGTAGTTTTGCATTACTCGCTGTCTTCTTATATTGTCCATCTGCAGCGCTAAGATCGTTACGAATCGAGCCTTTGAAATCAAAGGCTTTCACTATTGCATCGACAACTTGAGATATCGTTATCTCTTGCGACTCGTCGACTGAAAGCATTCATGTTTATTAAGCATAAAGAGATAACTATTGAAATATAAGTTAGCACACTTACCTGATAAAATAATTGGCTCTACAGAACTATATTCCCTGAGAACCCAAATTATTAGTTTTGCTAAATCTAAACTATAAATAAATTGTCTTAATGGTTTACCAGAGCCTAGCACGGTAAAAACTTTGTCTTCTGTATTTCCTGTAAAACATAACAAGATTAATAAAATGTCAAAATGAAATATGTTTAAACACAATTAATATCCTTGATACCATCTCTTATTAAATCATACAGTCTTCTTATAAGGCCTGGTATAACGTGACTAGCACTGGGATGAAAATTATCATTTGGTCCAAAAACATTACAAGGTACGACGCTTGTATATATTCTACTATATTGTTCATGATATCCTTTATTAGCGATATCTATCAGTCTTTTGGCATAACTATATCCATAATTTGATGGGTGTGGAGGGCCATTATGAATCTGAAATATTTATGTTATATAAAAAGACCAAGTGTAATAAGTCCATAACAAAATATTTTATATATAAATTACCATAGTTTCATCGATGGGATATGTAGTCTTATCTGGAAATATACAAGTTGAAAGGCATGAAACAACTTTATTAACGCCAGTCTCATGTGCAGTTTGTAGAACATTATCATTCATATGAATATTTTTCCTCTAAAAGTATTGCAATATAATTTAATCTCTGTTCTCAGAGTTATATATAGTTTAACATAATACTAATTACCAGAAAATCTAGATTGTGGGCCATGTTATGGAAGAGACCACCGACCATAGCAGCTAAATGAATTACATGCGTAGGTTTATGTTTATTAAATAATTCCACAGTACTAGCTTTATCACTGAAACAATATAAGTATATTAATTACAAGATTATTCAAATTATACAATACAGTATCATTATATACCATAAATCTGCATCTTTTGAGCCAACGAATACCCATTTTTCATCCGGTCTCTTGTGTTCCTCTACAATTCTTTTAATAGCTGTACCAACTAATCCAGTTCCACCAGTCACAAGTATAACATTTTTGTATTCAGACATGCTTGAAACTATAAAAGAATAATTTATTATTAATGAAAAAATGTGTTTCAATTTGCAAACATGTCAATTATTTATTCATATTTTACATTTATTTCCCAAATAATCTATGTAGCACAAGTATAATGTATCGTAACACGTTATCACTGATTATCTGTAAAAAATTATGGTTTCACTTTTATATACAGAATATGAAATTATAGTTATTGCACCTCTTAGTTCTGTCACGTCTTCGTATTGAAAAGGTTATCTCTGTACTCACACACATTGCATAAACACCTAACAGCAGAAGCGCCTAAATGAAAGAAGCGATCCGATGGCGCGAATTTCAAAATTACTTGCAACTTTAACCATACCTACCATCTGACAAAAACATTCTTTTCGGGGAGAATGAAATGCAGTAATTTGATACTGACATTTGGCAGTGTAATTTATTTATATTTAATATTATTTTTAATACAAAATATACAGGTGATTAAAGTCAAGAACTACTCAAGGCTGATGGCAGTGTTGGTACTCGATACTTTTAGTAACCTATCGGAACTCTTTGACAAACGTATCCTTTCCTCGGGATTCAAAATTTCCGCTATAATTTTCTCATCGCTGCGACGCTCCGATATTTGCAGAATTTCTTGGAGTTTGTCCCTTTTATTCATTGTACATGCGTCACCTGCCGCTTCTTCCGCTACTATAGCTAATTGCCCAGCTTGAATTTCAGAAAAAGTAACTCTTCCATTAACTTTACTTTCTGAAGGATTATGAGTCGCCCGGGGACTAACCTCGGGTGTAATAGGAACACATGATTGTAAAGGATTTTCCTCTGTACCGACGGGTAATTTTAATATGCTGGCTGGTTCTGTATAAAGCTGTGTTACGAGATAATACGGTGATTATTACAAAACAACTGAATCTTTAATGACAATAAAATGATAACATCGTAACAAATTATTATCATTAATACTAACCGCATCAAACGAAGAATCTAGGAATAACTCTTGCAAGAATCGTCGTGCTGGCATTCTATACGAACTACTTCCTAATCGAGTTGCCACGTCCGAAAACAAGCAAACATCCTGTTAATTAAATTAAGAGATTAATAAATGTATTATGTATTTCATTATTTCGAATCAATGTCACCAAATATTACCTGGAATTTCTCAGGATACCTTTGCCTTAGTCTAAGAAGCGTTTGACGACTATGTCTGTACCAGACAGGATTTGCGAGTCGCTGCGTATGCCTAAGAATTTCCCTATCCAGGTAAAAAAAACAAATTACATTATTACGATAAAAAACGAGAGGAGAAAAAAGTAGTCTAAGTTAATGTTTTGTGACAGAAATACTAAAACTTCTGCAAGATGAAAAATTCAATTTAATTACATATAATATTAAAAGAAATAGATTTGTACCTTGAGCAATGAGAAAGTTAACTAACATTTTCATTCTTTGAAAATAACAAATACTAGAAATCTTGCGAAATATAACTATCCTTGCCTCCGTAATTTTATATCTGCTTCCCCAGTGAAAACCTTAATGCTATTTCTCGCATGGTAACAGACAAGGCACACTCGACAATGCTCTGTGTCAGCATCGCTCTCTGATCCAGATTCTTCATCTATTTCGCTAGGACCTATTTCAGGTTTACTCGTATCATCTACTACAATAGAAACTACTGGCTGCGGTGGATCCGGAAAAAGAGTCGTGAGTCTCCTAGGAAGGCAAATACCCATATAAAATAGATTATCGTTATCATTTTCAAGGGGCGGTGGAGTAGGTGTGAGTATATTATTCGCAATCCAGCTGCGGGATGAATCAAATTCCGAAAGGCTCTGTAGTGAAAGTTGTCCATCCAAACTGTACATCTGTAATATGTATAACGTTAATTATGTATTTAAAACTAACAAGAAATTTACCTTTAACAACTTACTTCTAAACTACTTTGAGAATAACTTGGTCTACGATAACGCTGTAAACTACGAAGACGCGCATATCCTTCCGCATCCTGTTGACTTAATCTTTGTATACTTGAAAGTGGACTCGGAGTCTCTCCTCTTTCTCTGGAAGACAAGACAAGATATAAGTTCGTTGACATTGAAAACCGATCTTGAACCGATCAAAAAACTTGCATATAAAATAATATACCTTCTCGCTTCCAAATCCGTAGCTGCGCTCTCCGAGCGATTTCTAGTTCTACGAGCTACCGGCTCAGGTAATTCGGGTTTCCCATCGCTAAGACTCCGATGATGCCTTTGAATAAGAATAGGACTCGGTATTGGGTAACGAGCAGTAGGTCGGATAATCGACCAGTGATCTCCGCGTCTATGTCTTACACTTGGCCAATCGAAGGTTATCAGTGCATCCGTGCCTGCACGGGTCGTGGCAATGAGGCTTAAAGCATACATGGCTGTTGCACGTACCGAATAATAAGGACATGTTTCTGCCATGGATGCGATAACCTCTATAACTCTTGAATGAATTAATTGTTCTACTCCTGCTGCCGATGTTCCTACGTGTCCCAATGCCCACAATGCCGATTTAGTTTTTAATATCTGTTTTTCTAAATTAATGGACTGATCGTCGCGTATCTCGGGATCGCTTCTCCAGCTTCTATTCGGCGTGGTACGTCTTGAATCATCTAAGCTTACTTTCCTCCTGATTTCTATTAAAGATTCCGCTTTCGGCGGAGTAACTAAGCCAGGTAATTCGACAGTTTCTGCATCTATAATTGTTTCTAGACGATTTGATTCCATACATTCTTCTATACATGACTCCTCTGACATAGTATAAGTATCATCCACGATGAAACGGCTACTTTTCGTACATCTGGAGTTAGATTCTGAATCTCCACCATCACCCAAGTCTAGTCTAAATCTTTCAATGATTCGTGCACAATGGTTTATTACATTTCGACGTAATAATAATTGCATTCCAAACTCGTGTTGTACTATCTGTCCTATCAGGTGAGGTAAAATAAATATATTGCGAGGCATTATCAATTCGTTCGTCGTTCTCCTGTGGTAACTTCCATTTTCGTTTCTCTGGCGACGCGTCAGTGAGTCGTGTATCTCTCCTTCGATTAAGCCTACGTATCTCTCTGCAAAACCTCCAGGTCCGATCCATTTTTCTAACTCCTCCGAAGGCGATGGTAGACATGAAAAACCTTCGGACAAAGAGTAAAGTCTTATTTTTAATAAGTATCCTTTATCACCTAAATGTTGTAACCACTTATCCCAGTTCCCTTGGTGTTCTCCTTGGTGCAACAAAATTTCTAAATATTCAGTTTCTTCGCACGCTTCGCGTAATACCTCTAACGCAGTCAGTGCAACAACCTTGCTGGTATCTGTTAATTTTTCCGTCAATAAAATTATCGCCCAATGATACGCATCGGACATTCTCGCTCTGAGTATCAATCTTAGGAACTGTGTAGCATATAAGCGTGTACTTTCTAACGACGCTTCGGCAATAATCTTATTCAGTACTTTCCTATTAGGTCCTTCCCTCGAGTAATCTAAACTTGAAACGATAAGTTTCACGTAGCAATCGTGATTGGTAGCTAGAGCCAAGTCTCGTAATTTTTCTAGTAAATTGAATCCTTTCAAGATCACGGTTCCTTTTGCGGAGTGGCTCAATTGTCCTAAGAACAGGAAGTACTTCTGACAACAAGTCGTGGACATGTGGCGAGGTGAGAACAAGCAATCGTGAGCAGATTGAGCGCTACGGATGTAAGATATCTGTTCTGCGATATCTCCGATCAATTCGTTCAGCAGTTTTGTACTTTCTGGCTCATGAAGTTCTAACAAACAATTTAGCAATTCGCAGCCTGCCAGAGTTGCTTCCCGAGCTAAAATTGCATTCGTTCCCAGTTCCACCCTGCTGTATGCGTTCGAAGAAGGTTTGAAGTAACGAACTAGTCTCTTAATGAACATTCTGTGATCAGAATCATGGAGTATTCGAATCGTATCTTCGCGAGAGCGAAGTATCGATCGTACAACGGGCCAATTCCAAGCCAGTGCATCCTTAGAACTTAAAACTTGCGCATCCTTCAGTAAAGGCGTCGTTGGAGACTCCCTACGTAACCAATGTCTACTGGACGGACGTCGACGCCGTGGCAAAGTTGGTCGCAACCAACTACCAGCTTGTAATATTCGATCGAGAAAGAGACTGGCAGGCACCGGTCGTCGACGCATCATGGTATGCATCCGTCCTAGAATCGTCACAGCAGCGAGTGCTTGATGTTTACCAGCGCTCGCATGTTCCAGTAAGTTTGGTAAGGGTGGTGTGAGATCGCACACTTCGGAAGGTAACAAGGAATGTGCAAGATGCAATAACGCACCTAGTAGAACAGCTGCGCGTACGGAAATAAAGGTATCGGAAGAAACGATGGTTTCTGCGAGTGCTTTATGCAGTCCACATTCTAATAAAGCATATACCAGTAATGCTAAATGTATTTCCGTTATGTTCGGCCAACAAGATGACAGAGACGGTAATATAAACTTTCCTTCGGCTGCTACAAAACCTTCGGATAGCTTCCACGAATCTCGCGTTCTACCGGGATCGACCGCAGCCAATGCAACGTCAGGTTCATCGGTCCATGTGGGCAGAGGTAAATCCAATAACTCATAAAGCAATTCCAAAACAGCTCCGCGAACTTCAAGCTGTTCAACGTATAAGATATCCGCTATAGCTTTAAGGCCAGAATTATCGGTAGGGCAGCAAAAATGTAAAACACCTGGGTAAGAGCGTAGTATACTCAATAATGCCATCTTACTTGCTGCAAATCTTTGTTCTCGTTCTTCTTTTGTTCTTTCTATGCTCGAAGAATGAAGTTCACAATATGGAGCTGCGAAACATAAAAGAGAAACGCTTCCTCTTGTATCAGGATTATTTAGTAATGTTAGTAGAACCCCCACAACGGATTCGACAACAGAGGGACTTTGTCCGGTCATAGCTGCTCGAGCTAGAGCGCTCACTCCTCCGCAACTTATTAACAAATTTGAATTTAAGACTCCTAACTCACAGAGAGTCGCTAAAAATACTCTGAATGCACGATCTCTTTCCTCTACACCTCCGTTAGTTAAACTTATAAGAGATCTGGCTAAGACAGGGCTGAAATGTTTAGGAGCTAAAACTAAGATTCTTCTAATGAGTCTAAGAGCCTGCATCCTCTCCATTTCGTTCCGTAGATTGACATCCATACTGCGTGCCACAAAGTATGGATATTGCAATTTATTAATAGCAATAACATCTTGCTCTTTCTTAAGCATGTACCGTACAGCACGTAATGCTGCTGCACGCACTTGCGTTGCCTCGTGTATAAGTCCCACTCGCATGCTAAAAGATAAAAATTTAAAGTAGAATGATGAATAAAAAATATGGAGTCATAAAATTTGATCGTTAAAAAGTTTTATGTTCTTACCAACAAAACAAGTCGTCCACGGAGTAACCACAATCTGATAAATCATTTTCACTAATTAATTTAACAATAGCATTAAGATACGCTAGCTTTTTTACACTTGGTACATTATGTCGTTGACAAAGATTAGTTAGAACTTCTTTTACATTTTCTTTCAGTCCTAGAAAATAACATCTTTAAGTTATCTTGAGATATTCCATAAATTAATCTTATAAGAAACTTTGAAAGTTCCAAATACAATCGAACATGGTACGTGCATTATTCCTAATAAATCAACTACTACACAAGGATGTCGTCGAACGATAATATATAAAAATATTCTTTTCAATTAGGAAGCAATTTAGTATTCGATAGAAAAAAAAAACTGCAAGTTACTCATACATTTGCTCAAAAATAAATACAAATCAATTCGATATACATTATCAAAATTCTACGAATCTAATCTTTTAGGTTAAGCCTCTAACCTCTTGACAGATCGAGTTGCACAGAATTATCTTCGTTATCTCGGCGACCTACGAAGAAAAAGAATGAATGAACGCAAAAGTAGTAACGAGCTTTCGAATCCAAAAAGTCTCGTGAATGTTGTACATACTTCGATGAGACCTGCTCGTGCGTAGAGTCCAGATCAAATAACTAGAGATTGCCATTTCTTCGCCGGCTGCTACCCACGATCACAATGAACGCTCTTCGTCCGACCGTTGCCACGTGCCTTTTTCTTGGAATATGTCATTCTCACGGTTGACTCTACAAACGTGAAACACTACGAAACAGTACGGTTTATTGTTAAAATCAACTGGTAGAACTCAAACGAAGTGTCACTCGAAAAACGCTAGCACTCGACCACACTCGTTTGTTCGTCACTCACGACACAGACCGCCGTATTTCTTTCGCCAAAATTCTAGATGTTCCAGTCGATTCGCAAAAGCTGCTACCGTGTATCTTGTAAAACAGCGTTACCAACCGGCACGAGTCAGGAACTATCCGAGAAAACGAGAATCGACTTTGAGTAACAAAGAGACGCCGTCGTGAAGTACTGCTACCTCACTCTTGCGATTTTGTGAAGCGTGTCGCGTTGTCATTGACAACAATTCTAACGCGCGGTAAATCAATCTTAAAAGAACTGTTTTCATTTCCTTCCTTTCCTTTTTCTTGACTTTCTTAAACTTTTGTTACCTTTAATCATCGCATTCATTAATTTCTGAGTTCTAATTTCTATCTAAGTATTTTGTAGCAACATTGATTCGAAGAATCGCAAATAATTGCCGCGATACGCGTACTTGCTACTTTGCTTCACGAGCGTGCGATATTTGGCGCGTATCATTCATCGATTATCTCTAATTCGAAATTTTTATGCCAGAAAAAACTCAAATGCTTATACATTCATTTTTCGCGTAATATTCAATTAAATGAAAAGGGCGAAAAGGTAGACATAAAAAAGATAATGTATACATAATTTTTAGTCGTGTGAAGTTTGTTGCAAGAGCACAGACGACAGCGACCTCAAGAGTGTTTTTGTGAACTTTACATCGATAGATCGATATTATATGAATGTACTTGAATGTACTCTAAACCTGCTCTGACATTACAATTTATTAAAAGTGATTAATCTTCAATAGAAATATTTAAAGAAATGGCTCATATAGTAGAGAGTCCTGTTCAATCAAGTATGGGTCCGATGTCCGACAATTTAGTTCCAGATTGGCTTCGTTCGGAGCAAAGTACTGGTGTAAGTTTAACAAAGTATTGTTTCGGTTGTAATTAGAGGTTAGAATGACAGTGCAAAGTTAAACAAATATTCTTAAATACAACAGTACTCTTTTTACCTTTATATCTTTATGCAATTTTGTATTAAAATTATGTAAAGTTCTTATATTACGATAATTATAATAATTTCCATTTACTTTTTTACCTTTTGCAACAATGAGAGGTTATGACGCATGTAATCATTATTCGTTCAAAATTTATACTGTATAATATTTTCTATCGTAGACCTCTATTATGGCTGTAGAATTTGATGGAGGTGTTGTAATTGGTGCGGATTCTCGAGCTACCACAGGGTATAACATCTTCCATAAAGTTATTTACATTTTACCTTTTTTAGGTTAACTATATTAACAAACAAATGATTTCAGGGCTTACATAAGCAACCGTTTCGCGGATAAGCTTACCAGAGTTACAGATTACATCTACTGTTGTCGTTCTGGTTCTGCAGCCGATACTCAAGCTATTGCAGATATCGTCGAGTATCATTTAGGCTTGCACCGGTAAGAATTTCCTCTTTGACCAACATATTCCTTCTTCTATATTCTATAACTTTTAATTTAAATTATTTAGGATGGAGCTTGGTACACAACCCTTGGTAGAAACAGCTGCCAATGTATTTCGTGAAATGTGCTACAATTACAGAGATTCCTTAATGGCAGGAATCCTAGTAGCTGGATGGGATAATAGAAAAGGAGGTCAAGTTTATAGCATTCCTTTGGGAGGCATGTGTATTCGACAGCCTATCGCTATTGGTGGATCAGGCTCTTCTTATGTTTATGGCTACGTAGATGCAAACTACAGACCTAATATGCCTAAGGATGAGTGTGTTACTTTGGTCCAAAATAGTTAGTACAATTAAATTTGAGTTACTATAATATATAACAAGTTTAGATGTATCTAAATATTTAATTTGTTAATATCTTTACAGCATTGGCACTGGCCATGGCCCGTGACGGTAGTAGCGGTGGTGTTATACGTCTTGGCGTGATCACGGATAAAGGAATCGAAAGAAGCGTGATCCTAGGTGATAAGTTACCGCGCTTCTACGAAGGCTAGAAATATTTCCACAATTATAAACTTTATAATACATATAGATTTATCACTCGACCTGTATTTCTTTACGATTCGGGCATAAAATATTACATTTGCTAAATAAACATGGATTTAAGAACAATTGTTGTAATAATGTGACTAAATCCAACGAAACGGGTAACTGCGATCATCTGCTCCGTTACATCATAAGAAGTTGTAATTATAATTCATAGCATAATTGACACCATTTATCTAATAGTTTTTAAATACATTTTCTTGTGTTAACAATCGCTTCCGAAGTCATGCAAAGTCTTCATCACATTCAGCACGCGATCTTCGATGATCCTATTCCACTGCCCGTCGGGTGGACACTGGGAGCTGTCATGTTAACGACTCTTTGACCTTGAAAACTCGTACAGGAAGACTAGTTCGAATCGCGGCCCTCAATCCGTCCGCATACATATCCGCCCTGCTACTACTGAATTCAGGTCGTATTATCCACTTGCGATTCTCTCGAATATAGGCCCGGTCGTTTCAACATACGTACTTAATTCCCATTGTTCGCTTAACGAGAAAATTGTCGCAATGGCACGATCGTAATGTATGTAATAGCGCCAAGCCTCTCCGAGCTTTTGGCTTATTCGGGGCGCGCGATCACGGTAGTACGTCTTTGCCAAAGGATGGATTAGGATTCCTCCAATACTTAAAGAGCCTAGTGATTCGACAATATTCCGAAAACACGGTTCGCTTTGTTTTTATTTCACTACTATAATTCATTTGGTTATCGGTATTCGGATTTTAAGAGTCAACGAAGTTTGTCAACAAAGTTATCGAAATTATGACTCTTTATACGTACGAATTTCGATAGAGAAATCTTGATTAAGCGGAAACGAATCCTGATCGCAGTTCGAGAGCAAAGTAATCTCTTGTGAAAAATCTCGTAGAGAAAGAGCTCTATAAAAAAAAACATCTAATAAAAAATAACAAATTCTTGGTAACGTGTGGAAACGCCAGGAGGGCGTTATCACATCAACGAAATACCGTTCTGTAAGAAGATGACCTCAGAGGGCACCTCGGACGACCTTTTGACGGGCTGGGCACCGGAAATGCCGACGGTGCAGGAAATTAGCAAGTCCATGCAAAACTTTGCTATTCCGGACTATACCGTTTTTGCCCTGATGCTTTTAGCTTGCGGTTTTGTTGGTATTTACTTTGGTTTTATTAAAAAAATCTCAGGCGAGGATGAGTATCTGGTCGGTGGTAGAAACATGAATACATTTCCGGTCAGTTTAAGCCTGATAGCCAGCTTTATATCAGGTAGAATGTTAACACTTTCCGCATTTATTAATATCGTACGGTCGCGCGAATAGAAAATGTAATTATTAATTTCTGTGTACTAAACTGATTAGGTATATCTTTACTGGGTACACCGACCGAGGTTTACGTCCATGGAACTAGTTACCTCTGCATCGGTTTCGGTGTTATAATCGTAGGCTTCGTTATGTCAGGTGTATATCTACCTGTCTTTCATGAATTGAAACTAACTAGCACCTACGAGTATCTCGAGAGGCGCTTCGATAAAAAAATCAGATTATTAGGATCCATCCTATTTTCGATCAGTATCGTGAGTAATTTGTATAAACCGTAAGACTTTCTAACATCGTCGCGAGATTAATTAATTCTAAATTGACGCTGTACAGATGACTTGGCTGCCCATCGTTATCTACGTACCAGCGTTAGCTTTTAATCAAGGTGCGCATAACGATCGATTAAGATGATAATGCACGAATAACGAAGTAATTCATTGGATCATTCATTTTTAGTGACTGGGGTCAATGTGCACATTGTAACACCATTCGTATGCATCGTGTGCATCTTTTACACTTGCGTGGTAAGGATCTCGATCTCGCTGTCACAGAATTTTCAACGTATAGATCATACTTCGTATGTATTGCTCATAGGGTGGATTAAGAGCCGTAGTGTGGACCGATTTCATTCAAGCTTTCATAATGTTCGGATCAATGCTCTTGATCGTGATCAAAGGTACTGCGGATCTCGGTGGATTATCCGTTGTATTGAGAAGAAATCTGGATTCTGGTAGACTCGAATTGCCAACGTTCGTATACAGCAAATTTCGCTTGAAACTTTTACACAGTTAAGTTGACAAGATACAAAAATACATTGATCTTCTGCAAAACAAAATAGATTAGATTGGAGCCCTTTGACAAGACATACATTGTGGTCGCTCGTAATTGGAGGATTCGTACACTGGTTACAGATCTCGGCAATCAATCAAAATATGATCCAGCGTTATCTCGCGTTACCTAGCTTGAACTCGGCTAGAAGGTAATCGTGAATTTCAATCGGACCGAAGTTTTGAACAATAAGAAATATAGAATGAAACGAACATAACATAACGATTACTTGTTTTAGAGCACTGTGGTTCTTCATTCTCGGTGTTTTAATACTTATGGGAACATGTGGATACGCAGGGATGTTAATATATGCTTGGTATCACGAATGTGATCCACTGACAACGAAGGTAAATAGATAAGCCTGTTATAATCCGATAATTATTATCTGTCCATAATTTGTTAATCGATAACATTGTAGCTGGCTGGCGCAAAAGATCAGCTTTTACCCTTATTAGTTATGAACGTATTGGGTGACTATCCTGGATTACCTGGACTATTTGTTGCCGGAGTATTCAGCGCTGCCCTCAGGTACTTCAAATAATTCATCATCCGACACATTAACGATTCATTTAATTTCTCAGTAGCAATTAGCTCTTCCTGAATTATTTGTAGCTCTTTATCCACTGGCCTGAACTCTATGGCAGCGGTCGTACTGGAAGACTTCGTCAAACCGTTTCGTAAAACAGGATTTACTCCAAGAGTTGCTGATATTCTGATGAAACTCACGGTCGTTATCTTGGGAGCGATCTGCGTGGCTCTCGTGTTCGTCGTAGAAAAAACTGGATCGCACGTTTTACAGGTAGAATTTGGAAAGAATCGTAAGTTTTTTGGAAACGTAACAAGTAATCGATACATATAAATAACTGGATCTTTTTTCAATAAAGCTATCGGTTAGTCTAACTTCGATCACCAGTGGTCCATCTCTTGGAATTTTTAGCATGGGTGTTTTATTGCCTTGGATAAATGCAAAGGTATCTCTTCGTATCTTATTATTAACTCATGGAAAAATATCATTTACTTATGTAATAATGATTGATAGGGTGCTCTCATCGGTGGTTTAACCGGTTTAGGCTTCATGGGTTGGGTCGGGCTATCTGCCGAAGCAGCTATTGCCAGTGGAAGGATGAAGTGAGCATTTTTTCTCTTAAACATATAAATAAAAGTTTTTCGGAATAACCGCTTATACAATATCTTATTACATATCAATAGATTCGACGAGAAACCTGTTACAACGGACGGCTGTACGTATTCTTTTCCACAAATAGAAAATCTCATGCTGTTCATACCACCCGAGTCTATTTTTAACGAAGAAGATGGGCAATTCTCGTATGTAATTAAATTTGCGAAGTTAGTGATTAGCGAGTGAATAGCGAAGGATTAAAATTGGTACATCCAACAGAGAACCATTGGCACTGTATCGTATCAGTTATTTATGGTATACCGTGACGGGAGCTTTGGTGACGATGAGTATTGGCCTTGCCGTGAGTATTATTTCTTCGGAGGATGTTGATAAATTAGATCCTATGTTGTTGGCGCCGTTTATAAGAAAGTTCTTGAGATCTTCCAACAAAGATTTACAACAAATACAGGTAATCTTTTTATACGTTCTGATAAACAATAAATAATCGGTATTCTTTTCATAATTCAATTTTTTGCGTAGGTCGCAAGAACTAATCTCAAAGTTGAAAAACAAATGGATACGGAAGATGACAAAATCGTAGCGGTGTCGTCGACATGACAATAATTACTTATTTAAGTTTCAATGTAGGAGCAACTTTAAATCTTCATCTCGTTGTTTTTCACAGATGCGGTGTATAAAAAATGAAGTCTTTCCTCTCTTCCTCTGTTTCATTTATTGTTATATATAAATATAGATGATTTTCGAAAATAATTTAAACTTCGACGATCAGTTTATGTTATATATTTGAAAATACATTTAAATTTTGTTTAAAATGTTCCATAAACGTAACATATGTGATGTCTTCGCGACAGTTAATTATTCTACATTGTATAATTGTTTTTTTGTATATCACACATAAATCCATTATTTATTATGGTTTTAAAAATATTAAGCTTAATACTCTTTCTTCTTTTTATTTTTTCACTTTCCGATATAGCTATGTAACTTTATGATTACGATGGATCTTTTCTTACGAACGGTATGATCCATTTTTGTTTTGCCGTTGGTAAAAAAAGAGTACACCTGTTGCGTAGTGAAGTAAACAAAATGTCGGTTATGATAATAAGATTACACTAAAGTAATAATATCAAAAAGAAAATGTATTCTTTGTCCTTTACGAAAAGCAAAGACACTTTTTCAAGGCGGTCGTAATTCTAGATACAATCGTATGTATGTATGTAGGCATGTACGTAATTTATGTATTTACAAAGTCATTGGTATGTATAACGAATACTTGAAATATTCATTGGCTGAGTTACTCCAAGATTATGTTTTTCGTGCAGGCTGCTTTTATTGAGGATCGATATATCGAAATTCAGGCATGTAACGTGTATATCCAACGTTTATAGGTGAAAAAGTGTATTTATATAAGCTGAAGCTTCATTTTGTACATGTATACACA
The DNA here is from genome assembly GCA_032403825.1 of Odynerus spinipes. Taxonomy (NCBI): domain Eukaryota; kingdom Metazoa; phylum Arthropoda; class Insecta; order Hymenoptera; family Vespidae; genus Odynerus; species Odynerus spinipes. The sequence goes on along the minus strand of JAIFRP010000006.1, from coordinate 10,186,305 downwards.
TCAAAATTGTACAAGAAGATAATCGAATACTGTAATATACTTGTCTGTACTTATCTTAAGAAATCAGACTGCACGATTACAGATTTTATTAAAGATCTATATCATTTGCATCATTTATATTATATATTCATCTTATCCTTCAATGAATAAATTACTTTCAAGAAGCACAACCGTATCAATGATGAGGACATAAAATGTCAATTAAATTTTATTCCATATAATTTTTTTTTTTTTAATAAGAAAAAGATTATCGATAATGCGTCGAATTGTACATTGTTATTCGCTTACATTTGATTAATATAAATACAATAATTGCGTTTGATTAATAGCGTGTTTACTTAATGTTTGATGTTTCGAATTCGACACATTATCAATCTTGGAATATATACTAACAAAAAAGTTAGTATATTTCATTACCTATATTGAAATGATGGAAATGATAAAAATGATTGGATAATATATTTCTTTGACTTCATTCTTCCATTTCATGAAAGATAAAAGATAATAAAAAGTTAAAGACGTTGTATTACACACCCACTATCTATTCTACGAAATATAGTTGACACGTGTATCGTGTATTAGAAAAAATATTCATAGATAAAAGGCTAGGATAAAAAATTATAATTACACGTAACTTAAGTATGTGGAAAAATATCGATACAAACTGGATTGGTAAACTAATCTATACACATAACGATTTATGAAAGTGTATCGCTATTTTCCTTTGTACTTTTACAAACCATAAAGAGATTGATTGTTTATAAAGTTAAAGGTATAATGGAGATGAATAATACATATATACTATAGTGCGCGTTTTTCAAAAGATAAACGCAATGGCATCCTCGAAAATAATTGGCGTATCGAAAAAACACACCACTCTGTTTTGTGCTAACTCTGTAACGAATAATAGTTTCTTATAGTAATACGTGAGAAATCATGCTCTGGATTCTACATTGTAAAATCTTATCGTCCGAATATTTCTAATGAAATAGTTAAAATATATATA
>JAIFRP010000006.1:10139840-10185265 GCA_032403825.1 Odynerus spinipes | reverse complement strand
AAAATAATACAGTATATAAGAACGTTCTTGTAAAAACGTATAAAAAGATACATATATACGAAGAACCCAGTCATGATCAACGCACCTTCAATATCCAAAATATAAGTTCTTAACGAAGTTTCACAAACTTTAGACTAGAGCAGAGCTTGACACTATATAGGAAGGAATGTATTCGTCGAATCTGATGATTTCAATAGAAAATTACATCATCCACTTTACGGAGGAACACGCAAACAGCTGGTAAAAAAATATTTTTTTTTCTTTTTGTACTTTTCCAATACACCAAGTGAACATTACCAAGCGATCATCCATTTAGCTAAATAGTATATAAAATATGCAATGTAATATATCTTCCCATATCTAGAGCAAAAAATCTACTGTTTTATAATTTATACGTATGTATAACGGATATATGCACAGTCGTGACATCTATGAAAATAGTATTCTTAATATTATTTCTTTTGTCGATAGAAACACTAACTAGTTATGTCATTTCACATCGCATATCTTCAACGTAATTGAATTTACAAAAACGTTCGTTAAAGAGTATATAATTCAAGTATCAATTTTCTTATTATAAAAGATAAGTTCTTCCTCCGATAAGTTATATATTATTCTATACTCTTCTAAACATGGAATGAACATAACAAATTATTTAAACAATATCGTTAGAGGTAACTGAAAATTAACTAAAATTCGTCAAATAAATCTGATTTAAACAAATCGCTATTAGCAGGTGTAAGATGTACATATTATACATTCAAGATGTTACCCAATGCTACAACTTATTATAAAGTTCCTAAGTACGTTATACATTCTACTTCTTTTAAATAACGCATACATTCGAGGCACTCGGACCGTCAAACGTTCGAGAACATATTACTCTTACGTAATTATAAGATATATATGTATGTATATAGCTTTGGAATAAAAATATTCAAGTAATCATAAGATACACTTGGCTGAAATAGTCTAAACAAAAAAAAAATAAAGTAAATCGATAGTATTAACGAATTTCCATGAAATATCTCACCACTTTTGAATTTGTGCTGAAAAACCGTATGGCGTCCGTAAGAACATTTGTTTCTGGAGGTATCGTCGTGATTGAGAAATATTGAGGTAAATTTCGTCTAAGAGTGGAAATTTTAAAAATACGAAATGCACATAAAATCGATATTGCTATATTTGCTGGCAGGATACTGTTTGAGAAGGTAACGGTGGCGGCAAGGGTGCGTTTTCTTCGTGAATCATCATCAGTCTACCATACTTCACCATTCTTCTTCTCTGTTTATGCTGTAATTATATGTATAACGACTTTGGCTTCTGCCGAGCGTCATTAAACAATTTAAACAATTGAAACTGATGATATTCGAAGCTCTTTAATCATTACAAATAACAATTTCGGTAAGGATCCAAAAAAAGTAAAACAGGGAGAATCTAAATAAAGGGGAAGATATGAAATTAAGGAGAAAATAAACGATTAGAGTTTTTTGTCTCTAGGAACAAATAAATAATATAATACCGAGAAGGTTTTCTATATAGATTCCATGGCAAACCTTCTCGGTAAAGTAGTAAAGTTATTTCTAACCTGAGAAGTAAGACCGTTCCAACTGCCGTTACTGCTTCCGCTATCGCTTTCGCTAGAAGTAATTCCATCCTCGAGCATCAGCTTTGTCCCGAACCCTTCAAGCTCCAAATCAAAATAAAGCTGCCCTAACTGTTCATTTACTAACACCGGTTGATTAAGCTTCTTAAGAGTATCCATGTCGGCTTTGAGCACCTCGTTTAAAGTCTTTGGATGAAGTTGATACTCGTATATCAACTCAGGCGTCAATTGTACTCCCTCTAACCATGGTGGATCTCTTCTACGTATTGTATGCTTTGACATTGCTATTTCCTGAGTACACGAATTCTACAATGTTTACACATCTCATGATGACATAAATTATTGATCATTTATTAACATACGTACTTCGGATGTTTGTTCAGTCGTCTTCTGATCAGGACTACAACTGCTCTCACTGCTTTTATACAGAAGACTACTGTAAAAACTCGAAGAACTGGACTCGTCCCCGTTATAATCAATATCCCTATGTTGTTTATTATTTACAGGTGTTAGTAGGTCAACGACGCTGGAGCAACCGCCGTCGTTACTGATACAGGAGGAATATAGCTCGCCCGGGGATAACATCTGCGATACGAAGAATGACGAGTGAATTAAAGTAACGAACAAACACGATACATACATGCTAGATAAAACTACTTACTTTTTTAGACGACCCAGACATGGCCATGATACTACCAGGCTCGGCCTTGATGCTGGTCGCTTGACTGACCGGTCGTTTTCTATCGGTACATTTATTCGTAGGTTTAGCATTTCCTTGCGGCGCAGGAGCTTGATCGGGTATTAAAAAAGGTCGATACATCATCGTTCCGGGAGCAGGTGCACCAATCATCGGAGGGTACATGACACCGGGCATTGATGTCGCAACATATGATACTGGAACAAACACTATATTCCTCTTATAAATTCTCCATCATCCCGAGTTTCAGTATAGCATCGCGAAGAATGTAAAGGTATATTTTTCTCCGCGATCATTATGATTATACATACTGTATGGACTTTGTCGCGGCAGTGGCATCGATGGCGGTGGAGGAAGATTCGAAGCCGGTGGAAAATATTTCGTAGTTGGCACTGTGGTATCCATTGGTTGCGGTACGGGTACATAATACACGGGTATCATTTGTGGAATCATCGGAATCCTTGACATAGCTTGACAATTCACGCTGCAATGGGTGTAATAAAAATCCATGATTTAGCATTACGTGAATACAAATTACGTTTATCTGTTTATCGATGAAAATTCCGAGAAAATTACTTTGATGGTGAGGCGCAGGACGGAATAGGAGTCGCAGATGACACGGCTACGGGAAATGGTGGCCTCAAGTTGATATTGCCGTTTGCGTGAAAGACCGTGGAGGCTTGATCGACGTTCACGCTCGCGACAGTTGTGGCAACGTTTGTTGGCAATGGTCCGGCAGTGCTCGTCCTGGAAACTTCATCGTGTTTCGAAACCTAGCATATTTACACGAAAAATGTAATTAAGAAATATGTCCAGACTTGTTAGCGTTACGACGATAATATATAAAATATGAGAAAATAAAAAAGAACAAGAGATGAAAATAAAATACCGTGGAAATTATTCTTACCTTGAAACTATCACCTTCCCAACTATGACTGCCGCTTCTCTTGACACCGTGACTCTGATTAATATAGTGATTATTCTGATCCACGGACATCTTCTCAGTCAACATTTTTATGCGCGAGTCTTTCAACTTGCCGTTGTTCTTTATACTCGACCGCAATTCCCGGTGCTTTTGCATCATCATTTTCTCCATGTCCTCGTTATGCCGATTCAACAAGGACTCTGTCAGAGCCGGTTGCTTGAAGCTCTCCGTTGTGGTGGTGGTGGTGTTACTAGCCGTATTCGAGGTGTCACCTCGACTCGCCGAATTTGCCAAATTGTTCGAACCGCTGCTAAGATTTTCAGCGCTTCCACTTCCGCTCGCGCCACTTCCATTTATCAGGGACATACATTTTCTTGCTAAAAGGGAAATCAAATTCGTCTATTTTTGTTGTCCGGTTGGACGTCGCATCTAAGGATGAACCAAGGATGATACCTGCAGAAGTAGGACTCGTCTTGCCGCCCTCGTCGTTGCTGAAGTTTAAATTTTCCTCGTCGCTACCATACGTGGTCACGACCGGTGGCTTGCTCTTGAAGAATCTTTCGAGGTTTTCATTGTAGTTGAGCTGATTGTAACTAGGCGGTGTCTCCGTCGACGATTTACTGTCGTAGTATTCGTGGTGAGGCGATATTTCACCAAGCATCACGCTGTCGTGCTCCTGTAACAAGGGATTGCGTGATCCCTTCACAAGTATATTGTAGAGACTTAAGAAGAGTCGTCACTGAGGTTGTCATCGTCAGTTTTAGCACTGAGCTTGCATTGCACTATGCTCGATTCAAGTAGTCAGTCTTGTTAGAAGTATGCATGGTTCTCTGTTACTGTTAGAACCTGCCTCTATGCAATCCGTCCGCAACCCTGTCCCGATTGTATTTAGGGTTTTCTTTGCAACCATAACAGAACAGCAGTATTTAGCGACCAATACCGAGATTCAGAAAACAATGTAAGCCAACGATTCTCTCTCTACCCTTTCCTTCTCTGGCTAAGAGCTTGCAGGCATTCGTTTCTTTCTGTTCCCAGCTCGCACGCTTTCTCTCTTAACCCTTATGGAAGTGTCGACCAATTGTGACGATGAAAATTACGAGATTGAATTACAGATTTCAATGAGATCGATATACGGACTCTAATAAGGGTTAATCCATTCATCAAGTGTCATACATACGATATTCAATCAAACCTCTGCAACATCATATTCACAACTAAACTCACAGCCAAACCGCTTTTACTCTCTCGTTAGTTTCAAAACCTTGTAAGTGAGCGAATATATCCATAGCCTTTAACGTTAACGTTTAATTGTCCAAGTATGTTTATACGTTATGTTCGTTATAAGAATCTTCGAAGAATCGAACGATCACGTCGATTGTGAGAAAAGGACGTAAGAAGAACTTATTCTTTTATTAAAGAAGATTGGTGTTCGTTTGAACGAACAGAATCCGAAGTCAGTGTATCGGCAGCGAAATAAACTACATCCATACTCCAGGCTCGAATGTGTCTGATTTAGGAGACGACGGAATAGATAGAGGAAAAAATGAAGGTAGAAATGAGGCACGACGACTTTCCGTTACATACCAATCTCCGAGACGGTCGAGAATAATCTACGTATTTTTCTTCGATGATTATCGTGTCAGTCGTTTCAAGAAACCATCGCTCTACGACTCCAATAGTCCCGATTTAGCTCGGTCTATAAAGGCTTTTGCATGTTATCAAATATTATATACATATAAATATTGAATAAAAAAAAAGATAGCAGACTTACCAACAACGTGTCTACAAGGTTTTGAAATTGACGCTATCCTTCACCGGCCCTACATAATTTTCTTTGCCCACTGTCCGTGTCTATGTACAAAATAACTTGGTAGGTTTTTATTAAAGATTTTGTTTCTTCTCTTATCACTACAGCATGTTGTATGTACGTTACTTTAGCAGATGTTCGTGCAAAAATACCCTATCACTAATTGAAAAGAAGCTTGTAAGAAGCACCGGTTTTGCGAATACTTTCATGACCATCCATTAGATAGAAAAAATAAATTAACTGCAAAGTTTAATCGTTCGTTGATTCCTTACTCACCTTCTACCTTAGTTTTCGACCTCTCTAAGAAAATTCGATCGTATCCAGAAGCAGCGAGAAGAAAGAAATTCCCTTTTATTTATACTTTAAATTGGATTCACCGCTGAACGTAGACTGACGTTAATCAAGTTTGCAAAGAATTTCTTTCTTTCTCCGTTAGCTTTGTATCTTCGATATATTTGTGGTACGTTGCTTTTAAACGTGATTGCCAGGTAAATGTTAAATAACGCATACTCCGAGGTTACGAGTTTTTTAAATTGTTTCACGTACTGCGTCGATAAATTTTATGTAACGCCAAAGCAAAGGCACTCGGTGGCACTTTAATGGATTTATCGTTAACGACGGTTTCCAATTTCATACGATGCAAAAACGTACGTCTATGTACCAGAAATATATCGTTTGTAATGTTCGTGTCGCTTTCCAGTGACGGCGACGTAAAGGTGCGTAACTTAAAGATACATTGGCCACGTGAATTTGTTATAGAAAAAACCGTGGTCGGTTCTAGATATAGTAGTAAATATGTTTAGCATACCAGCAGAGCACAGCTTAGCGTACTACTAGCATAACGGTTAAGTGTCGGCGATACTAAAACGTAGCTAATAGTCACCGAAAAACTTCTGTCGTCCCCAGCAAGCATATCCTTGCCGAGAGCCGATGTCCGCATCTCTTGTAGCAGACTCTCCATGAAGGAGGCGAGGTCCTTACACCTTTTCGAGACATCGTGTTCAGTTTTATCTGATGTCCTTTGGATGCTCTGTACGGGCGTACGGGAGAAAGAAAACAGAAAAGGTTTTATCACGAGAAAGCTGTCTTATATGATCGAATCTCATAGACTGACCATTGTCGCCTAACCCTTCCTTCGCCAATTATAAGTATTTCAATTTATTTAAAAAAAGAATATGGGATCGACGTTTAATTAATTCATCGGTAATACAAGGAGAACCTACCTCATCGAGAACAGCACGTATCTCGTTCTGTATGATTTTGGACTCTTTGAGTACTTCTTCGCTGATATTGGCCAGAGAGCCAAATTCGTTTTTGACCGGCATCCGGAAGATGTCAGGATCCTGGGGTCCTTTCAGTACTCTGTGTTGACCTATGACAAATTCTAGTTTTTTCGTCCAAGGATTGATAAACGACGACCACTCGGTTTCGAGAACGACGTAGCTTCCGTTTTGGGCCGCGAACCTGTAGGGCTTCGACCTGAAGGAGGATCCTTCCAACTTGATCACCTGTTCAACGACAATTTGTAAAAATATAAGTAAACGACGTCGGGGAAAGGTTTTTGGAGTTTCGACGTTCGTTCGCTCGCACTTTTCTGCTGTTCTAACGTTTCTACAATATGTCTATTTTTGGATTTAGTTTTTTCTTGCACTCATACTCACAGTCTCATAGATGTCTTTGATGAATGGCAGGTCCTCGGGATGGTAGAAGTCGAACAGTGAACGTCCGATCATATCCTGAGGCAAATAGCCAAAGTATTGGACTACGTCGGGATCGACGTGGGATAAGTGGCACGTTGCGGTGTGCCGGGTGGTGAATATCGAAGATATTATAGTTTCTTTTGGGGCTATGGATAATAATAAATGTCAACGTTAAGATTATTGTCTTTCATCTCAGTTTCTTCCTTGGAAATAAAAATGATACCTTTATATGCCGAATGAACAGGTTGAGCAGTAACGACCAAAAACATAGCTCGTGATTGCTGCTCAACAGCTTGGTTGCGAAAGTCTCGGAAGATAAGTGTCAAATGAAACGGAAGATACAAATTGGATCTCGCATCTTCTCGCTCCTTATTGGACACACTGGTGTCACCTTTCACGTTCTTTCGTAATCCGCAGAACAAGCTAGCTCTCCTCCCGTTAATTCCTAGATAAAATTCAATGAAATGTGTTTATTAGTTCTCTACGACTTGTCTACGATTATACACTCGTACAACTGAAAAAGATGCAGCTTACCTTTAGGATGACTCTCGTGTGGTAAGACTATACCACTGGTTATCTGATCTGCTAAGGTAGTCTTATCCTTGGAGTGCACGTAATCAATGAAGGAACGACCTATCCAAGCATCCTTGGGATACCCTAAAGCTGTGTATATCGAGGGTGTTGTGTAAAGCACGAGGCCGTCATGCATTGATATCACTGCACAAAATCCGTCCTGGGGAGCATGAGAAAACTTATTAATTCATCATTCAGGGGTTATTTTTGGTGAAATCGATCCTACGATATATAACACCGTGAAGATCTATTTCACGTGACGACTCTCCCTCGATTTAACTCGGAATGATTATTTTTCTTTTTGCCTGTTAAGCATTATGATCGTTGGAGAACTCTACTAACAACAGAGAGACATGCAAAATTTTGAGGTGGCGTTTTGATAGATAGATACAGGCTCTCGTCGTTAACGCGTCTACCTTAGCGATAGTGAATTCTGCATAGACAAGATGTACAGATAATTGTTTATAGGACTTGTTTATGGGACACCGATAAGCCATCAAATCGCAAAAGCGTCCATGTTAAGTAGGTATATGTACAGAGTTATTTTCCTCGATCATGCTCGGGCTTGAAACCTGCCTAGAAGGATACCCTCTTTACATAATTATCGTATAAAATTAGATTCGAAATCCCGTATCTGTAAAAATTCTCCACCCCCTATTTTACCATTTAACTATTGTTACTAATAGAGTCGTCCTGCTGACTTGCGATGTATACTAACATTTGCTTGTGAGCTTGAATCATCCAGAATATTCGTCCGAGAAGCAAGTCCTGCTTCCGGATCTGTCAGAGTATCCCCGTTGTGTTCGCCAGGATCCGTTGCATCCACCAATTCTACAGTCGCTATTTCTTCTTGTATACGTTAACAAAAGCTATTGTTACATACTCTGTGTTTACACGCTCGTCCGAGTAATTGTGGGATCGCGGATTTATGCCCGAGTAGCACATTCGGATGTTACTTCGATGAGCAACATTATCTTTAACAACATTTTTCGCGACACATCTCGGCACTAATTTCTTACTCTTAAGAGTGCATCGTAGTTTTGAAAGAAGGACGTTTCAACGGATGTCACATCCTTCATCTATTCTAAACATATTTTGATTGTACAGAAAACAAGAAAAATTAACAATGTTTTAGCGAATCGTACCCCCCAAACGTTTATGATACGTTCTGTGCTACAAGGGTGGTGAGTGATGGTAAGAATAAATTAAAAAGTGTAGTTCCCTTAGTCCGATAGCGATTCGCGATTACGAGAGCACTCGTATGACGTACATGAATGGGGTAATGAACCGAATCAGGGTGATCGAACGTTCAAGGTCATCCTCAAGGGTTCTTAGATCCTACTTGTCTACGATATATCGTATCGGTATCGGCCGGTAGGTACGCGTCTCCTCAAACGTCGACCATTATCACTTAAAGTCGCATATAATTCTACAGGAGATATAAATCATTCTGTAATAATAACATCTGCAATTGGATTGTATTAAACAATAAGGGTCCGATCTCTATGGATAATGGCGATCGAGAACATGGTATTGGTTGTGCAATGAATCTATTTTCATACCGAACATATTCTCTTTTAAGAGCTATGACTCGTAACGAGCAAATAAGGACCGAATGGTGATTATCGAAGTGAATGAGATAGAGAGATAGAGATAGAGAGAGAGAGAGAGAGAGAGAGAGAGAGAAAGGGGACGGTCCATGGTGGTTGTTTGTGGAAAATGCTTTATTAAAACTTATATAAATAATTACGTAAATCATGGCCGCGTGATCGTATTATGTAAAAGGAACCTTCGTGAGGGAGCGATTCGCTCTATCTGTGAACGTGTAATGGTGTTCGCTCGAACGGACATAAATTGATTCCCGAGGAGTAATATTTATGACGATTATACACAAAGTGCAGAAATAGACGAGTCCACGTGTTACTATAATTAATGATTTCACAATATTTTCGAATCCGTGTCGCTTCCTCCCTTTCCATCCCCTTTATATTCTAATACTAAATAACAAAAAGGCATAGTTTGATATGTTTTTAAAACACGAAACCTCGAGGGACCATTGAAAGCCAACATAACCGAGATTCGACGATGTTCTAACCAGGGATTGAAACTGTTCCGAAAATAACTGTTTCAAACTGTTATATATCGGTTCTTACTGAAACAGTTACGAGAACCGAAAAATAACAGTTATAGAACCGTTATAGAACCGATATAATATCGGTTCTCAAGAACCAAAACCGAAACCGATATTCGCCAGAACCGATATTTCTATAACAGTTATAACATTTTTTCGGTTCTCGTAACTGTTTCAAGAACCGAAACCGATATCATAACTGTTTTCAATCCCTGGTTCTAACGTTCGATCGTTATGTCGTAAATTTATTAAAGAACAAAATTTTACGGACTAAGGGTAACCCTAAGATGAAATTGATCGAGGACTAATGGTTGAAGGGAAGGGGATGTAAGTAGAACCTGTCCGATCGATTGGTGGTGTGCACGAAACCAAGTGTCTCGATAATAATTATTTAACGACTTTTAATTATCGAGAGAACGTATTCGGAGTGGACGGTCAAGAATAAGTGAAACGAGTACGTATATAATCAGACGAATGTCGTCGTTACGTTCTCGCTTCTTTTGCCGTTTCGAGATTCGATCTCGACCTAAGATCGAATCACGTTTGTCAAAAAAGTAACTTGGTTAAGTAAAAAATGAAACTGGCAACGTGCACTCCTCCCAGAATAGTTCGATCTTAACCAACCTGTTTGTTTCTCAAGTACGGGTCTCGTTGAGGCGACGAGCTTATAGGACGCGGTATCCGGCGGTCCGCCGGTACTTCTCAGAGATATTTCTGCCTCGGCATTAACGGCCAAAGACGTTTTTGACTTCTTCTTCTTGTATTCTTTATCCTTTCTTTTGGTGATAGGTTGAGGAAGTGCCTCGTTGCTATGAGTTCACATACACAATACACGTGGATGCATTAAACTATCTTCGATAATTCATCTATATACTAGATAGATATAAGAATTAATTTTTTTTTTTTATATCATATGTCATCCCGGTGATCTATTACGGATCGTGGCAACGCGCGATAGATCTTCTTCGACACTCCTTTTATCCGTTTCCTCTCCTGCCGATAAAAACCCTCGTAAAGCTGCGACGAACGATTAGGTCTAGTTCGTAGAAATACTCGACTACGATCATTTCCGTAGCTTTACTGTTTAAAAATATTGCATATGCGCACCGATAAGTCACGTACGTTATCTATAAATAAGAGCTGCTTGCAAAAGAGTCGAGGAATGTGCTGGACATGCGCGCAAACTTGAGGTCGAATTCAAATCGCAAGATCTTTTTTTTTTGGAGCGTCGGCGATACTACAATCTAAATCTGATTCTAATAAGGAAAAGAAACATTTAAAGAAAACTAGAAAAACGCACGTTTGATCTTTCGAAGATTCGTCTATTAATACCAAGCTGTATTTGTAACGATAGCTTTCTCCCGGAAAAGATGGTTAACAAAAAATCGTGATGTAAAGACACGACATAACAGTAACAGGCTAAAATGCACATTATGCAACTGGAGAAAGCGTTCCCTGCATGGACCTTTCTCCAGATTCTGCACGATGCGGAATAAACATTGTGTAACGTGTATCTCTTATGGTTTTCAACGTAAGAACCTCTTCTCTATAAAGATTAGTATAAAGTTAATTAATTAGGATATATAAGAAGTTTCTATAAAAACGCAAGTTTTCTATAAAATTTTTGTACATGCTCGTAGGAAGAAAATTCTCTTTAAAATTGTACACTTTCCTCGTTCCACTCAATATACTTTCCGGCTGTAATAAGTTAGCATGGCGTGCAGTCGTCCGCAGGGTAAAGTAAAATCATACAGCGTATCGTCTAAATTTAGATACCTTAATAAACGGACGCAAACGCGAAAGATATATAGAACCTAATTTATAGTACGAAAATGTTAAATCGAAATTGTCTAGAACTATCGTCCTCTACAAATTAGGAACCGATCGATTCTAGGAAAGTACAATTCTTATTATAGTCTTCCGTTTATCTATTATGCAACGCCGGATGAGTATATCTCGCGCTACGTTGACGACTCCGAAGGCACGTGGCACGACACGTGTGTTAATGTTTACGCCGTTGCTTCTCCGATCTCTCAGAGAAGACTTTCTCGCATGTGAACGCGAGCGGGCAGATCGGTGTAGAATTTTTCTTGCATTGTTATATATGTACGTCGGCGGAGTCACCTTCACGAGTGAGATAATAACGGCCGCTATGCTCGTCCGCTTGATCATTCGCGAAAAAATCTCTACAATCAACACGATGTATAATTAAATAAAATAATTAAATTAAATGTACGTACTACACGTGTATTACAAATTCGTCACGTTTGCGCGCGATGCCCATCCATCGTATGATCGAAAGATAAACGATTTGATTTTGGAATGTTTTATGGCACGTGGGTGTATTCGATGAAGCGTAATGTCACGTAAAATGTTATGCATAAAGCACCCTCCGCTTGGACTCTTTCCTTATAATAAAGACATCACAGGACGTTCATCGTTCTTGAACGACCTCTGCCTCGAAGGCAAAGTTACAAGGTTTCTCACATCTACGCGCGTCTGAGACCGTTCTACGTTAAAAAACATTTCGTAGGAATACCCGAATGCATATGTTCGATTGAAAAGCGATAGCTTACCTAGATCCCAATGTTGAAAGACGCCTACCGCAATAGCCACTGCTCTCCGAACGATTACTGTTCCGGGATATCGAACTGCCACTACTGAAAAAAAAGAATATAATTATATCTTATCTGTTCCTTATTATATGTTATTAATTAAAAATTATTCTAAAGTATTGTAATTGCTTTCCAAGTTTGAAACACAAACCGTATTATATTAGATAGCACGTTTATATCTCCGTGTTACATTCATATACCCTTGGATGTAACAATCGGAAGCTATTTCCGTTTCTAAACGTGGATTATAGAACGCGGACTACACGCGAAGGCATAATCTATACCGAACAAGAGACGTCTCAAATGATTATTGAATATAATAGGATAAATTAAGATCAGCGAGTCCGAGAATAGCTTTTCGAATTACCGAACTACACGCGTTGGTGTAACAGGCGTCGCGCTAAAGGGTTGAGATAAAGTATTGAATCAAGAGACTCGATCGCTTCCTCGTCCTCCTTCGATTTTACGCGGATACCGTGTGCAGAGAAGGGAAAGCATAGACGGCACTTATAAAACGGCAAAACGGCCTCGTCCTATTGGCCGATTGAACCAGGACGAAAAAGCTAGGCTGCTCGCTGACACAAAATCGCTGAAACCAGTTTCTCGCTGATAAAAATGCGCTCGATCACATGTTTGGCAAACGTGATCGCGGTCCAACCCTTACGACGAGTTCTTTCTAGCCTTTCACTGTCCTCATTTTCTATCAATAAGCCAACACGGGTCTCCTGCATTTGTTGCACCTCGTGGAGCCGGAAAAATTATTGCATAAGGACGGTTTCACGTTCGTAGCCCCGTGACTTCTGCACCGGCAAAAGAGAACGAATGGCACGATATCGATCGATTTTACACTTTTCATTTATCGTATAAAACGCTCGTGCGGAAGCGGCTAATAAAAGCTTGACGAAAGGAGGATGGAAATGTTTTGTCGAAAATACGGGAAAAAATTTGCAAACTTTTGATCCAACTGATCGATCCGAAAAAAGGTACTATGTCGTAATACTTTAATTGTTCAATAATCACGGTTTTCTTACGTTACGTCAAAAATACTTCCTTAGAAACTTTCCAAGCCTACTTTCGATAACATAGATAATGTCCTTACACGTGCCTCACGTTTTAGATTGACCCGTTTTCACTAGATTTTGCAATATCTGCATAGGTGCGCTAAATGCAACGTGGAAATGCAATTGAAGTATTACGTAGAGGGAGAGAGAGACTGGTTAGCCTTAACCGTAGTGTGCGAGTTTCTATCTTCGTCTATCGTTACACTCTGTCTACCTCTCACCTACGGCCGAAGGATTCGTGTCAATGCCAAGTATCCTGTACTAAACATGACAGATATGGCTACGGAGTCCTGATTGATTTAATCTCGTGCAAACAAAGTAGTTGCATATAATCAATGAACTCGGTGTTAAATAAATCATGCATAAAAATAATATAATTCGATTTTTATAACGTATGGGTTATAAAAATTGTTAACATTGCCAAAATTCTTAGAAATTGACTATTAAGAATTTCTAAGAATTTCTAATGATCGTTTTACGGAAGGCGATGATTTCTGCAAACTCGATATACATACATATAACAACAGGTAACAATGCGATGAATCGATCGATCGATCTACCCATTAAGTACAGATTTTGTAAAAAAGTATGATAAAGTAAAGCTTATAGCAACGTAGTTAACAAATATAAATAACATTGAAGCAATGTTTGTATTATCGCTACGCTGTATTAGAGGTCAAATATTGCATTGTAATTTTCCATGGTCTACAATACTTTTCTCTTCAACGAGTCATTCTTTATCGAGAGAAAGAATGTTAAATTAACGAGTCATCGACACAAGCTCCTTACGTGAAACAGAGAATAGTAACTAAAAAAGTAAAATATATTCATATACAAACATATAGGACAAAGTAAGAACTACTAATTCTTGGTAGCCATACTGAAAATAGGATACCGAAAGAATTGTTTAATTAGATCATTACGTTAAAGAATAAAATAATTAATTTAAAAATAATTAATTATTACCTGCGTTGCGACTGACTGTTGCTACATGTGTTTGAGTAGCCGGAGTCTGAGATTTTAGCATTTTCGGCGGATGTTTCCTCCATTACGTCTTCTTCGAATCGGACGACTCTCTTTAAAAAAAAACCTTGCTGTACGTGTAGAATCACACCATCGATGTGGGAGAAACACGACCTTGGTTCATGCTTTGCACTTCACACGAAAGAAACAGGATGAAGATAAAGAGAACGAAGAGTAGAAAGAAATTATGGCCCTGCGCAAACGGCGGGAAGTGAGTACGTTTAAAAATTTAGTTCGCGAAAAGTTGACATGAATCTTATTCAAAGTCTCTTAATGATATATATCACTTGGTAGTATGAAGAAATCAACTAAAAAACTTTCTACGAAAGTTGTTCATCGATCTACGATTTCGATGAGGAAGACACTCGCGACGACTTGTTGGTAACGCTTGCACAGACGAAATCATGCCGCTCGCAATCTTCACGCCGTTGAACTGGCCCTCATCTTGCAGCACGTTTGAAAACACGTGAGTCCGCGACCCCCACTTGCGAGAAAGTAACCTATATCGCTGTAGGTAGCAACCCCTCCGCTTCTCGTTTCGCCATCACGTAACGATAAACTCAATTAAAATAAACGGTCTTCCCCTTCTCCTTGAGTCACACGCCATTCTGCTTCGTAAACTCCGTGTCGCGGAAACTCTTCAATTGAAACATTGCGTTCGCGCGAATTTCATCTTCGACTGTGGCGACACCTGCGGCAATATTGCGAACTATCAACAGCGTCAGCGCCAATTATGAAATTTTTATCGGTCTTTAACAAATATACATCGTATCACGTGTATTATTTCATTTTTTATTGTGATTTCATTTTTTTTTTTAAATTACATATGTTAAGATTATAAACAAAAAATAAAAACAATGTATATAAAAACATAATTTATTATTTTTCATAAATATTTCTATACACGTATATACACCACAAAGATATTTACCTTATGTTACTACAGATATATCACAGTTTTCAGGTACAATACTCCACCAAGCTTTATAGTCTCCTGAAATCAAGAACAAAAAATGTGAGATGTGTGTATTATTGATACACGAGTAGTATTATATTCAGTCCAGTATAAAAAGAGTAAAAGTCTGTATTTTTGCATATCGAATATGTATTTTTTAATTTTAAAATAAGTCAGTTACAGTCCGCCGAATTACTATTGCGTACAGTCGTAAAGTAAAAGTCTAACACATGTGGTGCAATGTGAACCATGACAAAACATACTTGTGCGTTGATTACTAATATTTGACAAATGTCTCGTGATGTCAAATGATGTATTTATTTAGCTTTGAAAGTATGATGTTATCCTCTAAAAATTTCACTGCAGTAAGTTCAAAAAAATACAACAGTAATATATTCTATTTTGCTAAGGCAATAAATACGATTAATATTTTTTTTTATTATTATTAATTAATCTATCTATAGACACTAGATTCAGGATTTGGAACACTTATAGTTCAAGAACTATTCCATAAATAAATCTTATGTTATATTCGAATAAAGTGCATAATTTTTAATGTTCACATACCATGTGATATTTTTATATCAAATATTTTGATGATAAAATATAATATTTCTAGGTATTAAAGACATCACATTTTTTGAGATGAGGTTTATCCAACCTTATTGCAGTGAAAATTCTGTGGACATGTACAGAATTTAAGATAATTCATGTTACGTTCCATACAGTATCCCATTGTTTTAGACAAGTACAAAATTTCTGAATAAAATACAAGACACTTTTTTGACTAATTCCAAAGCACAGATATATATAGAGGCCTGTGCGAATATTAATATTTCCTTACTTAATAACATAAACTGTCATGTTTCAACACAGTTATCAATTTTGTTATAGACATTTCTATATATTTATATACAATAATATATATTATTATATACATTTATTCCATATAAATATACTTGAATATTGATTCTGATTTTAAAATTCATACATCTTATAATAAATTATTCCTTCTAAATTTTGTCAAAATTGTATATATAAATACAAATAAATAAAAATTGTGATATACACATTCTCGCAAGGATTAAATATTGATTCTTAATAGATTATTCGTGACATTCACTGTCCTATAATTTTCTCTTTGTTTTTGCAGTCTATTGAAGAATTCAAATTTGCATGCGAAGTACAAAACAAGAATTAAATGTGTGTTCAAAAGATTCATAAATATACCTATGTATAAAACGATTAAGTTAACTAAGTAATTAAGAGTACTTAACATTTTTTTGTGTAGATAACCTAAATAAGTTAGAAATAGAAAAAGTGGATGTAGCTGAAATATTTCATTCGCGTCTATCCGAAGTTAAAGGAAACTTGAAGTAATTAAAAGATGAGAATATTCCTACTAACCACCACGCTTTGATTTATCACTCGCATATTTTGCATACATTTTTTTATTTGGTAAAACTGTGTTGAATTTGATTTATTAAATAAAAATGATAATTATAATGTGCCACTTTCATTTACAAATCCAAGCTACATCTTTACACGTTTTATCTTTTAATACAAATCCAGTATTGCTTCAATAATCAAAAAATGAAATAGAAAAATTATAGCATTACTGGATTTGGAAAATAAATCTTTTTTATTAACCCTGGCAATTTCAATAATAGAAAAACCAAAGTTAAAATATATTTACAGTCAAAATATATTTATGCTACATACTACTATGCCTGCATTTCGTATGAGCAATATTAATGCAGCAGAATTTATTAACAGTTTCATAACAGAACTGTTTTTCGCAGAGGCCTGTCGAAACCAGAAAATGAGAATGGGAAGTGTATGCGTAACCATATGTAAGAATAAAGTAAAGTAATAGTGAAATTTTTAGTAATGTAGCTGCGAACGTAATCAATAGTTAAAGTAGGTAGTTGTAGTTTCCTTGGATGCAGGCCCAACGTGGTCAAGTGAGTCTTAAAATTCGTCTCTTTCGTTGCGTGCGTCCAGCTTGTGTATACCAGTCAGTCTGTGAAGATAAATAGATACATTACATCTTCTCTAATTTTCAAATTAAATGTATCGTCAGTTATAACGTCAGGGAGTAATGTAAATGTCTTTTGTCCCATTCTTTCTTTCAGTTTGTCAAACGTTCAGCTTGTACTTACACAGTACACAATAAGCTTAACGTTCGTCTTCGTCAATTCTTAATCGTTTTCTACGATCTTCGCCGACGCTGCGCTCTTCTGCTTCCAATACTTTTAGACGAGAACCACATATTTCTTGTCCATGTAGAACCTATTAAAAATCTTATAACTTAATTTCTACAGTGCCTAATTTTCCAACTCCACATCAAAGCACCAAGTGAGAAAAAAGAAGAAACAAAGCTTAAAAATATAAAATCATACCTCAATAGCTTCGTCTGCACTTGCAACAGTTGCATATTTGGCATAACCGCAATTTTTCCCCGGAAGCATATATACATCGATTAAATTACCAAACCTACAAAATGCATCCTTCATGGCATATATAGGTGGTACTGGTGGACCGCATACAATAAAACATCGTTTTGCTACCTCTGCATCCACATTTGCCATTGGTTGCACAGGTGGTAACTTGATACACATTGTCTGCTCCAAACCTAAGAGAAGTTTGTCAAGTTACTATAAGTAAATAAAATAACATTTGACAAGCGGCAATAAATAATACTTTGTAATTAAACTCACTTGGTGCTGTCAGACCAGCTGCTTGAATAAGTGACGTAGCTTGAGCAATAGTTTCAGCCAAATGTGCCAGATCTGTCCTTGCTGGTACAACTGCATTAGAATTAGGCTTTGTTGAACCTTTCTGAGACATATTACTTGTATCTGGTTTAACTATCATCCTATGGCCTGGAGGATACTCAAAACCATGAAACTTTTCTCTAGCATATGCAGCTGCATTTGGATTTGAATATACTACAATAGCTTGCCCTCTCGGCATTCTGTATCTTGCATCTGTTTTTAGATGACAATAATCCATACCAGGAACGATATCAAACAATTTCCATAATTGGTCTTGATTTAATGCTGGATGTGCAATAACTTGTAATTGGGTATAACCTTCTGGATTTGGATAATTTGTAGCTATATCTAGGCTAATGCTACTTTTCCCAAAATTTGCAGAAGTATGACCAAGGCTATCATAAGACATGGAAGAGCCATTGTTATATTTAGAATCCATGTTATCAGGTTTTGGTTTTTTTGGTTCTGCAAATACTGCTTTATATTTCCTATCACATTCCTCAAATGCTTTTGCTGCACTGGACACTTTCTTAAATTTCACATAGCCAAAACCTTTAGATTCATTTGTATTACGATCTTTAACAACAGTTGCATATTCTATTGGACCAAATTTGGAGAATTCTTGCTGTAACTCACTATCGGTCATTGATTTTGGTAACACACAGAACAATCTGACCCACCTTTCCTCTTCATTTGTTTCTCTTACGGATCCTTGATCACGACTGTAATGATCAAATAAAAATAGACAAATAAAAAATAATAAAGGAGATTCCAGAACATCCCCTTTATTTCTGAAGATAAGAAAATTATTTCATTCATATTATATTATATACTTGTATACAACAGACAATACCGACAGAAATAGAGAAGGATATGCACTTATGTCTTTATAACAGACTTTTTGAATGCATACTACTTCTATTCATTCATAATTAATAAACCAAAAAAGCTATGTTTAATTAACAATATAAATACTTGGATTTATTGCTGTCTTGTACATATTGCATTCTGCAAGTTAAATAAGATTTATGCAAAATACTTTTTCATACCTTCAAAAATAAATGTTGCATTTATATGTACTATCCTTTAAATCAAATTAAATAAGAAGGAAAATCAAGTTTGAAGAATATATATATTTTTCTGTCATACTTTGAGGCGATCATCACTTTGATAGGTCTTCCAACCATGCCCAGCATTTTGCCATTCATCTCTTCCAGTGCAAATGCAGCTTCTGATGTCTTGGAAAACTTAATATATGTAACCCCTGAGAAATGTTTAATTCTTGTAAGAACATTTTCATGATTTTTATGTATGAAAGTGAAACAAAAATTAGTCATTCACGCAATTCAATGTCGAAACAATAACAAAATTTTATAAAGTCGTAAATAAACTCAAAATATTATTCACGAAGAAGAATATTAAACGTATCGATTAGTTACTCGAGAAGAAGAGATATTACCTTTATTCTCGCCAGTATTCCGGTCTTTAACGACCCAGATATCCTCAATTTTGCCGAACTTCTCAAAAGCTTTCCTTATGTCATCTTCTTCGAGAGATTTGTGGCATATAACAAAGAGGCGCGAATTAGGCGGGTCATCGTTCTTTGATCGTGGATCCATTTGTGAATAGAAATCCCGTTCTTTGTGATCTACCATCATACAAACGAAATGGACGCTGATCTACGGGTGTACGCCTATGTATGCCTACTGTATTCTACAGTGATGCCAAATGTTGCGATCAGCTTCCACGCATGCGCACTAGTACCGTGACGTTAATGGCATCATCGTATATCCGTACTCAAATGAGATGCGTCTATTAAGGGCCATTGATTTAAAATTTCTCTTTATTATTTCTTAGATACGTTATCTCGATCTTATTAATAAAAAACAAATATTCCACTTTGTTTCATTCACAACTAACAATTACATAATTTTGTCAATTTTTTTTGTTTGATTAATACATTTCGATAATCTCTATATAAAAACTATTATCTTTTGGAAAGTATCAGTCTGTTTTTAAATGCTTTTATTTTACCAGATAATCGTCCTGGCACACTTTCGATTCTTAGACACGTTGACATCAGTTGGCCTCTCTTATTAAGCAATCACAAGCAAAACGGTACTCTGTACTGTAATTTTAGATTTCACAATTTTTCACTGTTTTAAAGTGCTCATTACCCCTTAAAATCTCGGGTTAGCTTTTTCGAATGTTTATTTTAATGTTTAAACTACATAACATGGACTATGCAGAATGCTTGAAAATATTTGCTCAAGCATCCGAAATTTTTTGTAGAAAACATGAGTCTGCTCCTTTCGATTCTATGAGGTGGATCATCTCTCGCGCGTGGGTTATAAATGTTCTTTCGCCTTGAAGAAATCTCTTGATTTGGCAAGACCGCTATACCACCATCGACCATTACAGTCAATGACGTTGATGTTTGGCAGGGCCGCACGTACGAAATAAATCGGCTTTGATTCGAAATTTATTCAAATTTTGTATATCATACGTTTACTTTTTAACCGACTTCGAAAAGACGGAGATTACTCAATTCGTAAGTGGACTATGTCGCTTTTTTTTGTATTTACTTTCTTTGCACTCAATCCTTCATGTCACCGTAAATTTCATGTTAATAATTACACAATCTTTTATTTTTGTCAATTTTTCCGGTCTAATATATTCCCCTCTTATAATTTTGTTATAGAGACTATAATTTCTATTAGGATGATGATTATACCGGATGATGCTTGTTACGTTTTCGAGTAAACAGTTTTGCCCCACAAAAGCAATGAAGAAGTCATGCTCCGATATGTTTCCGGAAGTAGTCCGTACGGCGTATGAAAGAGAAATGTGGATAATGACACACTGGATATCGCAAGAATCGTCGTTTTTCTGTTCTAAGTGAACGTAAACACGACAGTTCTACTTTCTTGCCTTCTACTCTTTTGTTTTCCTTTCACTAAGATTCCGTGTTTTCTTCCCCATAGTATACTGCCTTTGTTATCACCTGTTAAAGAAAAAAGAACATTACTTATCGTTTACTGCCAACTCGTAATTACGAATTCAAAATTCGCGCCAAATAGAGTGTCACATTCAAATCATTTTAATGATTGTTTAAAGTTCAAATAAAAACACTTTCGTTAAAACAAATATACGATTCTGATTATAATAATCTAGATATATTTATTATGATTATTTATATAAATTAAATGTCATGAACGATGCCTCATTTCGATTTTATCTTGATTAGTAAACTTAAATCAGTAAAGACAATTATATCTTAATAAACAATGACGTGATATAATGTCGTTAAATGTATTAAACTTACTTACTTATTTACTTACTTATTTTATAAGTTTTATGAATTAAAAAATACAGTGCTTAATCCATGTTAGGTATTTTTGTTTTCTATCTATGAACACGTCCATGTTCGTACTGTGTCAACAAAAATTGGTGTATACGCAGTACGACCAGTGTGACCAAGTGCGACTCATGAGGTGATGTGAACGTTGGAGAGATACAAGGGGTTAAAGGTCAAATGTTCCGAATATATTAATATTAAAAAAAAAGCCAAAGTATGAGCTTAACTGCAGATCGAAGTTCGGAAGATGCGACTGATTTACAACTTCAAGATTTTATAGAAAAGGAATCTCGCAAGCAACAATTTCAGGTTAGATTTCAAACTTATCAACTATCCATGGATGAGTATTCATTTTTCTTATTTCCTTATATTGATGACGTTGTATCTTACCTAAAAACATAAATTGTTTTATTATATCTATTCGAGTAGTAACAATAATAATTTATAGTTAAACCAAAGAGTTCACTGTACACTCAATGCTTATTTAAAAGATATATTTTTTAACATAATTTATAATTTTATAAAATAAATTATCTTCAATTACTTGCAAATATATATAACTTATTTTTTTACAGAATTTAACACACAGCCTGACAGACATTTGCTGGGAAACCTGTATTGATCGCCCTACTCCACGTTTGGAAACAAAAATAGAAAAGTGCCTTGTGAACTGCGTGGAGCGTTTCATCGATACAACTAATTTTATTACAAACAGGTTGGAACGTATTGCTTTAAGCAAGAGGTCTGAAATGAGTTTGGAGTAAATGGATGAGTACAAAAAATGTACAGTGTCCAAATACAATAACTATTCAATATCGATCTAGTATCACTTTTAAAAGTGATAAGAAGAAAGACATTATAAAGACTATAATCTATAAAGTTTAGATGACAGTATGTTTTCAAGAGTGAAAGAATTCTTTGGCCGCCATAAACGAAAGTTTATATATGGTAGCGTCATCATTGGAAGTTTTATTTTCCTATCGCGTTATACGCAAAGGAAAATTCGAGAATGGCAAGAAAAAGAAATCAAAGAAATGTTGGAGAAAACACGACGACGTCAATACTTTGAAAGTACAGAGAGAACTTGTAATCAAATGATTCTTTCCCTTACATCAAATTTAAGAGAATCTATAATAAAAACTTTAGACACAGGTGCTATAGTAAACAAACTCAGGAATGGTTGCAGTGATAGAGTAGCATCATGGAATGAACTTAAAATTTTAGCAATTACAAGATCAGCCGTGGTTATCTATTCTCATGTTATGCTCGTAGTACTTATCAGAATTCAATTCAATATAATGGCAGGCCATATATATAAAGAATCGCAGGGAGCAACCGATGATTTTAAAGAAAACGGAGAATTGCAAACGAAGTATATGTCTCTGTGTGGTCATTTTATATATGAAGGAATTAAAAAACTAAGTACTCTTATAAAAGAGAAAGTCAGTGAAATAACAGCATCTATATCTTTAATGGACCCTTTATCATTAAGAGATGTAGAACAAATATATTGGTCCATTGTATCATCCGTAACTGCAGATGATGTCAGAAATCCAGCAAAAAATCTAGCAAAGTACTTATTACCATCACAGTGTGAAGAAGAAATGTCTGCTTCGCTATCTAAAATTATTCATGAGACTTTAGATCTGTTAGAAAGTGAAGAAATACAGGATTTTACGCAAAGCAATATTCGCAGTGGTTTTGTTTTATTGATGGATCATATATCAGAATTTTTTAACAGTTCCACAAAAACAAATAATGATAGTGGTACAAGGAATGGTATATCAATACCAGGAACCTCAAATCGCAAAGATGTCCTTTGGACAGATACTATTTCTGCGCAAGTTTCCAACCATACAGCTAATAATTTCATTGATATAAATAGAATTACTATGCCTATGGCTAAAATAATTCCAATTATAAATGGGCAAGTTCCCGATCAACCCAAACCTAGGGATGTACCAACAGTTTGGTTGCAGCGTCTTATACTGAACGATGAACTTAAATTATTTGGGGCTAATATCTATGAAGCATTTAGTTTCTAAGATGAAATATATTATAGAAAAGTGTCAACTACTGAGTTATTTATATGAACATATGTCCATTTTCAACGTAAGGTGATGTAAAGATTCCAAATTATATATAGACAAGTAATAATTCTATCTGTTTAATTATAATTTACTATTTGTACGATATCTGATCTATTATTAAGTTCACTTTCATAAATAAATGCAATTATATAAATAAAAATCAATGATTTTTTCCCTCATAGCGTACACTAACGTGTTGTGTCTTTAAATCACAATGTGTTGACACTCGAATCTGCGCATGCGTGATAAAGAAAATCGTAACGGTTGGTCGACTAACTACGACAGTATGCAGTCTTTGGTAGTCATAAAACGAAGCTCGCGCGTGCGGGTGAAGTGTGATCGAGTTTTACTCGCGTTTATACGTTTATTTACACGATAATTGAATATACTGCATGTATATATGTATAGGATATACTGACTTTATAAACCTACAGCTTGTTCTTTCATTATTTTATCAAAACAACGAAATATTTTCTTCGAGAGTGTTTAAGAGAGTGATGCAAACTTTCTTTAAAACAATCTATTAATTCATGTTCTAATATTCGTTCATGTTTGACATAAAACAAGGACTACGATTAAAAGGAAACCTAGAAAAGCTATTCAGCATTCACAATAATTCCGTAAGCTTTATAATAAATTACCACTTATTATTTACTTTCATATCTGTAATGTTTTTTATCTAATTTCCGATATCACTTCCATATTATCATATTCATTCGCAAAAAATATATTAGTCTTTTATAGCACTAACAATACGACATATGTACATACATATTTATGTATGACAATTCAGTAACAGAAAATAATTTTTTTTGCAAAGATCTTAGATACATCTATCCTATTTGTGTCACGTATATTACTTTTATAGTTTGAATGTATCATTAAACGCAGCATTATTATTGTATGTACTTCTTTACTTCTCGATGCCATTTATTCGCAATTCCCTGCGCGCTGTTATTCACACCCTTTGAAGCCGGGAATGTGATCTTCCGTATATACACGTGGCCGTTAGTAGTTCATTGACCTGCACACGCATTACTTTCCCGACAGAGTTACTTTTCGGCGATGCGTTCGAGAGAGAGAGAGAGAGAGAGAGAGAGAAAAGGGGAGTACGCGTGGTGTCTCTTTTTCCTTTTTTCTTCCTTGCGTTTATAATTTTCTTAAGATAAAATATAAATTTGGATCTTGATTTACGGAAGGAATGCAAATAGATCAGCCCTTAAATCTAAAATAAAATTAATAAAAATCGTACGAGATATCCCTTCTAATCAAGAACACTATTATATGTGTCTCGTAAATATTATAATTGTTTAAAAATTCAAGTATTTTGATTGAAATTTAATATGTTATCATAAAACGGTATCGAGAAAACTTCAGTGAAATACGTATATTCAGGTCCGATGCAATGCAGAACAGTTTGAATGAACCGAATAAAAGTAGTAGAGCACGAGTGAACGTTATGAAAGATAGATAAAAATATGCCTCACGCTGACGCAATGTAAAACACGTGTGTGAACATGTGGTTGATATCGACTCGCTCCACTTAAAGCTCATGATTTTGCTCAATATTCCTTTCGGTGATAATTATCGTCTATGAGAATTCATGCTAGTAATATCAATTACTTGACCGATAATTACCGATGTAATATAATAACGATTACAGCTTACGTAGATATGGCGTTCTCCACGCGAGGAAGCACATCAGATTTTAATTCCGTTACGTGCTAGAAGTACTTAACGAAATTAAGGGGAAAGAACGTGCACGCTCTGCGTGCGATGTCCAGATGAGTTTTATATTGCGTCACGTTGCCACAATTCGTGATCACGCGCGTTGTGACACGTGCTCTGGTCTCTCCTATAAAAGTAAACACTATATGTAGCGTACCGAGCATACTAAGATGAATATTTGCATTTGCGAATTGTACCTTTTTGATGCATTTACATATATTGTACACGGTGTAGGATAAAGTGGAGATCATGTTAAGATCATGTCTATAATTATGAACTCGTTATAAAAATAGATGCACGATGCACGTGCGGTAAAGGATACCTAATAAAACGATACGCAAGCAAACGGGAAGAAAAGGCAAAGCGTGTCTCTTTCCCACAGATAGCCCTGTTATGTATATCTCTACTGTGTAAATGTGTGTATGTGTGTATAGTATAACCTTGCCTGACAGTCGCGTGCATGAGCACGCTTTGGCGGCACGTGTGTCGTAGGTTGTCACAAGGCAATGAAATAAAAAGACACATCTCCACGTGCTAGATACCTTTGCTCCCGTAGACTAACACGTGCAACGCGGAACGGTCGTAACTTTAATCAAGTTTTCCAATGAATCGTAAATTAACGTGTCTCTTTCACGACCCTAATGTTTGTCGAAGGCGGACCCAATGTGTATGCATGCATATATGTATGTACATAGTATAATGTTCCTGGAATGCTTTCGAGATAGCAATAGTAATAAACGTGGAATGATAAATTGCTCGGAACCAATAGTACTTTTTTTCTTACAGAACTTTTAACAACTATGGCTCCAACAGTATGCTTACCAGAATTATCAGTCGTAAGGAGTACAGGGAACCTTTATCCGCGCCGGCGGCAAAAGGTTTGCCGTGGCATCAATGGGAAACAGAAGAGACTGGAATTACGGCGATTATCCGATGTCACTTCGGCCGTTGAGAAAACAATAGCGTCGTCACCCGTGAAAAATCTTCCCTATGAAAATAATGATTCTCATGAGTTTATCGATATGAACATTTCATCTTCAAATGCATCAGCGAAAATTTCTGAAAATTTGAAGGAACGTTCCGATGTAATACTTCCACGACGTGAAGGTAAATAATATCTTACATATACTATTTCTTTTTCATTTTTGTACTTGCTAATGTATGTATTTTTTACCGATTAGGTTTATTAAGTATCGTTATCCGTACTCTAGCCCTCGTACGACGAAATCGAATTCTTCAGGAAAGAGTGAACGCCTTGCGGGCAGAGACACGCGATTTCATTCGATCCGTATTAAATAATCCACAAAACAAGTCTAGGAAACAAGATACGACGGCGAGCTGTTGCAAGGACGCGATCGTTTCCTCGTCTACCGAAAGAATCGTCTTGAAGCCAACATTATCTCATGCTCCAGATTCAACGAGTACTTCGCCGGATATTGTTACGTCCACGTGTTGTAGTCCCTGGGAAAACGATGATTAATCTCCTACGAGGAATCCTACGCATATATTCGACATTATCTAAGGTGGTGAAGAAACGGCTGTGTTTATTGAAAATAGAAGACAGAAGGAACTTAGGAATATATACATATGTGAAACGTGCACAATCATCCAGTAGAACAAGGATGTAATTTTTAAAAACCTTATTTTCACAGCCGTTTGCTAAATCTTACTATATTTCCAGTGTGAAAGATTATGTCGTCGACAGGATGCTATTCCTATTAACTTATTTCTTTAAAATCTTTCTTCGGCCAAAAGTTACAATAATGATTACGTCTATGCCTTGCAAGATATATACGGTGTTACTTGAGTAGCAGCTTGAATATTTTCTCTCGCAATAATTCTGTATGAATAGAAAATATTTATATTCCTTAAATACTATAAATATTTCAAAGATGTTTCTGTAGATATTTTTCAAGTAGAAAATGTATTTATTTATTATGCAATCATGGGTGATATATTTCAATGTATGTAGATTATCATGAAATCAAAAATGTATACTACTTTGTGATTGATTGATGATTATAGTATTTGATAATAGAGATACTGGGAGTAATATCAGAAGAAATGTGATAATAAATTTTTTGTATTCTTCATATATCAATCAAATTCAATATAAATTTTGTACCTAATAATGTGTGTCATTCTCTAATAATTAATATAAATGATTCCCTTTTACACTACATTAAAAATTTAAATGATGTCAAGATGATACATATAGAAAACCTAGGTTTTGATAGTTTACAAACAATGTGATAGTAATAATAGTTCGTTAATATGACAATTTGCAGCCTTTTATTGCCATATAACATCCTAGTGTGTATAGTGCAAAGTAATATCTCACTAATGTATACAGTCTTCAATATATTAAAAACTTCATAACCATATCCCTACTTTTATATATATCGTGTCTTTCTACAACACATCACAATTTGTAGCAATAAAGATAGAATAAAATTAATAAAAAATTCACATTTATTATCTACATCATCGAATGTAAGGTATTGTGTGTAGATTACTTTTCATACTTTCTTGTAGTTATACCCGCTACTGTATAATGTATATAATGATGAATTCCTTTGTACTTTTGAATATTTAAAATAAATAATACGAATTATATTAAATATAAATAAATATAAATTATTATTATTACATACCTTTGGTACTTTGATTGCTTCGTAAAGTCTAATTTGAATCCAAATGACGCTTGGAAAAAATTCTTTTCCGTGATTGGTTTTATAATGGCGGCAAAATTAAAAATATTGTCACTGAAAACAATTGACACACACTCATGCTTTTGTCTTTTATTCGAAAACTAATTTTTAAATATCAAATATAATGAATTTAATTAATAAAAATACATAAGTATATTACTTACGTTAGCGTTTGAATAGTGGAATTATCTTAAAATAATTTTTACGTATGTATGGGACCATATGTGATTCGATTAATTGGAACATTGTTAATTATATAATTTTATCATTTGTTTTTATTAACTTGCAAAATTATCTTATTCTTCTACTCATGCACAGATAAAATATATAAATAAAAATGTAAATAAATGTTAGATATAAGTCTACAATTGAGGCATCTAATCACGCGTGTGTGAACTCTTCGATTTTTTATCTTATGCCAATATATCGTCATTTTTTACATTTAACCTACCGTTACTCGTTCGGGGATAACATTGTTTTGGAATATTTTTTGACTTTTTAAGATAACTAACATAATTCTTCATCAAATGATTACTTCGCATCCAACGATTTAATTTTGTCTAACACCGTTGTGTCGACTCAACAATGCCGATAATTTTTTAATGTAAATTTAAAGACATGTGGAATGTTATTGGCAATGAAAAGTATTAGAAAGAGTAAAAGATAATTTCAATGAAATATAATGACTGCGCCACATGTGTAACCCGCACGATTAACGGAGGATAAAAAATGACTGCCTTTTGCAGCACATTTCATGGAAACATAAATATATAGCACAGTGTAAATATTTCATATTAGAACAGAGAATAAACCTACTATTAGAATAATGAATTAATATAACAATAAAGAGTATTGTCCAATGTAGACACAATAATTCATGTTTTCTTCATTTCGATGACTCTTTCTTCAACAGTAACTTAATTTGAACGTGATGTTACAAAGGCGACATATAGAAAAGTATTCGTACATAGTATATATATATATACTATGTATGATAAAAACCATAACGACTTATAAAAGATGTAATTAAACAAACTTGATATAGTTATATCTTTGGATAGTCAACAAAAGCAACTCCCTTGCAGATCATATTTCTGCACAGCAGGGAAGCACCAAATAGATAAAATAAATTTTATACAGGGTGCTGACTTTTGTTACAAAAAAGTTTGTAAAATGTACAAAGCATTCTTACATGAAAAAAAATCACTAGAATTTCCTTATTTTTACGTGAACCATGTAAAATAGAATGGTCAGACAGTGTCATGCCAGTAGTTGATAAAACTATATGACATAGTAACGAATGATGGAAATAAATTTTGAGATTACCGACTCATGTAAACAGAATAACAGAGTAACAAGTACATAATTAACAAGAACAATAAAAGCCACATCTATCAACTATTGGCATTGAAGTACTGTCCTTACATATCCTACATAAAATACTATTAACAATACAGAACTTTACATACAATTCAATTTGCATAATTTAGCTCCGTTTGGTTTAAAACAAATAATATAATACATCTTATGAGTAATATACTGACATGTGCCACAAATATACGAGTTGCAGCACACATGTAGACTAGAGTAACATTTTACACAATTAACTAAAGTATACTTGGAGACAAAAGTAATATGTACAATCCTGCAGTCTTTGTAACACAAACTATGGAATACCTTGGTCTCCTATGGCAATAGTTTATATTTAAAAACTGTACTAAAAATACTTTTGACGCAATGACTTCCATGGAAGTTTTATATTTGAAAGTTGAGATTTCCAACTCCTTTTCTCTTTAATCATTACTAAAAATATAGCTTACATCCAGTTTTTCAATCTTTTTTTCAGAAGACATTGTCAATAGATCTGTAGATGTCTTTCTGTCTTTCACCTAAAATTAAATGACAACAAATCGTTGAGCAGGACAAAAATGACATCAATGTATGATTCGTACTTACAATTTTCTATTTTACACACAAATTACTTGTGAGAAAATAATGTTCCATTCTTAATGTTCAAGTTAAATGAACATGTCACATCTTTGGCTTATTCATCTTCTTGCAGCAATACCATGAAATATAGTAATTTTCTTGAGAAACACTGCATCCATATAAAATGAAGATATGAAATAACATACTACCCTGTTTAAACATTTTAAATAATCCAGAGTCGATAAATATGATATGTTTTATATGAAAACAATAATTTTCATAAGAAGTATATGAACAAGTAGAAAAACATTCCCAAAGGTATAGTTTAAGTCACTCGTTTGTTACAACAGAGTAGCATATTTTTAACTAAAATATAGCTTAAAACTGTAATAAATGGATGGATAGTATTAAAAAATACTATTAACGTTTATATTTTGTAACAACAGATGCATCGTGGATTATTATCTATTGCATTTAATGGCGCTATTTGTGGAGGAAGGTAATAAGCTTTATATTCACTTTTAAATTAAATAACGATTCATAAATAAGAAAATATCGTTAAATTTTTGGTTGTTTTTCAAGTTATTTACGAAGTATAATCGGATGAACATTTGGAAACAGCGATTATTATGGATTGCTACATTTGGTGTGAAGTTGTTCTGATATCTCTTCCTGTAGATATGATTTTTATTATAAGTAAAAACTTCGACTATTCTACGAACACGTTTACTAGTTACTCGTGTTATATATTTACTCTTATCATTTACCATTCTTTTTGTTTAAGTTCTAAATACATTATGCTTTTCTAAGGACGTTATTTTATAAGTAACGGCTTTGATATGGTAATAATTTGAAATATAGAAGAAAATGTTAAAATTTATAGGAAAATAATTCCTTCCTCCTCTTGAACGCCGAAACGTTATACCATTCAAGTAAGATCGGATCAGCATCATTATAAAAGGATACAGCTTATAAATATCCAATTTCCTATGCAATTGGCATATAAATATTAATCGTGACGATGGGTTTAGAATGTTTTATACGATAATAAATGGCAAAAGCTGCCAATATTATTTAATGACAACAATGCTTTTCCTTGCAACTATATCCGATTATTGCAGTCTCAAAAATTATTTATATTAATTTAAATAGATCTTTCCAATAAATAATCATTTACTTATTTGCATTAACTTTTGAGAAGGCTTTATAAATACTTTACAAAGAGTGAGAAACTAAATTAAATAATCAATACAATACCACTAGCAAATTAAGCACTATTCCAAACTATAAATCTGTAAAAGTATATAGACTGCAGCAATTGGAAATTCTGCATTTAAAATTATTTTTATAATAAGTAAAAATAAAAATCAGTAATTTTGCGTCTATTTACAACCTGAAGTACACAAAGTATGTTCTGCACGTTGAACAATAATATGTATCACATGGCCAAGCAATGGCCAAATTCAATTAGTTGAAGTTACGAATCAATTCGGTGTTACGGACACACGAAGGTATGTGTCTATATACAATAGATAAACATAGACTCGATATAAAATTTGTGATCAAGAATAATTCAGCTTAAATACATTTTATGTAAAGTAAACATTATTTATAACGTGTACTTTGACTAAGAATCTTATGCGATTTATTTTTATTGCACATTGGAATGAATATCATCTTTAATCGCATCCACCGAATTGACACATGACTCGATAATTTTTCAAACAATTACGAACTTGCACTCACTACACGACATGGTAAACCAATCCACAGATACGCTGGGAATCATCTTGTGATCATTAATACTGCGATCGTTCGTGATAGATGACATATTTCTATTACATCGATTACCATCGCATACATGGCGTAATGTCACTAAACTTATTTTTGGCTAATATTTCATTCTGGTATTTGCTGCATTTTGTAAAGAAGGCTTTAAGTTGTCCTTCATTTACAATTCAACAGAACATATATATAAACACAGCAGTTACAGTTTTTCCTGCTGTTTCTTAATTTGTTCACTAAGAGATTGCAACTGCACAACAGTGCAATCGATCTAATTATCGCTATCGGCGTAATCATCACTATCACCACTATCATAATGTTGATTTCTTGACTGGTCACGAACGGATGACGACAGATTGTCATGATGAGTTTTTGACAAAATATCTGTACCCTGAGAAACATCCACCGACTCGCCAACTAGAATATCGAGATTTGGCGAGAATGTGTCTTCTGACGTCGAATCGTATGATCTGCGAAATAAACAGTCGCTTTATCGAGTGTTAATAAATATAACAAATTATTTTCGGTTACATACTAATATAACAGTAAATTATTACCATAAGAATTACAATATTTAGAGAAAGCAATTGCTTTGACAAAATAAATCACACAATTTAAATAATATATATACAATTTAAATAATAAATAATGTGTATACGCGAAGGCATGTAGTACGTAATATTTTCATCTATAAATAATTATCTTTTTAACGAGAGTGAAAAATTTATGCGAACATAAAACAAACTGTTATTTCATCGTTGCATTACAGTATCTTTTGAGTTGCAACAAGATGACAAACTCATGCAAAAGAAGCATGTTATTATCTTTTAATCCGTTATGTGTGTATCAGCCGTGCATCTTTCTACGGATACATGCAACTGTAATTTTTACTTACTCAGCTGTAGATGATGGTTACGTTTCATCATCACACAGCCTGCAATAAACGCATATATCGCACCATTGTCATTATAATTACGATAAAAGGGGAAAAAGGATAATACTATGTTAGATCCTTTAAGTAGCAGCCTATCTAATCGAGAGTGAGCATGCCAGAACGATCGAGCGAAAATTCAATGACTATGAAATCATATTCATAGTTACACTCAAGAAGTTAGAAATATCCTTATATAACTTCGTAAGTTTAGCTGACTCTTTTTCACTTCTAAGATAACTTCGCGTCAAATTTATCATTTAATTTATATAAAAAGTAGATAAATAAATATCATTATCAATAGCGAAGCACTTACGTTTGCTCCTTTTGTTCGTTACCACTTTCCTCGGCAACTAATAATTCATACTCTTCTGCCGCAAACCGATCCCAGTCAGACATCTATATAATCGTAGAAATTGATTAATAGTATCCACGTGTTTTTCAAGCCGCAAAAACAGCAATACGATTATTACCTCGTGACCGTCTCGCGCCGAAGCGAATGGATCTCTTTGTTCATGATCGAGATATTTCTCTAAATTGAAGAAGGTATCAAAAAAGATAGACGTCATTTTGCACTTTTTCAGATCGCTTAAGGAGATTTTCCCTGGCATTGCTGGATGGATCATGTCGAGCATCTGTAATAGAGGAAGAATTATAGTTTTAGCGCGCAAATCGAATTTCCTTGCAGAATTTGAAAGTATACCTGACAGAGACAATCTTCGAAGGGTAAGGTCTCGAGTCCTATAGCTTCCATGCGATGCAACTGCTCCTCATAGAAATATTCCAACTCGAACATAGACAAATAGCCGTCTCCGTCAAGATCCATACATCTATCATAAATACACGATAGACGGTCTTACGTTTATTTGTCTCCCGAAGGTATAAGCTGACTTTAGAATGAGTTTCGTACCTGAACCAATACTCGATAGCAGTCGGATGATTCTTGTCCTCTTCACTGAGAAGGAACCACACGAATTCCGTGTAGCTCATCTTATCCTCGGGTTGTTGAATCACGCCCCCACTTTTGACACCACCCCTCGTAACTGCCCCGCTAAATATCCGTTCGATCATACGCGTGGATAGTGCTATTAACAGACAAAACGTTTAGAAACGTATTCTCGATCCACTAGCCTCCAATATTACTCACCATTGTCGTTGTGTCTCGTAAGATCCATCTTATCGATGAAAAGATCGTGATCGCGATCTAGTTCCCAGAACTTACAATAAATAACGTAGAAGTGTTCGTAACTGAAATAAGCGGTTACTTGATTGATGTCTTCCTCGTGCTCGAGAACCGCGATCACCGCTAAAAGATTGCTTCTTCTTAATTCGGACATCGAAATCTTGCCGCTCCAGCTTCTATTCACGCAATAAAATATCCTTGCGATGACCTACAATTTAAATCGTTCGTTTCTAATGAACGTACGAACAGCGATTCGTGATCTTTCGAATTATTGAAAGGGTACAAACCGTGTGAACGTAACGTGAATGGAACTCTTTCGCCTCCTTCAAAAATGTTAATCCTGGATGCGTTTCAACCACGTCCTGCACCAGGGGAATCAAATCTTCGGGCAATATGTTACTTCTGAGGCCACGAGTGGTGACGCTTATGAATTTGCTAGCCGCATCGTGATGGGTACTCGTTAGTCTGTAAAAATAAAAGTAACGACATTCTCACAGTGGAATCGTAATTCGTATAATCGCAGATATTACTGAAAAGATCTCTTACTCTTTCCAGAATTCAAGGAAGGTGTTCATCTCTATGTACTCGGTCTGATCTTTGTTAGCCGCGAGGAAAAGCGGTACCTTCCAATAGAGGGGTAAATCGCAGGCCTGAAATAAAAGTATTTTAATGAGAGAAGCGTTCACGAGGGAACGCTATGAAAAGGCAAACGCTTCGAGCCGTTTTGCCCACCTTCGTGATCAAGTGAAATTGCGCGCGAGAGGCTCGATGACCCGGCAAACTTTGAAACGCCGTAGTAATCCTCGAAATGGTCGCCTCCAGTTGGGAGAGAGGTGTGGGTTTGCCGCCAGGGAAGTAAAACCTTTGGGGAAAAATATAAACGTAAACATCTGCACTGCACTGTTGGTGATTAAAGTGTCTTTTTAAATTTGCCAACGGCTACCTTGGTATGTGAACATTTCTGTTCGCCTTGACGTGCCTCTGTAGAGTGGTGTGCGGTGGTAAGCTCTTCTGCTGTGTCTTTTCCCTGACGTAGCTCTGAAAAACGATCGATGCAAGCTTTCTTAATACAATCTCGCTCTCTCTCTCTCTCTCTCTTTCTTTCTTTTTCGCGTATGAGTCGTTGTCGTCGTCTCGTGCGGCGATCGGATCGTAGAAGGACGAATAATACGCGTCGTTAAGTTAAAAGCTCTCGGGAATTAGAACACGCGAGTACGTCAGAGGGATCGAAATAAACGATCGTTGCGTTTCGTCGAATGATCGCGATGATCGTTCCGCCGATCGTTCCGTTCTGAGCTTCTCTCTGCGAAACAGGCATTCCATCGTAATTATATCGGCGGTGAAGCAAGGACGCGACATCCTGTTACGCGATGCCGTAAGAAGGATCCGAAGAATGCAAAGAGGCCGCGACTATGCCAGTTAAATGCGTTGCCGCACCTCGGGCCCGTGTGACCGGTTACATCACGAGCCGCGACACGCCACGATACGAGTGTGCGCTGCGCTGTAGCACCACGCTCCTTGCATCGCGCTCGTATACCTGTCACACCGTCAGGTAAATACGCGCGCACGCACGAGGAAATCTTTCCGAGGTTTAAATGTCGCGAGATGGCACGCGCGCGACTTCTCGTCCTCCTCGGATCATCAACATCGTTAGTCATCCGATTAGCATAAGAACACGATAGGAAACGACTGGTCCGAAAGCTTAATTGAGAGAAATTTACAGAGTTAGACGGAATGACTAACGCTAAGAGACAAAACGCGACTCGGCTTCCTCTAAAGATGACTTTATTCGACCACCGAGATCTCGATCGATACTTTGTAAAACCTAACGCGATAGCTATCCGACAACGATTCTAGTTATGCTCGTATCGCAACCTCGGCTTTGGCACGGTTCGCTGCTTTATGCACGGATACCGTCGATCAGCCTGCCAATTGACATTGCGAATTTGACCGCACCTTCCGATCGAGACGCTCCTGCCAAATAAACACGATTCAAGGGCTAACTTTCTCGGCTAACAATAAAACTGACCCTGAGAACGATCAAAGATCATACCTTTTGGGATGATTAGCATGCTAGAAAGCTTATCTTCGAGATTCGAGTTCATAGATACCGATTTCCTTTTCCCGCTGCTCCGATTATTCATTCTAAAGCGAAAAAGAGAAAAAAGTACCGAGCGTGGATGCCCTTTTTGTAAAATGTGGCATACGCTCCGTTCTATCGAAGGTCCCCGTGACAAAATGGCTCACGTCGATGCTCGACGAAAGGTTTGCACGTGTTTTAAACTAAAACTCGCATCGCGTAAATTCGATTGCTCTCGTATTACCATTTTAGACTTTAATAAACGGTCGATCGGCCGCCGACGATTCCGTCGAAGCGTGATCGACGTCGTTACTCTCCGATTATGGCCGTGATCCTTTGTCGGAGTTGCTTTATGTTACTTCTCTCTGCACCGTCGAGCAACATTAATCCTAACGAAAACTCACGGCTCACCAAATGAGTCAGCGACTACCAAATATAAACAACTACGATGACAACGACGACGACGA
The DNA here is from genome assembly GCA_032403825.1 of Odynerus spinipes. NCBI lineage: Eukaryota > Metazoa > Arthropoda > Insecta > Hymenoptera > Vespidae > Odynerus > Odynerus spinipes. The sequence continues at coordinate 10,149,133 of JAIFRP010000006.1, read as the reverse complement.
CGACGACGACGACGTCGATGCCGGGCGAAGCAGCAACATTCTTCTTCCTCGATTAAATTAATTAAACCGCGCGAGAGCTACTACGTTCTTCGCCTTTTCTGCGGTCTGGACAATCTTTTCTCTTCGCCAAAGGCACGATCGACGCGAAAAAGAAAGAAAAAGGGATTTAAAAAAGTACTTCCCAATCGATATAATAGCTTTTCTCCGATCTATCGTAACGTCGAACGAGTTTGACACATGTAAATCGATCTTGGCGTTTGCCACTGCTCGATAAATATCTTTTCGATCTTTGACCGTCGTCTTCCGTCGAAAGTCGTTCTATAAAAGGCTCGAGAAAATTAGTCGTAAGATTCAAAGGATACTTTGTACCCGTTTAAAAGAACGGTTCAAAGTTCAAAGCGTGGAACTCGCGTGACTTTTCCCTCGTACTTTCACCGCGGCATTTCGCTACTATAGCGGTCGACCCTTTTGAGTAACTGCCTTCTCTAGCGTTCTTTGAGTACACCTAACTGTGCCATTTCATAAATACATACGTGTATACAAATCGCGTTTTAGCAGAATCATATTTACATTTAAATAGAATGTTTCTTAATGTGGAAATCAAGGCTGTTCCGATTTCTTTCCTTTTTTTTTATTTTTAATTGTACCGCCGAGTTATAAAAAACACGTTCGAATTGCCCGAAACTTCGAGGTCCCCGAGTAACGTTATTGCCTTGATAATCACGCCTGGCGTTTCTCGGAGAGTCACTTTACAAGGCGATACTTTCACCACGTTCGTACGAGGTTTGTACACCCACGCGAGCACGTCAAAACAAATATCTCGCTCTGCCGTTTCGATCGATAACGGATATTATTACGTACACCCTGTAAATCTTAGCCCCGTATCGGTAGATCGATCTATCGCCAGCCTCCGTGCACCCCTTTGATCCCTCTCGAATCCTCGGCGCGAACTCGACTCGCGCCAAGTCTTTATCGCGAGCGCGAAATCATCTTGTCTCGTCTCACGAGCAACGAGACGACGACTCGCTGCTACTCTCGAGCACTGTCCGCCTCCATAGAACTATAAGAACATAATAATCGTTGGACAATGACGCTCAAGCCAAGCCCTATTTGACGACAACGGCATTGTTGAAACGTTGAGTAACGCATTATTGCAAATAAGGCGTCAGTATGGTCCGAGTTTGACTAACAAACGATCGATTGTTTTCGAAACTCTCCTCGAAGTGGAAACATTTCTATCGATATTTCCTGAGAGTAACGTCTCAAACAGGTATCTCGAGAATCTCGAAATGGCATCGTATAATTGATTTTATAACGAAATTTATATTAAAACTAGATCGACGGCTCTAAGTTACCTTTCACGAGTTTATTTTCTTGTTGGGTAAATCTCAAGGATCGCGAGTTTCAAGTTTTCGATCCACTTAACGATCGATCCCGATCATCGATACGCGGCAGTGTCGGTAACGTTAAATGCAAGGCATGTCTAATCGCTAGTAAAAGCACGCGGACGCGTATAACTTGGCTATTCGTTTCATCTAAATCATAACGCGTACGATGGAGGAGAAATATACGGATAGAGTTTGAAGTATCGCTCGAACGTTCGATACGCTCTGTCCACGTTAAACGGATATGCTCGTTACAGAGCTAATTTGCGGACCTTCGCATAACAAGATTATAGTCATTACTAGTCTCGGGAGCGTCAGCAGCGTTCGCGACCCAGCGACCGACTTTCGATTCCGTTTATTGTCCGAGCAAAGACTAATTTTCAAGTATGCTCTTGCATTCTCGATCGTTGAAAGATTAGAGAGAGGGACAGAAAGAAAAATAGGGAGACAGAAAAAAGATGGACCGGTGGTAATCCCTTGATTCGAAAGAAATCGGTGGCACGATTAACTCGAAGCTTCGAAGCTCGAGCTTTGGATAACGGCCAAAATGAAGGGAGAGGAATATACCGGCGACGACGTGTGCCAGAACGCGTTATCTCGCGCGCGCTACGCTTTCCTGCTTGGCCCGTTCGCGAACACGACGTATAACATATACCTGTTCCAAGTGCATCCACCGTGGATCGTAAGCGCCCTACTCGTACTACCGTTCGATCGTTCGATCGTTCGATCGTCGCGATCGTTCGCAACGAATAAACGTCTCGTTGCATCGCGTACGAAAGGAAACGTAACGAGAGCATACGTAAGAAGAATTCGGAATCCGAAATAAGCTTGCATGCGAAGTTAGCAAGGAACGTCTACCATCTACGTATGTAGGTACACACGTATATGGAAAGCTTTCAAAGCTGAGCTTTTCGAGGCGACGTTCCATCCCGAGAAGAATGGATATGAACGACCTCTATGGGAAGATCTTGAACTCGTTTTGGAACAAAAGTGCGAGGAGTCGAGCGCGCTCGAGGAACATCCTCGTCGCCAAGAAGGAATTTGGACGTCGACCAAAACGTGCGATATACGCGACGACGACGAAGACGACGATGAGAGAGTGCACCTTTCTCGATCGCGGAACGCTTCTCGAAAGCTCTTCTTCTTCTTCTTCTTTTTTTTCTACCTTTTACGAACCGAATTAGACTCTTTCCGAGAAAATGCATCGGGTGAAAGTTTGTTGCGCGTTGTACTCTCGACGGACGGCCGCGTTGGCTACCTCGCTTTCGGATAAATAAGAGCATATTTTTCCGAGACGCTTGTTTATATATCACGACGTTGAACAGGGAGAGAGGAGAGTTCCTGTAACGCGTTCGACTTGCAAGATTTCACGAGAAAAGTGTGTCCGGCTTCGCTGTGTTCACTCCCGAACCGATATATGTACATATGTACGTATAAAAACGCATGTATGGCTGGTAGCAAGAAGCTCGTAGCGGCTGCTTTGTTCCCTTTTATGCGGTGGATTCTTCCGAGGAGGATTATCCCTCGTTAAAGTCCGATCTAAATTTAGACGCGAACGTGTCGTAAAACGCTTGCCTCTTCCACGCGTTCTTTATCTCTTCCTCCATGAGGAATGCCGCACGCGCGTGTTACAACGTTCTAATCTTCAAAATTCTTTCTCTTCCTTGCTCTTTCTCAAATTTCTCTTCATTTACCTGAACCTTGCTCTGCACCTCGTGTCCCGTTCTCCATGCCACGATGCCAGCCGGACGCGGACCTCGTTTATCCAACAGCAATTCGCTAGGACACTTTTCGAAGATCAAAACGCGCTCGGCTACCGATCCTCTCGTAAGGAACGGCCTCACCGGGTTGTTCCCGGTACCCGTAGCCGCGTTAGCCCTGATGTGTTGCTTCTGCTGAGTCGTCAATTCTGGATGCGGGACTTGTTCCAATCGAGGCCTCGGTGAATTTATTCTAGGACCCCATCTCGAGGTGATGGGATCTCTTTCTTCTTTATTGTTGCCTTCCTTTGCGTTTTCCTTTCGTAATTCTGGCTCGAACTTCGACCTGGCACTGGAGACCAGCTGTTCCGTCGTGCTACCGAAACTTGTCACGACGTTCGAGGTTGATTTTTGTTCCTCGAGTCTCTGTTGAGACGGTGAGTTTTGTTGCGCCGCTCTATACCTCACTTTGGCATAATCGACGACAGACATGTTAGATAATTCGTCCTTGCTTAGAGACTTCGTTACTTCCGTGTTGTTATTGTTGTTGCTAATTGCTGCATTGTTGCCTGACACCACAGCCACGTTGTTAACCAACGCGGCCGATGTCGGGACCAAAGTTACTCCTCCTTCGTGATTGTGTCCAATAATTATCGGCTTGACCGGTTCCACTTTCGGCTTTTCCTTCTTGATAGCCGGCTTTTGTCTCGAGGCCAGCTGAAATATAGCAGAGCCGGTCCTTTCCGATGGCTCTTCCGTGATCACTGAGCCCGTTTTCAAAGCGTTTATCAATCTCTCCTCTTCTCGCGCAACTTCGTCGAGGAAAGCATCGTCGCAGACGAAACGATTCGAACGCGCTCGTACCGCAACTTTCTTTTCATCTTTCAACACCGTGATCTTCGGCTCCTGTGGACTAGTCGGTGTGGTTCTACCTGAAACAGGACTACCTTCGCTCGCTCGTTTATTTTCTGCCAATTTATTTTTCAATGGCCACGTGGTCAAGCCTGAATTCGGGGAAGCGTTATCCGAATTCAAGATCGGATTCGTAGGCGACGTAATGATGGTACTAGTCGGTCTCTTTTGTTGCACGATCTTCGATGGTGTTAAATCGGCTGGAAAAGTCGTCTCGATCGTCTCGAGGAAGACCTCTTGATGATGAGCGCTGGGTATTTTCGTCGAGACTTGTGGTTTTACGATTTGCGACGGTTTATTGGGGAAAGGAGAGGTTGGCGAGTGTAGGGATGAGTTTGCTGGTTTCGTTTGTTTCGCGATGCTGCCTACACCGATAGCACCGTTACCTTTGAGTGGCGACGTTTGCTGCTGCTGCTGCGTCGAGTTTCGCTCGAATTTTTGCAACGCGAATTGAATAGAAGAAGGCAGAGTCTTCGAAGGTGATCTCTGCTGACCGGACGCGGCTATTCTCGCCTTGTCCTCCACGACAAAATTGTTAACCAGCTTCTCCAGATTACCGTTGTCCAAGTTCGGTGTCTGCACAAGGATATCCACCGCCGAGGTAGGAGAAGTACTCGAGACGTTTATCGTCTCTACCGTCTTACCTCCGGTGCTTCCCGGCGAGCTGGTGGGTGTCAGCGCGCTACCGAACTTGTCGGCGGCCGTAGCATTGCTGTGACAATTTAAAATCTCCGTGGGTTCCAGGCCACGGCTCTTCCAGGTCTGATAAATTGCCTCGGCGTGATCACTGATCTGCTTCGCGATCGCCGCGATGTCTTCCTCGCCGGAGGACGAGGTCTCCGTAGGGAATTTTCTACGGAGATCGTGCTTCGCCGTTGCGGCCATACTTGAAAATTCTTGTTCCTCGTGATAACTAAAGTAACGTTGTTCTCGTAGTTGTTTTTGTTGTTGTTCTTGCTGCTGCTGCTGCTGCTGCTGCTGCTGCTTGCGTAGCTGTGGATGATGATTCAAGAGAAAACTCGCCGTTCTCGTGCTCAACTCCGAAGAATGATCTAGGACAAGTTCGACCAGATCGGGACTCTCTTCTATCGGCACTATGTTCACGGGTATCGCGTAACCAAAGTGCACGGCACGACAGTCAACCTCGTCGAGGCCCACGCGCGACTCGTTGATCAGACAGGCGTTCAAGTCTGGACAATGAACGGCTCTACTCGGACGAGGATCGACGGTGGCCGGAACGAAGAGATCTCGTCGGGTCGCGCAAACCCGCCGTTCTATCGTCTCGATCGATATCGGCAGGTGCCGGCTACCCGACGACCGATGACGACGATCTCGTGTCGTAGCCGTTTCCGTAGCTATCGGAGAAGCCGTTGCCGATCCTGGCATATCTCAGGCCGACTGGCCCGAGAATCTCCTTCTCCACGGCCAGGAGCTACGCCGAGCCTCGGTCCACGTGATCCTGCAGCCTCTTACGTGTAGCCGCCTCATCGCGTCGCTCTCACTTCGACGCACTTTCCCCTCTATTATCTCCTACTTAGCGACCTTCCACACGATGCAAACTTCCCCCTCGAGCGATTCGAACGAGTCACCGGTTCGCTCTCCTTCGATATAATCACGATCGCGTTAAGTGATTTTCTCTCAACCGCGTCGCACCATAGGTTACATCTTCTTGCGGGATATACCCACGGATTTTAGCGGTTCTTCCAGATTGGATTCGATGACCTGAAATAAAACAAAGTCTAGGTTAATGAAAGTATTCTCTCGATATACGCGTTCGTGTTCTTTCATCGATTTTCGGATATAAAGCACGACACGTGGAAACAAGGCTAACTAACAATAAGTTATGCAAACGATCCGAAGTCTATCTGAATTACGACGGTATATAAATAGTAAATGATTTTACATGACGATGAATCATCCACCGCTACGTAATGGCTCATTTTTGAAGCGTGGAAAACACACGTGTACCGTTTACGTTTCGTGCGACATATCTAAAAGGCTTTGTCAGACTAGGACAAAGTACTTTCACCCCGCGTATTGCCGCGTTCATGCAAATGCGAACGCGCGTGTACGATCGCGAGTCGAATCTCTGAGATGCGAGAAGCGCGTATTTTATTCTTATCATGATTTTTTGAACCCTTCCCTTCGAGTAAACGCATAAATTCGTATTCCTACGCAGTCAGCGTTTCTTTGTCTCGAACCGACCGTCTCTTTCTCTTTCTCGACGTTGACGCGTGCTCGTGAGCTTTCTTTATTACGTGGAAAACGCGCACGTGTTCGTCGGTGCTTGCGATGGCGTTCCTGAAAATTTTTCCCGCGTATTCGAAACAGTACGTTGAATACTAATGGATGAAACACCATTACGCCTACACCGGTGTAATTAAATATCATCTACTTCATCAGCTATTACGCATATACTATAACGCATCCTCGTGTGACGTATGCAACCTTGTTCGTTATATATCTACATATATGCACATACGTGCGCCGAAATATAAACTCGATTATTCGACATGACCGCACCGAGAACGTACATATACCTACGCACACGTACATCATCCCGAGAGGCTGGGTATATAGGTACGCATGCGGTAATCTAGGCGAACCACCGCATCGGGCACGATGCCGTTCGTATGAAAATTTACTCGCACCGAGCTATGTGAATCGATAAAAATGTACTCCGCTGTAGCTGTGTGCTTTTTCTCGATCGTTATCGGCTAACTCTCGTCGTATAATGTCTTCGCCGATCGGTAGCGACTTAGAAATCTGAGAGACTGGGGTTATCAACGATAGGGGAGTAGAGAGAGTACGATAAGCTCGTTTCTTCTGCGAGACGATATTTGCAACACGCGGGATAATCCACATTAGCGTGACAGCTGATAACCGATTCGTAACGCGGCCTAAATGTCGTCGAACCGAGTCGCCACCCGGTTATATATCTCACGTCGCGTAACTCGGTCACGTTTGTGGTTTGCATCGTTAGAATACGAGACGGCCCTCTAAAAATAGCGTTGAGCGAATATCGATACACTGTAAATGGTGCCGATCGGCCGAACGAGCCGATTACCAGCTTTGGCGAGCAGGTTTCAGAGAACGTTCACGGAAGCGTTTATTAAAGTTTACGAAGGTTCGCGTAGATCGCCGAGGACGAGGTTATCGTTCAAGTCGTAACGCTTTTCTACGAAGAACTAGACTCTGGGGAAGTGTTACGTATTATCGCCGAAGGAAGGAACGAACGTACGCGAGACTAATTGTACTGCTCGAAGCGAAAGCGCGCTGCATCATTGCCACATAAAAATATATAATTTCACGAAGAACCAACGTGGAATCTATTTTAATCGTTTTTCCTGTCGAGTATCTACGAACGCACGGACAGATAGACTAGGAGGAAACGCTGAATCGAAGATGATACTATGTATACAGGATATATCCCATTCAGATTGCGAATCGCGAGAGGACATTTAGCGAGGAACTCGCGTGCGTGTAATATTTCTAATGCGCGACTAGCCTGCGCGCTTTGAGAAAACGCTCCCGGGTTTACGGCCATCGTCTATCATCCGGCATCAATCTTCGATGGTCAGAAGAAGTGGCATCTTAATATCAGTCATTATCCTAGACGAAGCAGCATCCGAGACGCTGCTTCTCTTCGTCGTCAGTGTCCCGAGATTTCCATCGATCTTCGGAGACAAAAAGGAGAGAGAAAAGCGCGGGAAAAATACATAAATGTACCGTGGATGGAACCACGGACAGGTTGTATAGCTTTGTATAAATAAGTAATCAAAGAGAGGTGTAATGAGCATGCCGAGCCAAGAGACTCGACGAGCCTCTGTTATGCGGCTCCGTACGTAGTCACGCAGCAACGTGTATTGCCATAATGTGCATACGCATGTGCATACATATGTGCATACAACATACCGTAATAAGTACTCGAGTAGAGTTTATTTCGGTTCGTCCTGTAATATTAGATGCGATGCAAAAATTCGAGCGGATTGTTCGACGCATTTTTATTATACTATGTCGTTATGCTAGTCGATCTTTTGTTCTCGTCGCACGTGATTAATTCCTGCGTTCTAAAATCTTAGGTATATAGACGTATAGGTACATGTATTTCGAGTACGAAGAAGAAGATATACGGACGTTCTAACATTTATTTTATATAGGTGAGAAATTTGGAAGATCCTCGCTTCTTCGTATTCAAAATATTCTTCTCTTATTGTTAGTTCCCGAGAGTGCGAGCAGGCGTTACTCGCATAAATCCTCCTGGACATGATTTTCGCGCGAGTTACGCCGCTCGATATTGGAACGTTTATCGTCCACCAACGCCAGAATTAACGCGAAGTCACGCCGTGGTGTATTTCTGGATGCGAACTTTTCGTTGTACCAGTTCCCGTAGCATCGAAGTTAACAAGAAATTTGCGTTGTAAATCGGGCGCGATCGCGTCTCTATTGATCGATCGGTGTTAGCCGTTATCGAAGGACACACCTTTTCCTTTTTATTTTTATTTTTAGACTTCTCCATTTTCTACGGACGTCGAACGTGACGGCAGACGAGAAAGGTTTTGTGAAAATCAGTTTATCGAAGGTACAATCTAGATAAGTACAAATTGCCGGACTATTTAAGCTAGGACTATAGAATTATTAATTATGGCTTTCCTAACGGTGCACTGCCAAACACGCTCTAATACTCGCGGATGATTTGGAGCGCGTAAAAAAATAAGATTAACGCGGACGCTCTCGAGAAAGCACTCACTTTCTTTCTTGATACCCCAACGGTCTTTTTTCTCCTAATTTCCCTCGTCAAATCCTTTAACATCCGTCGATGAGTTGGTATGTAAGCGCAAGAGTGAAGAGCTAGACTGGTGAGTTCTAATTTGAAATCTCTCTCTCTCTCTCTCTCTCTCTCTCTCTCTCGGTTTCTCTCTTCGTTCTTTCTTTAACTCTCGACGCGTCCTCGAGGCATCGAATTCCTATCCGCGAGAGAGGGTCGTCGAACTGGAGAGGGTGAGAGGGCGATATCTCGACAATTTCCAACGAAAGTTCAAATGGAGACGTATTCACACACAGACAGACACATACACGTACACGGTCACAGAAGCAAACACGAAAACGGCAGATCGTAGGTGATAGAAGAGTGCACACAATTTTCACGCAATGAAGAAGGAGAAAGACGAAGTGAAGGAACACGAGATGCGCTGCACGATCGCGCGACGTAGACTGAGGCCTCCGACGCTCGTAAAAGAGTACTTTAAAACGCCCCACCTTCCCCTCGTGTTCCGTCTCTCTCTCTCTCTCTCTC
>JAIFRP010000006.1:10101416-10139825 GCA_032403825.1 Odynerus spinipes | reverse complement strand
CGCCGTCTTTCCCTTCTGTAGCAAGACGCACCCGCCAGTACATAGTGTAACTCGTACAGCGAAAGAGAACACGAGTGCTCGATGATAATGACGATGATGATGATTATGGTGGTGCGAGCAATAGAAACTCTCGAAAACCATTACCTACTTACTTCGATTCGAAACTACGACGCGCTTCGTCTTACGCGTTTAATTTTCCTTCATCGAATCGCTTCGATTCTGTAATGAAATCGAGCGAAACCGTAAGTAAACGCGTGGAACTTCGTTTGCATGAACGTGTCTCGGTTGTATAGATAATAAGAGCTCAGCTAAAGTTTAGATAACCAGACACTACTGAAATTTCGTTCATATAAACGGAACTCCAGTGTACATCGTTTTCTACTTCGCGAATCTGAAAATTGCGACATCGTTAAAAGATTTAGTTCACTGTCCGAAATAAAAATATACCCCAGCGTTTTCTTTACTAATGTTCACCGTCTGTCTCGACTAGACGGAAGAGAAAAAGAAGAAGGATATTAAAAGAAGGTGATTAGGAGGCGTTTCGGTACGAGCAAGTTTTTCTATTTTCTACAACGGAGTAGAAAAAGATTTCATCGTTGCTTATTGCGAAACCGGTTACTGCCTCGATCGGCGTTGCCTTGTCAAGGGTTATTGCTCGTTTGTCATGCGGTGCAATTAAAAAAAATAAGAGAGAATATGTCCGCCGCGGCGGGAGTTGGACGGCAGCCTACGCGATGAATCCGTAATAAGGGGAAGTAAAATCGACTGCTAATTGATAAGATCGTTTGCATCGAAACGGTCGAGCGGAGGATCCTAATGATCGCGTATTTATTATTGCCGAAGCCAAGGAATACCGATGGAAACTTATTGCTCGATGAGTCTTTGAGAAAGCACATTGTAAGAACGACGAAGGAGAGTCGGGGATCTTTTAAAGCGATTGTCCAATTGCTGCTCGGTAATTTTCATCGTTCGCTCGCGGTACGTTTCATGGCTAGGGTCACCGAGTAAAAGAGAGAAAGAAGAAAAAGAAGAGCAAAATATCTGACGGGGAGAAGTGCATGCGCGAGTTGAGGTCGAAAGGCGAATAAATATCTCTTCCTCCTCTTCTCCTACATTTCCTGTCTAATATTGTAGCCACCCTTTTGTCATTCCACCACGAGAAGCAGGAAGACGAGAAGGGCGGAGGAAGAAGGAGAAGGACGGTACTGGAGGCAGACCAATTTAATTATTCCACGAAGGTGAGAGTACGCTTTGAGTTTTCCGGCAGTGTACGCCCGAGGAACGGAAGAAGATGCCGGGCCAAATATATTTTTGGACGGCAGAAGCGACTCCGCGCTCCCCACCCCGTTCGTTTCTTCTCTTTTTACCCTCCCGTCTCCCCCGCAGCATCCCTACGAAAGTGCACGTTCGTGCCTCGCGTACGTGACACGAAGAGACGCGAGGAAGGTGAAGGGTTTCTTTAATTCCTCCCTTCCGATGAACGTCCGTCACCTTTTCGTTTTACTAATTCTAATTGAATACACGTTCTTTAACGCTTCATGACTTTCGGTACGATGAAATTTTTAACATTATTTATTAGAAACATTATTTATTTATCCAGCTAGCTCCCGTAGATAGTAGTGCAACGTTCGCTCGAGTAAAAAAGAATTTTAGTTCATTTTACGATCGCTGTCGATCAAAACTTCCACCGTACTTCCTCCTTTTACTTCGAACATTTTAATATTCAACATACTTGATAAGTCGGACGGATTCCAGCACGAATAAGCGCCTTTCCATTTCGGCGATATTAGATCTTATCCTTCGCTCGTAACCCGCGATAGTTAGCGTCGTATTGTGTAACATAATTCAAAAAGAGCGATACGACCGACGCTAGCATACAAAGAGGAAGGATTATTGAATAGAAGAAAAAGGCAACATTCATTGGCACGCGAGAATTTCGCGGTGCGTTTATTCTGCTCGATTTCCAAAGGGGAAGCCACGTATCTACGTACGTCCGTATCGTAGATCTACGCGTCTGGCACGTCGTAGACGCTAATCCAATAAACTAAGCCATTTAAATTTGCATTCGCGCCATCTTACCATACTCCTCTTTGCCCGCGAACTCGGGTGTTCAAGTTCGAAAATTTTCGTTCCCACGATGATCGTAATTAAGGATGACGTCATGGACATCGGTACCACGTGACCAAAAGACGCATCAAACGACGCGGATGCATCGCGTATTCCCGATCGTTGCACGGTGTGTGTAATGCAGCTGCACTTCGAGTCGTGCCTCCGCTCGAACGTGTCGTCCCGTGTGAATATCAAATTATGATATAACTCTTCTCGTTAAAAGTAATTGCGGATAATCCTCTCCCGTAATCGCCGTTAAATCTTACATAAAAATCATGCACGAGAATCTCCCTCGGCGGGACAAGACTTTTACGTTAAGAGACTCGTAATGTTTCCCATTGAACATTTCCACGATCGTTTCGACAAGTAACTACCTGCTGACAAATAGACGGTGTTCGTGAAAGGTCTCTCTCCTCGTGATTACCAGGATCGACTGTAAAACTAATTATATAATCGCGTACGACAGAACGCATCGCTTTCTAATGGTAGCCGAGCAATAGAAGAACGAGGTGAAAGAAAGTCTGAGAAAAAAATATTATTAGGTACGAGGAAAGCTGCAAACGAGTATTAAAATCAATTCTATCGACTCGTATCTTTCTCCGGGCAACGTTCTACAAAACGAATACGCTCTAGGGGATAATAGCGGGGACAAAGATTAGAAGATGATTAAGAAGAAGCGTAAAATCGTTTGCGCGATGAAGCGATACATCAAGGTACCGTGCAAAGTTCCAACGTGCGACGTAGGAGGTATCGATAGTTTATGTAGGTTGTATCGGAAAGTAAAAAGGAAGTGCCTTTCGACCTACGTTCGTCGCGCTCTTTATCAGTTTTATACCTAGACTCTTCCAAAGTGAAATTTATGAGACTCCCATGCTCTTTCTAAGACACACGTACGTTTATATATAATCTTAAGGAAAAAAATAAAATAAAAAAGAGAAAAGCATAAGGCTGAGGCTTAGACGTTCGCACTGTTATTTAAAATTTCACAGACGTACACATACGTATCATTATTTTTGATCGCACGCGTAAAGTCCATAATTTATGCTCCGTACACGACCGATCGACACTTTAACCTACATATGCTCTAACGTCTAATCGTCCGCTAATTACCGCTCAAAGACGAGGGAAAACCGATAGAAAGAGACCTACTTCGATTACACGCCTTGTGACTCCGCAATTTCTTCGACGACAAAAAGATTTAGCGGGTATTCGTGAAAGACGAGAAGAGCAGGAAGTCGATTCGATACTTTTTATTTCTTTTTTACTTATTCACTGTGAATCGATGTATCTCGAACGGCAGTATATTCCACTGATAATGAATTCTACAGCGTCGCGTATTTCCTGTAGTCCACGTTCGATATATGCATACCGTCCGAGTGGTATTCTGTATCGCTGGAAAGGAAAAAACTTTTCCACGGCTACTAATTACATTTACGGAAGTTTTACGAGTATCACCGAGGAGATACTGAATCCGAGTAAGGATTACGAAGTTCCAAGGTCGGGGGAAACCTAGAAGGAATCGTTCGAAGGATGCGTTCCTCGCGTGCCTGCCGCTAGTTTCATAGATAAACTCAATCTCGCGTGAACGTCACAATGGGCCAAAGTATGGAGATAAGCCTTACCTAGGAAGACCAGATAACTCCTGGATCTTGAGGAATGTTTCAAGGAAATTCCTTCGGAATCCGTAGCCTGTTATTCGAAATGCTTCTTCCTCTCATTAAAGTAATAAAAAAGGATGGCTCCTTTCTACCTCGAAGATACAAACACACGTATACAAGCGGGTCGTTCGATATTCAACGTGGAAGATTCTAAAAATGGTGAATTTCTATCCCGCTGTTTCGGCAACCGTTACCGCTTTTTCAAAGCCACCTAATTGGGGTATATCGAGGTCACCTGGACCATTAATTAATATCACGCTTGTAAGCTTATTTTTGGAAGACCAAATTAAGTTCTACCGGTGGGATTTATTATTTTTATGTTCGCGCGCCGGTTAAACGAGATCCACGTGCGTAAATCTTGTATAAAATTGCCTTGTAAAAGGAGACGAAAGTTCTCTCTCTTATACGGCGTGAACGCGTATGCTTTATAAACGAATCGTCTACGAAATTACAGAGTCAAGATGGCCGGAGTATCCTTCGACGAGACGTCGCGCGAGCGAACGAGCCGTAGCAGTAAACAGAAGGGGGAAAAAGAAAATAACGAGACGAAGAAAGCTGCCAGCCCACATACGTCGAAGTCTAATCTCACGTTCACGGTCACGCGAATCTAAACCAAGGATGAAAAGACCTTTTTAGTCCGCCATTGAGTCGGCAAAGCGGAGAAGCCATCGTGAATGCAGCCTTTGCCGAGCGAAACAGACTTGGAAAATTGCAGACGTCGGGTATACGAATGAATGTGTGTATGTGTGCGTGTCTGTGTACAGATCTTCCTCGATGATTCTTCAAAAGGGCTGAATTCATTTTGAATTCGAACTGATCCTTCAGGCAAATATATCTTGAGATAGATAGATAGTACTACATTGCTATTATTCCCGAATGCTTTCTAGGCCTAGTAAATAATTAGAAAAATACACAATTCTGGATTACGCTAAACTTTAAACAGTCTGAAGTATTTAAAAAATTAATTACTTAGTAGCAAATTTTATTAAACAGACGATAGTCCGTCAGCCGTCGAGAGATAGACTATCGATCTTTCCGGTTTTACTATCACGCTATTTATACAACTATCCTTGCACGCTATTTTTTTAAATACTCGTGAACGCTTTTAACATGTCCAAGGATAAATTCGTGCGAAGACGAGCGGGTAAAATTTATTTTCTACGAGCAAGCGGACCTGGGAAATTATAACCGTCGTAAGATTTTTCTCCAAAATCTAATCGCGAATCTGGGACGGGCGAGATTAGGTTATCGGTATGACGCCTAAAAGACGATTAACGGTAAATTTACACCGATGCGAAGTACCGTGAAATTCATACCTACGCCACCGTCAGAATACTTGTGAATGGCAAGTGTTACGTACCTACATATCGGATACTTCGATTTACATATGGTAAGGCTATTGCCGCACGCTCGGTATGCGCCATTCTTTCGAGGTAAAACGACACCGCGCATAAATCGACAACGTTTCTCGTTAAATTCCACTCGCTTCGGGTTGTTGTACTCTCTGGAGAGACGCATGCACGAGCATCCTTCGTACATACGCACGAGAGAATAGTCTTATCGAATAACCGGCATTATACGTTTAACGTTGACTACCGAGTCAATTGTATAAATAGTTACGATCATCCGACGCTTTTCGTCATTTTTTTTTTCTAAACAAAAATACAAGGGAATTCACTGTTATGCTCCTCGTAACGGAAGTCATCCCGTTGTCACCTATAACGGAGCTATCAATTTATTAGAAAACTGCTAGAACTTTGGACTCTAGAAGGTCTCTCGTTTCCAAGATGGGTAACGGTGAGTAGGTGGTACGCTCTCTTCCACGAGGCTAAAATAAAATAAAATAATAGCATATTGACTGTCGAGTGGCATCGAAGCGAACACGAGTGCCGCAATCGCGCTTAATGCAAATTAACTGCCGGCCAGGTAGGTAGGTGGTTCGAGCGTTTCGCGCCTTCGCGTCGGACGTACGACTTCTTCGATATCAACCGTCATCGTCATCGCGGACCATTTTTTTCTCTTTCTCTTCCTCTAATAATCGAATGATCTTGTCTAAAGAATGACAGAGAAGCTCTATAGGAGAATAAGAGAAAACAAGTCGGAAGAATTCCCCGAAGAGATCGACTCGCCTTTTCTGTACCGACTTTCCATATCGACCGACGACCGATACGAACCATAAACAGATGTAACGGATCACGACGATGCGAAAATGCAGCACGTGCGTGCACGCACGCATGTATGTATGTATGTACGTACGCGTTTAACAATCATAATGCATCGTTATTCGATGTCAATGGCGTCGATTTCATGTGAACTTTGTAGAGAGGAACGACCGCTATTTTTTATGATTGTAAAAAATAAATAAAACTCCCTAGGACAACGTTCAGCAACACCCGCACGTATTAAAAAAGTAATATTATTTTTAACGCCTCCCTCGCGTCACGGTTTTCTATTGTGTCTCTTGCAAATAAAAACGTCCACTTGCGAGTGTCGCGTAGAGAACGATCCTTGCCATCTTTCGATGTTTATTGCATGCGGTGACCCATTATACGAGGCATTCCATCGCGAATGTCGGTCTCTTCGTAGGAGTAAGTTGAAGTTGCATTGTGCCTCGATGGTATTCTTCGTCGATCTACATTTCTCCTCGTCGACCTCGAAAATATTTTATCGGAGATCATTCCTGTAAAGTGTCTACCCGGAATAGTTGACGGCTCATTGACGAGTATCTGCCGAAGAAGCTATAATCGTTGATGCTGCTTCAACGGATCCCTGTAGTAAGAGACAAAAAAGAAAGAAAGATAAAGATAGAAAGAGAGAGAAAGAGAGAGCGCGTGTGTGTAAAGCTCTGTAAAGAAGGCTTTCATAACTTCCTGGAGAAGATCGCGACACGCGATGGTATGTGCAGAGAACGAGGGTCTCGTTGCGCTCATATGAGTAGTCCAGGCCGTACGTGGAGCGGCTAGCTGTGACCCTAATAACCTCGTTGGCTGCTCCCGACGATCAATTAATTATCGCCTAATTGGCGTTAAAGCGAGCGAGTATCGTCGCGATAGACCTACAGGCCTCTCCGGAACGACGGGCAACGGTGTGTCTACCTATTTAAAACTTGACGTAGTGCTCGAACCTTTTAGGACGCGAAAGATTCCTCGGAGGCTATCGTTAACAGGATCGACGGTGATCGTTAATTGCATTCGTTTGACGTCTACGTCAGCTATCAATAACGATGCGTTTCATTATTTTGACAGGGACGGAAAAAGGACAACGCTATTCTGTTTGGCTGGGAAATTGAACGATGGAAAGTTTCTGTTCCTTCTTTTTGTGATTTTTTTCTTTTTTAAATCGAGCACAACGTCAAAGAGACACGATTATCGCTACGCGAGACCTCGGCCGTGTAACGAGGCGATATAATGGAAACTCTGTGACTCGCCGTTTTTGGCCACAGAAGTGTTCTTTCGCTTCGCGATTTCGTCGAGCTAACGGGTGCACTTCTGTTCAAGGACTGACAGAAGGACGCTCGTGAATCCATTGAAAAGGATGAATCACCGCGGATTTTAGGTGCGATCGGCAGGAAAGAAGTCTGCCCTTATTCGATCATGACATCAACTCGTCCTTCTTCTTCTCAGTGTTCGTTTTCCTCTTCTTCTTCAACGCTTTATAAACAATTAAAATGGTCAATCGATCGTGGATTGAGGTCAGCGAGTTTTTCGCGGCGCTCTCGATTCCTCGGCTGTTATTTCTGCATTAACGATTAAGTAAACCTCTGTCTAATTAGCGCGGCTAACGAGTATAAATATATAACACTAAAACGGTGAACTTATAAGAGCCTCCCGCACGTTGCACTTTTACCGATCGATTACGAACAAAGTCCTGCCAGCTGTCCTACCCTACCGCAAGATTCGAACACGCACGAGACTGGAGATCTTCCTCCGGAGCGAACCCGATGACCTTTTCCTGGGGTCAGCGAAAAGCGATTCTAAAAGAGCGAGATCCTCTCTGAACCGATCGATCGACACGAAATTCGGCGTATCTCGTCGGTGATCGTTTCTAGCTATCTCTTAGGAGAAGAGAGAAGGCACACACGGGTCTCGAGACGGCACACACGTCGTGGTTCGTTCGGCCGACTCCGTCGAGTGTCGTTCGCTCTCCGAGCGGTGCTAAGAATACTGCGGGCAGCCATATTTGGCAATGAGACCGCGTGGCCGCGGCACGTAGCCCGCGAACTTAGCCGAAAGGCTCCTCGCTCTCCTCCTATTTCTTCTTCCTTATCTTTACCTTCTCTCTTTTTGGAGAAGAGAAAAGAAAGAATGGTCGAGGATGCACGAAAGGATGCGCCAGCAACGATTTTCCTCTTGAATTTTCCACCTCGTTCCGTTTTCATCTTACTCCGATTCGTGCGCGTCCGAGAGGAAGGAGAAAGAGACGGTGCTTCGTCAGACGCTCCGTGCCCGTCTTCGGTATCGAACGACGTGGTTCGAGTACCAAACGAACCAGCCACCTTACAATAAAAGAAGACGCAACCCCCATTGACTCTGTCGTCGTCCCGAGATAATAGCTCGTTAAAGTGTTATTGCCCGAACGAGTGCACGGAATCTTTCCGTTTATAAATGGACCACCGGTTCAAGCTCCTCCTGGATTAACCCAAATTTAATATGCGATCGATGACGTAGAGCCGCGAACGAGCTTGCACTCTGGGCTATAAAAAGTCGAGGGGTTGTTAACCCGTTGGAAAATCGCGCGCGAAACGGAGAAGTTACGACTCGAAAGAGTTCATCGATTCGGTTTCCCGAGAAGTCCTTTCGATGGCAGTATATACTTTTCAACGTCGCGTGATGCATTTCGAGTCCATTCGTCCATATTTTCCGGGTAATTTCGAGTATATAAACGTATGCTGAAAATTCGCCAAAGCGACGGTATTTCGGGAGAAACGTAATTATTTGCGAGTTTGGAGTAGAAGCCATCACAATTGCATTTATATGCGTTCGTAATGACAGATAACAAAATTCGGTGAATAAGGTGCGGTAATGACGGTAATAACGAGGCTGATATCGAGCGTAATAATAGCGATAGCAAAGGTAAGAGTATTCGACGTAACGCTAATCTCTTATAATGAATTTTGTCGACTCTAAAATCGATAGTAACTTATGATACTTTGACGATCGACTTTAATTCGATAGCGAGATAAAAAGCTTTGGTCTTCGGAAGCAGCGGTTAACGATCGCCGTATAATTAGATTTCACTTTCAATTACAAACGACTTTTGAATCGGTGCCCACCCGCTCGTAGGAACGTATCTGCTTAGCTTGCGAAATAGTTCGTAAGAACAGGCATCGTACGCGAAAGTCAATCGCTATCACCTATTACCCCGCCTATTATTTTCAGTTAATCGGTATGAAAGGTTAAAGGAGTATTATACCTAGGGACGTCGCGCCCACCTTTCGATTTGTAGGTCAGGTCAAAAAGGGGTGTGGTAAATGGTTTAAGTGCTGATCGTAGAATGATTTATAGAGCCCCCATCTAAACTATAACGTCTATCGAGATCCCCAAAGGTGCGTCTACGTTAAACCGAGCAAAACTTTCGCGTACGTTAAGAGTAAGATGAAAGAAGACGACAAGAACCACGTGAAAAGTCTCGTAAGAAACGTTTCATTTCCACGAAAGAAATTCCTCTTGCTCGACGAGACTTTTATCGGATTATTTATAGAAGCGAAGTAAGTGAAGAGGGAAAAAGACAACGGTGCGCGATGATACGCGATGATAAAAAAGGTAAGGTGGTTGTTTTCTTGAAAAAAAGAGGAAAGAAGAGGAAAGAGGAAGGATAAGAAAGAAAAGAGGGGAAAGGAGAGCGAAAGGCCTGGCAACGTAAACGGTAGTGAGAGTGAATGGATCGATGAAACCGTCTCGGCGGTGCGAAGCACCATCGGCCAAAACGACGTCTCGTGGACCCAAGAAAACGCGCTGTGCTCGACGATATTTCAGTCTTGTGCTTGTAACTGCCTTCAATAAAATCCACCGACTGATCGCGATCTATGTTACGATGTCGAAAGCGACGGGTACACCTTCCGTGCTGATACTCCCTGGCATTTCGTGACTACCGGAGTAAAAATGAAAAATACATATATTCGTAGAGACGTAGATCGCCGGTACCGCAACCGACCTACGACTTAATAATATTCCTTCTCCTTCGAATCGATCTCTTCTGTAATACAGAAACAACAAATTCTTCGTTTAAAAAGACGTACAACCTCCAGGATGTTCCACAATTATCTCTCGATACCGTGTTTTAATATTTCTCCAAGTCTCAGCAAATTATCCTTGCTAACAAAGAAGTCAAATAGCCGATGTGCAAAGATCTGAACTTTTTTGGTCTACGGCGAGAGTAGACGACGGTACCGAGTGCCTTCGAGCAGTTTCTTGTCAAGAAGTCTTAATTGGGACGCTCTTCGTGTCACCGGCACTGTCTCTCCTCCTTTCGGGCTCGATTAGTCGCGCCAACCTCGCGATTCGACATGACTCTTTGATGTTATCTTCTGCCAACCGAGAAAGAAATTCTCGACGTCTCTTGAACGTCCTGCATCCACGACGAGAAGAAGATAAAGAAGAAGCAACTTCCTTCTTAAGTTATTCTGTATTTTTAGAAAACTGGGCTTCGGCTTCTTCATCGATCGACGAAACAAAGGGAAACTATCGAGTACTCGAAAGAAGAAACGCTTCCTCGTATATTCACCGATAAAACTTCGTGACCTGACAGCTCGGTTCATTTTAACTCCCTACAAATTTAGTCCTCGTAGCAACTGCCATTCTCCTTTTTTTACGGACGACGAAATAAATTTGAAAGTGGCTTACATGTGGGTCAGAAATACGTACAAAATACGCGACGTGAATTTCAACGGGAAGGTCAACAGTATGCAATGAGAGATCGTTCGAGGAAGCGTATAAAATTTCGTGCTAATGTTAGAACAACGTTGCATAAATGGGGTAATAATGAAATGACAAAGTAACCCTTAGAATAGCGATGATGTATCTTGGTACACGTGTAATATCAAACACTGGATTAGCAAAATTATTTATAACTAATGGTAGACTGCCATCGACCATTCCGCGGAGACAGAATTCCGAGGTGCACCGAATTATTCGTCCATCTCTCTGACGGATATTAACGAGCTCGACATCATTGATTATTCGTGGATTTATATGAAACGTTCCGTACCACGCACCATGAATATTAGTTACTGTCGTACGACAAAGAAAAGATTTCTAATGATTTTTTTTTTTTTTTTCTAAAATATCCTATATCACTCCTCGACTAATTGCCAGGATGCTGACCTAAAAAATCGGTATAGATGTCAGAAAAGGATCTCGCATATGCCAGACAAGCACTCGTGAAATCGCGACTCGAGTAGCGCGCTCAGCGCTTTTCGCGTCTTGAGAGCTACCGGCAGTGGTGTTTGGAGGAGAAGACTTCAAAGATTTACTTAAGGTCGAGACACCAAACGTGCAAACGTACGTAAGACGAAATCAGACAAATGTACGAGTTGTCTATGCTAGCGATTCTCTTCAGGTTCGCGTTTCATGCTCGAAAGGTACCTCGTTCTTCGGAAGTTCTTTTCTCTCGCTGAGAATACGCGAAAAGCGTGTTCACCTAATCGGATGAAAATAGGAAAAGAAACGTTGGTAACGTCTTACGCAAAGGAACTATTAAAAAATCGATGCCGTTATAACCGAAGGAATTTATTCAATAGCCCTTCCGAAGAATACATTTTCTCGAGTCGAACGAAGTCGGTTCAGCGGGAAGGAATTTGCGAGAATCTGGGGCAGTTTGATCGATAAAAGCGTAAACGTTGCCGCGGGGTTTCCTTGACTGGCACCCTAAGCGTTTTTCCAGCCTACGGGTAAGGGTAGATCCCTGCTCGTCGTAGCGACTTTCCGAGGAACGGAAAATAAGATACTCGATGCAGTCTTACACGCTTATATACGACGGTATCCCATCTTCTCGCGAGAAGATGAAAAATGTTCACCCATCGTTAAACACGTCTTATACTTTCCTCCGTAACGCTTGCTCGATTCGCGAAATGGAAGAAAGCGAAAGAGATATCTCTATCCTGCGCTTCTCGTGCCAACGAAACGATCGAAGTATGTAATTACGAGATAACCACTTACGCGTCCGCATGCTTATCTCACATTGTGCGTATGTACCAACGGAGTCGTAAGCTAGTCGCAAAATTGCCGGAGGAACGCATCGCATAGAGTAAAGATTACAACATCGACCTCACCGCACAGCTCATTACCTTTTCACGTTGACGAGTCACGTTGCTCGAAGAGACACGGACGCACGTGAAACGTATTTACCATAATTCGTCAATCCTATTCTTTTTTATATTCCCTCGTACGATTTCTAGTCGCAAACTCGACTTTAAATCTCCTCTCGTTAATCGACACGTCGCGACATAACGGAATTACTCGTCGTTCTATCGCGATACGCGTGAACGGCTCGATTAATTACCATCGGCCATTATGTCATGAACGATCGGCAATTAGCGCGAAATCATTTCTATGCGAACGAAACAACCTTTTATCTTTGAACGATACTTTGAAAACTCGAAAAGAACGTACTCTTTTAGATTGACGCGTACGTTACGTTTAATGAGATTACCTTGACACCGATCTTTGTCTTCCAAATATGCCGTGCATTGTCTAACATTGTCGGCTTTTACTTTGACATTAAACCGTGCGCTATCGCTGTTGCTCGTTCAAGGTCATGGAACGTCTGCAGCGTTCATACCGATGATGCAACCTTGTATCCTGCACCGGACACAGGATCGATAGGGTACGAAATGAGCATTTGGACACTTCGTTACCCTTTTCGTATCAGGAGTACACACGGAAATTGGCTAATAAGGGTGACGCGCAAATACACGTTGCTGACCTAGGAATTTATGCCCTTGCCTTCCCCTCTGTACTTTACCCTAAGTATTCTATACAGTTGTCGTATTAAATCGGCTTTAAACTGGAATGAATGATGTGTCTTTTTAGTTAGAATTGAGTGTGAAACCTTAGTATGTTCCAGCTCATTAGTGTTACGTATTCTAAGCATCTTTTAAGTATCGATCATTGTTAAAAGTCTAATAAAAAAAATAAAAAGAAGTGAAATTGCGCGTGTTCGATGATTCTCGAAATAATCGATTAATAAATTAAAGCTGTTGATACGTCGTAATAACTATGTAACAGATACAAATATACACTTGTATTGTTTATTTGAGTGTGGGTCCCGTACGGATCATTGAATTCGAGCGATTAAATGGTCTACCGATTTCTGACACGACGCTACCTTTCTTCGCTCAAATGCTTCTCGCGTTCGGGAAAAAGCCCTAAACGTTTTACACTTAGGTGGTAATCACGAGCGATCGGTTAAATCTTTGGGGAAGTAGAAATTGTTTTGCGATTGCTGCACAAGCGCAAAGGGAGTGTTTGATGCACCGGTAAACGCGTGGATTCAACCACTTTCCGATATTATTCGCAATGGGACAATTTTCTTGAAAACTTTTTACGATGCTCGTTGTGATCCTTGTACCGTACTATTATCGTTGTTTAATAATGCGAGCTAGATACCGAGAACCTATTTTTCTAGATTGACCTTGTGTATGTAAAAAGACTTCAATAATACAAACTTCGTGCTATTCTTTGACAAGTTTCCCAAGCTAATGCTCTTTTTATACTATAAAATATATATAGCAAAGTTATTAAAAAGTAGCCTTTTAATGACGTCGACTCGGAGTATATTGCGCGCACCGCATAATACGCTATTCCGTGCATCCAAACAGTACTCGATTCTCCGAAGGTTAATCCATCGAAGTTCTCTATGCGATATACAATGTTAAAACTGAAGATTTATATAGAGAGATATATAGAGCTACATGAATGTTCCTATGATACCGTTGACAAAAAATATAACCAACAAAATTCTAACTTAAAAATTCTGTTTTTCGTCTATGATTATATGCAACTTTCCTCGAAGAAGGTCGTAACGTTTTATTCGGCAGAGCGCGTAACCTTAATATCTTGCATTATTTAGTATTAATTAGCGCGGAAGATATTCCTTATCTATTTTTAATTAGCATTACAACGGTTAACATGCGCAACATCAACCCTCAATGATTTGCTTTCTAATCGTGCTGCCTGAAGTAGTATGGAATAGTATGGTTTAAAGAACTTAGCAAGAAAGTATAAATTTTGTTGTTTATCCGAAAATCGGCGAAGGTCAATATGTACGGCGCGATGCATAAGTAAACACTGTTCGCGACGTATATATGAGAAAGCCGAGAGAAATAAAGAAGGGTTGAAATCGACTTACCGTTGCGCCTTTCCCGTCAGAAAACCTCGGCAATCCGTCGTCCTGGCTTCTCTAGCGAGATAAATGTTCGTCTCTATCACCGGCACAAGGGACACAAGATGAAACACCGTCGACACGTGAAAGTTCTCGTTTCGTTGATGATTCAGTTTCGTTGTCGTAATATGTCGTACAAACGAGGTACGAAAAAAAACAAAGCGAGAGAAAAAGGAAAGGGAAACACTTGGAAAACACGGGATAAGCGACGGTAACGAAACGCGGCGACCGCACCTTTGAAGCTTGCAGCAGCGACTGGCTCACTCGTGCAGCAAACTTTCATCTAAGGAAGCAGCGCGTGCGTCGATTGGTCCTCGCTGACGAGAATGACCAATCACGATCGATCGTGTACGGAGCGTTGACCCCACCAACAAACCCGGCACTTCTATTTCACGTCATGAAATCGAAGGGTGAAACGTGCACGTAACCACTGTACGACGTTTGAAAATAAACTAAGAACACGAAAAATAAATCGGATCTTCGCTCCTCATGCTGCTTGCGCTTTCAGCTGCCTAGGACGGTATACGTATCGTTCTTTCCGTATATCTTTCTCTCCTCTCTTTCGCCCCTCTTGCTATCCAACTGCGCGAATAAATCGATGGAATGCGCATGCGTCCACGTGGGTTGTCATAGAAACGCGAGCCGTCGCGGATGAGTGCGTGCACGATTTTTTCGCGGCAAAACTTAAATGGTTAATCATGATTTACTCGTAGAAAATTTATATACGATCGAATTTATCGTTATTAAATCATTATAAAACGATTATCATTTCTATATCGGCACGTTAAATCTACTTCTAACGATAATTGGACACATCTTGAAAATTCTAATTACTAGGTCAATTTTGAGATATATTTAATATAAAAACTTACCTGCAATACGATAGATTCTAAATGAGACACGAGTTGTAGTGAGTGCTTCTGAAAGTAAAGTACATTGTCACACTCGTAGAACCTCCGGTTTTCGTTTGTGTGGGTTTTCTTGAGAATATAGTCAAGCAGGCCAAATTGTTTCTTTCCGAAATTCTTGATGCACAGAGAGTCGAGTAAAGCACCATTCTGGTATCTTTTGATTTCGTAAGCTGTGTCTTCTGATTCGTACACGCGTATAATATCACGCAATACTGCGATAATTTTGTTCAAAATCGACATAACGATCAAAATTGTAACATTGTTGAATGATCAACGTAATCTCTTCCATTTTATTTGTGTACCTTAGGGTGTTTTTACTCGATAATCCATTGATGTAAAATGAGGATCTTTTCCTCGAGAAATGGTTAATACTAATAAAAAATTTATCGCTTGAATTTAGCACGGAATACGTCTCTGAAATTGTTCGTTTTCGATAAAAAAAAAAATCGATCCAAAGCGTAGCGATTTTTTCTTTCAATCGAAAATTTATCAAATAACCTACACGATAAAGCGAGAATTTTTTTATCTTTTAGTATTGATACAAAATTTGCTTTTAATAAGTTCGATATACTTTATACTTGGGTATGGAATTATTTCATTTATATCATTAAAATAGTATTATCTATAAAAATTCTTCTTTTTTGTGTCATTCGAATGCACCATACGTCAATAGCTTGTTTTAGAAGAAATAGAAATTTATTACATTTATACTGAAAACTTAAATAATCAAAATTTATCAATAAGTTGCAATATGTGCTGTTGTTCTGCTTCTCTCCATTCTGTATCTCCAGCGTCTCCTAGATTTCCAGCATATTCTAAACAAAATATTTATATGTGTCATAAAACAGTTCTTTCAAACTATTTTTATAATTTTTGGTATTTATGTCTTTACCTCTCATAATATGTCTGATAGTTTTAAGGGATGCTCGTCTTTGAGCTAATATCCTTGTAACCCTCTGTTTAACCGCAGGTGGACAACCAGTACAAGCTTCTAAAAGAACATAGTCTACCAATTGCAAAATAAATAATCCTCCGTCTAATCGTCTAAGATACGATTCCTCTTCATCTTCATCTTCCTAAATTTAAAAACAAAATGCTTCATTTCATTAGTGTCAAATATTAAGAAAATTTTCAGTTTATTATATTGTACTAACTTTTGCAGTTTTCTCAACTTCTTCTACTTTTTCTAAATACTTGAAATGTAATTCCATTAATCTATCCACTTTTTCATAATCATTTTCTGTAAATTTACTGAGCAACCTTTGACGCTGTTGTCCCTTGCAGTTTCTCAGCATACTTGCTATGATTGATACAACATGTTCTGAAAAAAAATTAAATTTTATACATAAAAACTTCTTTTATGGGATCATTAATATCGAGATAATTAATTTTACCTTCGTGTTCTTCTGCCGTAAGCATTTTTTTTCTATTTTTAGTTGGAGTTTTCATAAAAAGAGGAAAGATAGTTCTAAGTCCAAGTATGTCTACAAATTTACTGCAGTTATCTTTTCCATCAGGTCCATTCATTGCATGATCTAAGACCTACGACATTCTCATATGTACATCTTGTCTTTTAAAGCATAAAAAACAAACTTACCTTAAGAGACCCGTTTCGTGACATCTTTTTTTCTCGTAACATCAAATTCATTAACTGTAGACCTTCACCTCGTAAAAATCTATCCCTATTTACAGTAGCCATTAGACTAGAACATAGAACATTAAACAAGTTTTCCATCATCTCTTGTTCTTCGGCAGTTTGTGGATCATGTCTTTTGTAATACTGCAAATAATAAATTATATTGGAATATTATGACAATATAGAAGAAAACTTTAATAAACCTAAGTAAACAAAAATATAATATAATAAATAGAACATACAGCTAACTGTTGTAATAATACATCAATACCATCAAGATCACCCAGCAGAAGCCTATTTTCAGGTGTATTTTGCACAAGAATTGATAAAAGTTCGCTTGCATAAAGTTTATTTGCATCGAATGGCATTTTTGCTTTAATTCTACGCAACAACCATTGCATTAACCCTTGCTTTCCTGCATCGGTACATAATTCAGGTCTAAATTCTAATAAATTTTCAAATATTGCTGAAATAAATCAAATGGATTTAATATAATTATACAAATTCTTCTAAATACATAAAATACAATATACACGTACCAAGCGTGTTGTGAACTCCATCACTTTCTTCTTTCACACTTTCATCCAGCCTTTCCAAATTTTGGACAAGAAGGGCACTAACTTGCTGTTCCAACAAAGCATCTATAAGCGTATCTGCTCCTTCTTGACTTTCATGCAAAATATCAACATCTGTGAGTTCTTGTAAGAGGTCCACTACTCCAACTGCTATATCAGTATTTTCATGAGATAATAATTCAAGTAATGAAGGTACTGCACCAAGTTCTACCATTAATGGATAAAGATCTGGGTTAGTTGCAACAACATGTAATTCTTGAAGTGTTTCATGTAGTTCTACTTCAGACTCCATAAATCTATAAAACAATTAAAATAAAGGTTCTTAAAATGTATAAGATATAAATTTGTTAATTAAATCAAAATAAATTTGTCTTACTTTTCTGGTTGATCTGGAAATTTTACTCGCATTTCTTGATTTCTAAGAGCTCTTTTTTCAAACAATAAAACCATTCTTTTTAACGTAGCTTCATCCAAAGCTTCTACTTCAGGTGCTTCAGTTTCTACATACTTTAAAATATCTTGTTTCTCTTTTTCCGTTAATTGTGGCTCAACTACATCATTAGCAGGTGATGGCAATGCAGCCCTTATTGGCGTTGGAGGTTCACTACTTCTAATGGGGGTAACATCGGTCTCTCTTATTTGTCTTTGACGTGCATGATATGGTGTTTTAATAACTCTCTTGGACTTTTTGGAACTTTCCCATTCATCGTCATCGTCTTCTTCTCCAACTGCTGGACGTTTCGGCGTATTTGGTGGCTACATAAGTAAATAACAATCATTTATTCGTATACATGAATTTTTATAATTAAATCAATCCTAAAAAAATATATTTTAATAAATAATACTAAAAGCGCGTAATAAAGTTTGGTTAGCCTTTTTACTACACGATATAAACAAATGTACGATTTTTCTACTTATATCTCCTTTTGGAAACTAAATGTAAACTACGTGACTTACCTTATAAGACAATAATTCACCAATATCCATATCAAAAATATGCAACACAATGTTTTCTCTATTTACATAAATATATTTAATCCAGTATCAGTCCAGCTAAGCGTCGTTTATTACCACAAGATGGCGCAACAAACGTTTCTTCGTAAAATGACATTTTTGACAGATGCTAAATAATACGGAATAACCCTTTTAATAGTCAAATAAAGTTCAATTTTTTCAAAATAAATCAACCGATGCAAAAATAATTGAAGCATTTACTAAAATTCATCCGTAAAAGTTCATCCATCATTGTCAATCACAACTTTTCTGCAATTACAAATTGTCACCTTATCAAAGATGTCGCTTCTTTTCCATGCTTGAAATTATTCAATGTATGTTTGTATGTACACGTCACACATTATCTACAACTGCTGTTACTGTTCGGCTTTGTAGAAAAAGCTTGAAAAAGATCTTCACGAAACATGGAGACATTATATCATCAGACAAATAAATTAGTTCAAGAAACACAACATCTGTTCTCGCAGTTGGAAAAAAGGCCTTCTAACCTGGATTTAGAGGAAATAGAAAATGCCATAGAATCCAAAATCAGTCTTATCAACAGGTAGTTTAAGCAACAATGATATTGTTGCTTTTACTAAGTGTTCCTAAACTAATCCTTTGTAACGTACCTATTGAGTTTATTTTATAATGAATGATTTCAGTAACTGTGAACGTCTTGACGTACTTTGCTTAAAAGGACCTATTTCACAAAGGCAAAATGCTAAAATGAGAGTTGATCAACTTAAATATGACAGCCGCCATTTAAATGCTGCCTTAAATACCTGGAGAAATCAATTGCTCAGAAAGCAAAGGGAAGAAGCAGAGCGTGAAGCTTTATTATCTCGAACATTTACTGCCAATGATCATATTGATATTATGATAGATCATAATTCACAACATAATTATAGTTTACGAAATGCGTTAAGCGGTGTAGATGATATCATTTCACATGGAACAGGAATCTTGGATAGTTTAAGATCGCAAAGGATGACTTTAAAAGGAGCTCACAAACGTTTAATAGATATTGGTAATACTTTAGGTCTTTCTAATACCACTATGAGGCTTATAGAAACAAGAGCACGTCAAGATGGAGTTATTTTAGTTGCTGGTATGATTTTCACATGTATAGTTATAGTTTTAGTCATAATTTATCTTGCATAAAGGCATGAATAAATGATAATACATGTTACATATAACATGTTATGATGTCATGATAATACATTGACGCATACAAAAACGATAAATAATAATTGAAGTTGCCTTATCCAGAGCACTAAACTTTAATTCTTATGTGATCTGTGTTAAGATTATTAGTTAGTAAAATTTGAATATAAATATTTGTATATATTGCAAATAAATGATGGGTTTGGAAATTTCCGCACTATCTTCAGGCCAAATCACGTATATTTTATACTTAATTTATTGTATATCAGCAATATAATTCTATACTAAATTAGATGTTTCGTGTACAGCTCTTTCTTTGTGTGATTTTGATGCCTCAAGAAAGGGGCCCTTTCCCCCTCTTCTAAGGGTCTTATTGGTCGCGGGAGTAGGGAGCGTAAACTTCCGAGTCCCCTTCTCTCGATTCCCCTACCATAATTTCCACCATAACACCATTTACAAACGCATCATTCTACGTTGTGACTGCTGACGGAGTTAGTGGTGTTCGATTCTTGTCGAGATTGCATCTACGAAAGTTAATTTTCGCAAAGAGCAACGGCTTGCCGAAGAAAATCGGTTATCCGGCGGCCCTGGATGGGTTTGAATTAAGTCCACGTTTTTTTATTTTATTCGTGACTAGATCCACACTCATCCAAGGATACCGGGCTTTAAATCCGATCTACGTGTCACCTTCAAATATAATTCAAATCGACTTTACGAAAAATCATTATTTATTACATCTTTAACTTTAGTGTAAATTAGATCATGCGAATTGTGTACAAGCTTTAAGCCACGTAATATTGAATTACAATATTTCGAAATTGATTACGCTTATTTATACTATATGATAGATATATATTTTGACAGAAAATAAAAAAAATATAATAATAAAATAATATTTTGTACATTTTTATCAGATTCTTTACACATAAACGAAAGAAAGTTCTCACAACTGAAGCTGATGGCCGTGGGATTCCTTTCAGTTTCTTTGTGTACGAACACCTGCCGTGTTCCCCTCCAATCTTCTCCCCTTTTCCTCCGAAGCATCAATCCTACCCTTAACCTCTCCCACCGAAATAACGGTAAAAAAAACTTGCTTGTATCCTTAGAAGTTTGTACTACTGTACCTCCAAATAAAAAATTTGAAGAATTACTATATGCTATTTTATTGTAACAACTATGCATACTTTGTTTAATTTTTGTCACTAAATTGCTACTTCTTTCACTGAAAAGAGTAATATTTGTCCACTAAAATTCATTGTGTATGCATTAAACAATGCGAAAATAAAAAATATCACAATTCATTTATCTTCTAGAATTTGTTGCATAGATACATTTTTAAATATGCAGAATTTGTTCAAATACGAAGTTTACAATATAATTTTCAAATATGTTACTAAAATGTTCATCTATTTACGTCATAAAATTGAATGAGTTACTGCTTTGTTGATCCATGCTCATACTGTTTTTTTTACATGTCTTCAAAAACATAAAAGAACACTTAAAACTGAGATATATAAAAGAGTAGTTAAATAAATACGATAGTAAAATTTCTAAGAAGATATGAACATAGATCTCAACACATATGACAATTATTTGCAGAATCATGAATTCTTATCTATTAATATTACATTAAATCAAATTAAGTTTACAAGACATTGGACAATATGAATTTTTTTCTTTCTTCGGGTGATTATAATTTATATCAGGTGCTTTGGGATTCTAAACTTAATTGCGCTATTTGAGTATGCTCATCCTGAATGTCAAAATTAAAAGACATATCAGGATCTTCTTTAACTTCTTCCAATGCACGTTTAATTTGAGCATGCAACTGTGCAGCTACTTTTTTCACAGCTAGATGATTTTGTTTTATTTGTTTTGCACAAGTAAGAATACCATTCCAGGATGCAGCACTAGTGTGTGCAAGGTAAAGTTCTTTCCATAGTTGAATACTGATGGGTGCAACACTGGGCCAAATAACTCCAGGATTTGGATCATACAGAGGATTTAACCATTTTTCTAACACTTCTGGTTGATTCATATAGGACCATAAACTACACGTACGTTCAGACAATTGAAGTTGTACTCTCTCTGCTTCTGAGTCACCTACAAGCAATGTATAATTATAATAAATTGAAATATTTAAAAAAATTGTATCAATTTTATTACCTAAAAATGTTCCATATTCTGAACAATAAGCATGTCTATACAATTCCATCAACAGATCCACTGTATATTCAAAACTAAATTGAAATTGATAGTAAAGTTGATAAAGACAATCAAGGAAAAGCAAAAATGTTGGAGCATGTGTAGGACTTTGAGAATGAGAAGGGTGATATGGCCCATGTCGTGTACGAGTGAAGAATTGATGCCCAGCTTGTAACCATTCTCGTTCTATAAGAGCTTGTAAACCACGTACAGTACGACAATCAGGATTTAGTATTGCTTGTGCCAAACTTGTCACGACTAATGTGGAATCTCTGCCTGTACTTCCTACAACGAAGAAAACATTGGTGCTTAGTATATTATTAATATTTAAAATTATAAAACACATCTATTTCTTATACCGTGAACTAAAACAGCTGCAACTTCCTGATGAAGGCACTGGGCAGTCACACAAGCAGCATTTAAAGCACTTTGAATGGCAGTTAACCATCCACTGTTCTCAAGTCTGGATAACCATTGTGATGTAGAACAAGTTACATCATTACAAGCCTCTATTAATTTAAAAAGACTGTCTGCTAAATCATGTGGTCGTGGCACTGCTTTATGTACTTTTCTCCATTGAGGATAAGCAGCATCCATTTCTGTACCACCACCCTTTGCTCTAGAACTTTGAGCTTGAGTAACAGATCTAGTATCTACTATATACCTAAAAATAAGTTATTAAATTTGTTTATTATTAAGTTATTATAATAAATTATTATTTAATCATACTACAATTGTATTAATAGTACTTCATATAAATTATTTATACATACCCTCGCCTTCCAGGACCTAAAACTGCATTTAATAGTCTTTCATCCTCTTTACATCTTTTACCAGTAGCACCACACATTGGCTGACTGCTCCGTAATAAAACACTCTAAAAAAAATGAAACTAATAAAACAAATTTTCTACAGTGATAGCTAAATGATAGTGATTCTTTTTTTCTTACCCCTCCTTCATGTCTGTAACATAAAACAGGAAATCTACCACCATCCCGAAAACTAGCAGAAGATATTATAACTTTATCTTCTATATGTCGTGGAACTATAACTGCTGATGGATATGTACCACAAATTTTATAATCCAAATTTAAATAACTAATTCTCCATTCATCTGCATATGCAGCCAACAACCTAGACCATTCTGAAACAGGAGCAAACGCTGTCCATCCATCTTCTATTTGTACCATATTATTTGCTACTTGCGGTCTATAGAAAAAGGGATATTGAAGTGTTTGTTCTGCAATGATATAAAATATATTATATTATAATAAGAAATAAAATTACATATTAAAAGTCATAAATCTGCAATGTAGTTACCTAATGATGCTAATCTTTCTATAGATAACATAACACTAATTAAATCATCAGTAGAGTTAATATCCAATTGAAGTATACGAAAATCTTTACATTTTAGTATAATGCTGCCTCCAGGACTTTGAGTATTTAATTTTCTTTCCACAACATCTATATTTCTATATATGAGCTATGAAAAAGAAATTACATTAATAATATTTATAACATAGTATTTTTATAATACAATGTAATAAATGCATTGATAAATTTAATTTGTATCGTTATAGAAATCTCACCCAAAGCTCCTGTCCATCACCTTGTCTTGAGGATAAGATAAGATGGTGACTACTAATACATAATGTTCCTTCCAAACTTTTATTATTACCATCACTTTTGTCTATTAATACAACATTATCAACCTTTGGGATCAAAATCAAATCCCCACATTCCATTTTATATTAACTTCGTTTTTTATATTTACTGATAAATGATTGAAGGAGAAACACTTTGACAGATCAACATAACCTAATGACGTTGCAATACATTGCTATCAATTGAAGATACGCTTATTCGGTGGGTTAAAATGACAATATAAATGGAAAATTGATTACAGTTTTCTAAATTTTTTTTATCATTAATATATATTCATTTTGTGTACGTTTCTATCCAGAATCGAGAATCAGACATCTGTTAACTGACTGTTTGTTATCAGGTGGGTCCATAAGTTATCCAGTTTTCATGTTCTCTGTCTAGTGGACACTGAGTGTGTGTGTTTGGTATCTGGCCGTACCCCCAAGAGCATTAGAATAGTCACGTGACTAAATTCTTTTACTAACCTCACTTGTCACTTGCTATGTTTGTCGTGTGTGATATCTTAAATGGCTTATAATATTCCATTTATTCAGTATTGTTTGTAAGTTAAATTACTTTATACCGCTATTATTCAACTGTTTATTTCTTAGTTATTCTTATTAATCATATATTTCAGCAATCATACAATTTATCACTTTGTAATATTATATTGCGTTATCTTTAAAAAGTTAATGAAGGATAGCAATGAAGAGGATAAAGATAATTGTGTACGCAATATTACTGTCTTCAATAATAATGAACACGGTAATATCAATTTTATATAATTTATGAGATTGATTAATTTTAAAATTTTATAAACTCTAACCTTACTTAGTATTAAAATTATTATCATAATATAATCTTTTTATTTATCATTTCCTAAAATAAAACATTCTTGTAATATGGTATTCATGAAAATATTCTTTATTTTTTTGCAGAATGACAGTTCTCCTACTTTGGACAATAGTTATGAAGTATAAGTTATAACGAAATATCACGTGACTATTATCAATTCAATACACTGTCGAAAGATGGAAGCACTAAAGAGGCAAAGTTGGCATATAGAAAAAGGAAGGAAATCTCTGATGTAAAGTCGTGTGGGTTGGTGTTGTCGCTGTATTTCCACTATCCATATTATATGGTAGGTAATTTGTTTAACAACATAATATATTAAAATGGAATTAAACTGCCACCATCGAATTTATTCTTATAGAAACAGATTGCTACAGAAATTGTGTAAGAAGTAGCTGATTTGTTCATATTTTTCATAACAAAGCACTACTTCTATGAGTATTTTTATACACATATATATATGATCATATATATGTATGGTTGATATATGAAGGCTTGTATAGCAGAGTATATATGTGTATATAAATACACCACTGACCATAGAAATAGAAAGTTTCCACCATAGAAAATTTGTCGTAAAAAGAATGATTCCTACCATAGAAAGTTTCTTTTTTGATGTTTACTATAGTATGATGTCCAATATTGCTTAAACCACTGATTAGATATGTAGCTAACATGTATCATGTAGCTGTTCTATTTTCTCTCAAGTATTATTCTTGATACACAACTGCAACATATTATTATACAATGCTGTTTACAATTTCTGCTTTCCAAAGGGTCAATGCTGTTTCAATTGACTTGAAAAAATTAATGAAGATACATGGACATATAAAGTATACTTTTAGATATGATCTAATGCTTTCAAGTAACACATATGTTTTCCTTTTAGATAATAATTTAATTATGTTATTTTACTATATCTATTCACTCTTATAATATTTTTTTTATGCTGCATCATTATTAATTTACTTCGAATATTCATCATTGTTATATTAGTATATAGCAATATTGCTTAAAAGGAAAACATATTGTAACTATCCATTATTGATTACCAATTTTTAACATATAAAACAATTATATTTTTTGTTTTTTCTATTAAGAAAATAATAAACTTTCATATAATCTGTCATTTAGTAAACTGGAAAAGTAAAAAAATGGATACCCTACAGAAGTCGGTTGATGATTCTAAACAATTACCAGAAATGGAAAACAAATGTTCAGTTTCAAGTGAATCAAAGAATGGTATGTTACATACACTTATTGAACATACAGAACAAGTTAATACTAAAAGTACTACTCATGAGGAAAACCAAAATGTAGATACTTTAAATGATGTCACAGATGTAAGAGATGAAATTGATAAAAAAGATAATATTATGACTATAAGTCATGTTAAAACAGAAAATACAAGCGAAGATGATACAAAAGATACCATTGGATTAAGCACTGATAGTTCTAGTAATAATCTAATAAAAGAATTAAAAAAGGAACAAAAAGATAACAATTTAACAGAAGATACATCATTGAATACAGATACTGTGAAAGATAACCATGAAGATACTACAACAGAAATAACAGAAAAAAATGTTAATATAAAAAGAAAGCGTAAAACTTTAAGGTAACTTATACTTTCTGTCTCTCATTGACTTATTTTAATTCTTTTTACTATCTGAATATACACAATAATGATTTATAGTACTCAAGAAAATGCTTCACCTTCTGAAGAAAATGGTGTTAGAAGCAAACGAAAAAAATTAAAAAATGCAAGTGATAAGTTTTGCTGGAGATGTCATAAAGAGTCTGTGGAAGCACATTGCAGTGCTTGTCCTCGATCATGGCATCGTAGATGTATGGGAGGTACACCACCTACGTCTATTCATAATTGGATATGTGGTGAATGTGCTACAATATTGAAAGCAGAAAATGCAGAAACACGTTCTATAGCAATGGCACAGTTATCTGTCGATCAATTATGTATGTTACTTAAACATGTGGTTCATAGAATGCGTGAATATCCTGGTGTATGTATACATGCCTTTTCCTATGTTTTGATTGTGTTAACTTACGCATAAGTTTATCCTTTTTTTGTTATTACTTATTCCATTTTCTTTACATTTTTTTTTCTTTACAAAAACAAAATCTAATGAACTTTTTTTTTAGTCTGAACCATTTTGGAAACCTGTGGAGCTGAGTGAAACCCCAAATTATTTGGATTATGTAGTTAAACCAATGGATTTAAACCTTTTAGAATCTAATGTACGTGCAAAGCTTTATGGTAGCACTGATGCATTTATGTCTGATGCAAAATGGATACAACACAATTGTATTGTTTATAATACGTGTATGTAAAACATTAAAATTTTATATATTAAAGTGTTATGATGATCCTAATGATTAAAATCTTCGTCAGGTGGTGGGGTTTATGCTGATACGTCTAAATTAACTAATACTGCAAAACAAATAATTAAAGTGGCACGTCAAGAAGTATCAGAGATTGAAGCTTGTCCAGATTGTTATGCACATGCACGAAACCTACCTAGACCACAACCATCATGGTTTATTGAACCTTGTCGCCAGCCACATCCACTTGTATGGGCTAAATTAAAAGGTTTTCCTTTTTGGCCTGCAAAAGCCATGCCACGATTAAATTCCCAAGGTTTTGTGGATGTTCGTTTTTTTGGCGAACATGACCGTGCATGGATACCACCAAGAGATCTTTATTTATATTCTGAAGATCCACCTGCTCCATTACCTCGTAAGAGAAAAGTAGATATGGATGAATGTGTTAGAGAAATTACTCGACATTGTCGAAAACTGGAACTTGTATTTGGGAAATTTAAATTTGCTCCACCAAAAGTACAATATAACCCACATGATCCAATGCAAATAAAACTCATGCTACCAAATTATGATCCTCTCCAACCAAATAACTGTACATCTTCTCAATTTTTGATTCCTAAAAAGAAAGCAGCACTTCGAAAACGTAATCCTTCTATTAAAGACAAAGCACAGACTGAAAGTTCTGTTACACAAACCACTGTCATTGATAAAACACTTAATTCTGATGTAATTAGTGACAATGATGAAAATAAATTTAGGAATAAGGTGCAAAAAACACAAATAGTAATAACGTCTGATCAGTCTCCTAAATCAGAAAATAGTATTAATGTAAATGTAATGCAAAGTGAATTGCAAAAGAATATAAATACAACAGAACATAAAACATCTATAGAAGATACTGTAATGCAATCAACAGAGAAAGCTGAATCTATGGAATCAAATGAAAGTAACATTGAGGAAAATAATGCAAGTGCAATTGTACAAAGATCTAATAAATTGAGTATGTCTACTTCAAAAGATAACTTGCACATGAAACAAGATAATTCAACATCTGCTGATGAACTTTCAGTATCAAGTGAGCCTATAAAAATGGAACAGACGTTAAAAAAACATTCCAGTGTAAAAGCTACTGTCAATAAGAGTAATACTACCAATATTTCTGATGTTTCAAAAGTAGCATCCAGACCCACAAAAAGCTCTGCTAAAGTTTATAAACCAAAAACGAGGTTGGTTGATAAACTGAATGCAGAAAAAGCTTTAAAGTCTCTATCTGAAAATGGACAAAAAGAAAAAACAGGATTAATGTTATCAAATATTGAACCGATGATTCAAATTACTACACCTTTATCACAAAATGATAAAAAGAATTTAATAAATAAAACAACAACTAATGCAACTAGCACCTCATCTCTTACTACCATATCACAAAACAATATACTTTGCCAAACTCATTGTGTAATTACTACACGATCTTCTATGACAAGTTCAACGGTAGATCATTCAAAAAGTGTAGTAAATAGTGGATCAGCAAATACATTAAAACAATCTACATTAATAGCAGATAAAGAAAGTATTTTAAAAACAAGTTTAAAGGAACAAAAAAGAGAGAGCAAAGCTAGAAAATCTTTTCCTAATAAACCTCCTACTTATCCACAAATTGCACTTCATTCATCATCAAGCACATTACCTAGTTCAACAGAATCTATGACCTATGTTTCGGCTCAGCAGAAAGAACATTCTATTGGATATCAATTAATTCCGCCAGAAGCTGGGCCTCTTAGTGCTCGTTTATACCATGGAGCTGAAGAATTAGCAAAAAGAATGGCTCAATTAATGGAAGAAGCATATAAAGAAGCAGCTCACAATAGCCAAAATTCTGAAAATGACTCCTCTGATAAGCATCATGCTACAGTGCACTTTTTGCGATTACAAATAGAACGTATGAGGTGGCAGCATCAACAACAATTAGCAGAACTCAAGCATAATACTGGTAGTTTATCTTTTTTATAATATTTTACTATGCTACACACATAATAATGTAATCTAACTTATCTTATAACTCTTAGATCGTATGTTAAGAGAAATGAGAGCGAGCCTAGAGGCAGAACGACTTCGTGCTGTTGAAGAAACTCGTAGAGAAGTAGAACAAGAAAAAATACGATGTATCGAAGAGACGAAGCGTAAACAGTGGTGTGCTATGTGTCATCGCGAAGCATTATTTTATTGCTGTTGGAATACAGCTTATTGTGATTATGCATGTCAGCAATCTCACTGGCCAACACACATGAGAACATGCGCTCAAAAACCTTCTTTCACTACAATCGTGACGACAACAGCTGTAGGATCAAATCAGCAGCAGGTGATGCCCAAGCTCATGATAAATATGCAGCATGCATCATTAAATTTACAGAGGGCATAGAGTCATTGGTGTAAGTCTACAATGTTGAAAGCCAAAAATTATAAGTAATAAGTATATTGTAAAAATAATTTATGTAACACTATTTGCTTTTTACAGTCACAGATTTCTATTCATATATTTCTGCACTGGCTTAAAACGTATCAGTCTGATAAAATTGGAGGAATTATTGATACAGGCAACATATTTTGTAATATAACGAAGAAAAAAAATAAACTGTATTTTTTAACCAAGGTATTGCCTGATAAAATAAATTATTACAGTATGCTTACATTAAAAAAAATATGATTTACTTTTTCAACAATTTATAAAAATATTTTGATAATTTTAAACTCCAAATAAACAAGGCTTACACTATACATACTCTGAACTCTCAAAGCTGTTATAATTTGAAAATGTTACCTTTGTAATATCATTGTTATCATATTAATTTTTTTTCTATTTTCAGAATGTTAGTACCAAAGTATGTAATCCTGCGTGTAGAGTTTATTCTTTACCACATAGTAAATCACCTGGATTATCAACATCTCATTATGTTTCTTGTTCTAAAAATGAAAGCAATCAAGATCTCTCATAAGTAAATGTCACGAAAACTATTTGATATTAAGTAGCTACTTTAAATAATTTTATCTGAATAGGTCTTGTCAATTATATATCAATATTAGTTATCAGAATAGAATAATTATAGACATTAGATACTGTGTTGTATATTGGTGATGCATTCAGTCAAATATCACAACACTGAAAATAAAAGTAATTTTATAAATGTATGTATGTAAATACCGGTAACTGGTAAAGTATCTTTGTAAATGAATTTAATACATGAAAACTTTGTATTGCTGTAAAATACTGAATGTTAAATATATTCTCAACAAGTGTGTCATTACAAAGATTATATTTACTGTACCCATATATTTCCAATGTAAATAATTAGCATAAATTAAAAACGCATTTACAATAAATTAATTCAAATAAAGATTAATCTTATTGTTGCAATTATTACAGTAACACATTATTTGGGGAGGTAATTGGTTTATATATAAAAATAGTTGTACACATTTTATTATCCGTACAGATTATTTTATTTGCAAAATTACATGCTTACTTAGCCTTTTTGCTCTTAATTTTCTTCATGTAAAACTCAAGTTCTTTACCTTCAAGAATGTAACCGTCAGCTCTTCCACATTGACCAGGCCTACTTGCTACGCAAGCTGTAATTAAGATTAATGTCATTAATTAAGTATTGTCACTTTAATATTTAATTTATAATTGGTACAAATTTATAAGTGACTGTACCAAGAACACGTCCTGTTGAAAATTGTTCTTCTAAGGCAGGTTCAACCTTAGCAAACCGTTGTCTTGCTTTATATTTAGCTTCTGTTTTCTTTGAACGTTTTTTATTCAAGACCTCTTCTTCTGCTTCTGTCTGGAATGTTTGATTTTATCATACTTCATATAAACTGATTTGAAAGTATATTCATACTTCAAATAAAAAAATGTATCTGTACATTAAACCCACCAGCTTTGCACCTCGTTTGCGGCCAAGTGGAAGAGCATAATGACTTTCATACCATTGTCTGAAGGGGGTTGCATCAATAGTAACAATCGCGTTCTTTACAAGAGTTTTTGTACGAACTAACTCATTGTTTGATGCATTGTATACAACATCAATAATACGGGTTTTTCTTGTTGTACATTCTGATCCCCATGAAAAGTTTCCTGTGTCCAATCGAAGTGCCCTGTATTTCTTATTACCACCACGTGTACGTACCTTGTTAAAAAATAATACGTGTCAATTATTCAAATCCAAGTAAAAGAGAAAGAATTACTTTCATTAAATATAAACTCAGTACGCTGTGGGAATGTGTCAACATGGCTCTCAGAGTAGGTAAGGTAATCATCATATAAAAAGATTATATATACAAATGCATACTAGTGCAATATCAAAAATTATATACTTAATACTATCCTACTAATGTTTTAGATTCATAAAATCTAAAAGAACTTACTGTGTGAATGCGCTGAGGTCCAAGCTTGGTATTTGCAGCTGGACGACCTAACTCGAACTTCCTCTTCTTGCGAATAGGTTTCCTCTTTCCACCAGTAGCTCTCCTTTTATGCCAATGGTCCCGAGAAATACCTATAGAGTAAAATATTTCATATATGTGATAATCTTAACATAGACAACGTTTCATTACAAATTCAAAACTAAATATCTACATTCACCACTTCAATTATTTCACTAACAATTGGTTAATAGAACTGAAATACAAGTGTCATTTGCAAAAAAAATATATGTAAATAGTTTACGTAGTATTGATTAACTACATTTTATATATTATAAAACGTTACAGATAGAATTTGAAAATTGCTACTGGACACTGTTCTGTCTCTAACCACTAACAACCGAAATAATTTAATCGAACTTCTAAAGCAAGTATCGAAATAATATGTCTAAAAATATCTGAACTATTACGTCGTTTACATATTTTTCGTATTTTGCACACATGTTTTTCACGGAAAACGTGGATGTATTTCGATAAAAACAAACTTTTGTAAAACCGAAACACTCACCCATCGTGCCGAGGTGAAAAAGAAACGCGAACCCCCTAAACGTTACTGAGATGGTCCACCATTTCCGGTATACATTTCTGCAGCGTTCACATGTGTGATAGTTACTAGTGAACTCAATTGTAGTTTGAATTTAAATTTGTAGGAAATATAATTAATTTATATGACCATAAATAAATACGTTATTATATGTTTCATGCTTAAATATTAAAAAATTTACTCTTTATCTTTGAAAACTAATTCATCATTTGATTTTACAATATCTCTCGTAAAGTTTCAACCAATAATCTTGCTACATCCTCTTGTGAAAATCCAATTGAAATAGAGCGTTTATTATAATCAGTGGTAAGAAAGATATTATTGACGATTAATTACATTTAACTACGCATATTGCATAGAATTTTAAAAAATAATATTTCTCGAGTATCATGAAATTTAAATGCAATATAATGTGTACTTTAGAATATTATAATTCAATCAAATACAAAAAACTATCTGTAATGTAAATATCCCTACATAGAAATTGCGACAGATATATAGGAGATTTATGTGTTCGAAATGCAGTTTACCCACACTGCGATGTGCTTACATTAGGCGCTACAAACTCTTGTAGCAAATGCGAAAGTCCTTTGCTGTTTGTAAAATGTTTTTTTTCACGGAACGTCAATGAAAGTGAAATATTTACAAAATGCAGTGTATGAACGTTTGAATATCTCTGTAATGATCTTATTATCTTATATTTATACACAGGTATACACCCGTTTCTTAGACTCCTCGTATGGAACACTAGCTGCTGTCAGATTAAGAAATCAAAAATGCAACATTTTCGTCTTCATCCAATATTTTATGATTTTACTATTTAAAGAAGTGAAAGTGTGTTTATAGCCGCAGTAATTGTCATTTTCACGTTGGTTGTTAAAGTATGGAAAAACACTGTAACCTCTAAAATTTGTTTGATTTTCTTAATGATTCTTGACATAAAGTGATGTGTAGGAGCACTAATATGAAGTATATAGATCTTCTCTAGCAATATTTTTGTTATACTATCTACCCTTACTTTATTTTTACAATAAATATAATTTATTATTAATATACATTTTTAGAAAAGCAGCTATGAATACAAGTTTAAGTTCTACGGATGGTGGCGGTGATAAACGTTTGCCTGAAACTACTGTGCAAACTATAGCGCAAAACTTAACTACAATGCAAAATATACAAAGCATACAGAATGTACAAAGTGTGGTTCAAAGTAATATACAAAGCATTCAGCCTACGCAAACAATTGTTGGAACAGTTGGAACTCCTACTAGCCTTGTTGGCAAATCAGTATCCTTGGATATCAATCCAAAATTATCTTTAATGAAGCCTGTTATCTCAGCTGGTATAACATCGAGTACAGAAACAAATAAAATTACAACAACGGTAAATTATATTTTTTATTTATGAACAATAATATAATAGAATTAAATATTTATATTAATAAAAATTTTATTTACTCTATAGCTCTGTTCTGTGGGTTCCACAGTAAGAATTATATCGCCTGGTATGTTAAGTACTGTAGAACGTCAGAATCAACAACAAGTCCAGCAATTACCGCAACAAACTCAACAAGTTACTAGCATGCCAGCTACGTATCATGTACCCAGAGGACCAGCAGCAGTTGCAAATATTTCTGCTCCAAGGTCAACGGTTGCTACTCCTATTGTTAGAGCTAACGTTGGTCAAACAGTACCAACTACAAGAGCAGGGTATAAGTTTACATAAACTTACGTCTGTAATCACAACTATCTATTAATATACTAACTTTCTATTATTATTGATAATAGTTCTTAAGAATTATTTATAGAAGAATATTTATTTTCTAGAATAAATACAACAGTGTCAAATCCTCAATGGCAACCTAAAACAACTTCGGTTGTGTATGCACAACCACAAAGACATCCAACGCCACCAGTTAGTCGAGTGTCTACAAGACCTCCTTCTGCTGTATACAGTGGACAGCAGCCTCGGTTAATTACACAAACCAGTCAAGGAAGATCTGTACAGGCCACTATGGTTACTGGAGTTCCTGGTACTCCGTCCAGATTGATAGCACCTATTCTACAAACAAATAACAATATTACACGACTTCCAGTTGCACAAAATAGACCTCCAGCTCCTCAGGTGGCAAGTGTATCACAAACTTCACAAGCCGGAAGATCATCGACACAAGCCATTCAAGTAAATTTATTATTTATAAAGCAAGTATATAATTTTGAACAATTATTACAATTTATGTATTTATTACCTTAGTCCAATCAGACAAGCAGACCTCTTAGTACAACAGGTACAGTAAATCGCATAACTGTATCAGCACCGGTTGTAGGAACAGCAAACAGAATAGGTGGAACAGCATCTGTTAGTGTCCAACCAACAGTAGGCCGACAGTTATCTATTAATACAGCAGCTGGTCCATCTGCTGGTACTGTCAGTCGTATTGTAATTCCTCAGCAACAGGTAAAATTGAACTAGAAATCATAATACGTAAGTTAGTTAAAATATTGCACTTTTTAAGAATACTTTATTATTGTGATACAAAATTAAAGCTGAATATACCAATAGGTGCAGCAGCAACAAGGAACAGCACGTGTTGT
Organism: Odynerus spinipes; assembly: GCA_032403825.1. Lineage (NCBI taxonomy): Eukaryota > Metazoa > Arthropoda > Insecta > Hymenoptera > Vespidae > Odynerus > Odynerus spinipes. Next base: position 10,105,732 of record JAIFRP010000006.1, on the reverse strand, counting down.
TCAAACCGTTACTCCTTTATCGAATCTTAATACGGTATCGCGGGTAATTACGACAACAGCGAATACATCCAATACAACACGAATACCACAAACAGCACCAACTACAGTTACAAGAATAACTGGGATGTCATTACATCCATTACCTTTGGCTCCAGCAAGAACTGCACCAACACCAGTCAAAGCAGTACAAGCACAAAATATTGGACAGACGGTACAGATTAAACCATCCGTTCAACAATCTGGACTTCGAGTGTCTGCAACCAGTACTACCAACAATTCAACTACTAATCCTGCTCAGTCGGTTCAAGGTCAATACCTGCATCCACCTCATACCACTACCTATTATTCTTTTGAAACTAGTGGTGAGTGCCTTGAATATAGAATAGGAATAACATTATTTCATTTTATAACAAACTTAGTACTAGTTTTAGTAAGTTATTTCTTTTATAAAGTTCATGTTGTAAATAAACTTCCCATTTCCATAGGTCCCTATTTGACCTAACATATAACAATATACAATTATATTTTAATAATCAAATTATCATATACCTTTTTATTTTAAGCAGGTACGTATTCTCAATATCGGCAAGCATCAGTACAGCCAGTAAGATTGCTTGTTGAACCAGGATATGATGAACCACATAGTAAACCTAATGCATCTCCAAGACCAAGTATACTTAGGAAAAGAGATCATGATGCTTCTCCTGTTAAAGGTATTATTATAATAGTGTTTTCTGTACTCTTTATTTGGAATACATTTTATATCAAATTGTTATGTATTATTTTTTCCATGTTTTGTTCTTTTCGCAGGTAATTGTACTTTCCTAAATGACTTTATGATTCTCAGGTGCTGCTAAAAATCTAGTTCCTGTTCTTGCTTCTCTACCATCAGCACCATCAACATCCAGTCCACCTGGTTCTCCAAGGGATCAAGATGGTGGTGGTTGCCAAAGTTCAGGTTCAACTACTGTTTCAGCTACTTCATCTCCTGGTCTTGATGAAGAACCAGAACAATCAAGGATAACAATTAATCCAATAATAGAGATGTCACCAAGAAAAAAACCTCGTAAACAACAACTAACAGGTGTTGAATTGACAGAGCCAAGGTGTACAGAAGAAGAAATGCAATTCATTTCTGAAGAAAAAGTGAAAAAAGAAAATAAGGAAGAGTTAAAAGAAAAATCAATTGATAAAAGACAAGTCTCTAATGTTCAGAGGGATATGAAATCCCCAACTCATCCAACACCTGTTACTGTACGAACTCGGCCTACACCAAGTTTACTAGGTTTGTAAATTAAAAAATACTGTTAATTTACCTAACTGTATTGTATTAATTTATCATTTGTGTTAAAGGCTCTTCTTGGAAGAATAGATGGGGTGGTAGACTTCATCATTATAGGAGACCTAGCGATGTACGACCTCGTGAAGAAAGGAGACCAACGGTGGCGGAACTGGCGCAGCAAAAGCATGTTTTGCAAAAATTAAATGGATGGAAGGTTTATCATCTTACTGCGCAAATGGAAGATATTGCTGAACTTGAGAAGCAGGTAAATATATATTTTGCTTTATCAGATTTAATGCGTTATAAAAAAATCCTATTGCTTATAAAATTATCATCTTATCTAGGTACATGAAAAATTAAAAACAACACTGACAATACTTGAGTCCCAACAAACTATTAAAAGTAGACAAGACGATGGACTCGAACGTGTAAATGAACTTATTAAAGGAAATATGCAACGTAGTAGTTTAATCAGCGAAGGAATGAACGAAGCACGCACGCAACTCATTGCTATTTTCCAACACAAAGGACCTATCACGGATATTTTACAGCGTTGTGGTAATAAGCGTGCTCAAAAGAAGAGAGATAAATGAGCTATTATGCTGATCAAATTAGGAAGAGCACTTTAAGGAACCTATGTACACATAAGGTTCGAAAGGGAGTTATTTTTATCTGTGTCACAGAATCTACATTATAGAAGTAAAATAAATGGTTTTATAAGTCTAAGTGACATGATCGTCGCTAATATGTTTATAATTTTATTATAAAAATCTCTGATGTTTTTATTTTAATACAGTACTTCTTAATCCTCCACTTGCTGAAACGTTTTGTCTATATTTTATACTCTCACTCCAATTAACTCATACTAATATAGACAAATATAGAACAGGAAAAACATAGTTTATGTAAGTTACTACAAGAGTAAACTTTTTTTTGTGCAAAAACAAGTTGTAACGTGGTGCGCGCGCGCATCTTAAGCAATGAGTGCGCGCGCGCGCACGAAGAAACGCGCGTGAAAATCTGAAAAGAATGTGATACATATTTCTATGGCAACACATTGCCTATTTTGGCTGGTATCCATAACAGTAATAATACTTATTGCCCTACATTTGTACTGCATTTTAGGATAACGTGCGTTTGACAAAGTAGTGAAAAACACAGAAAAATAAAGTAAAATGTGGTGGGGATATAGTGCTCCATTAGACTTACGATGTGAAATTGAGGAAAAGGAAGATACATCTGAATCTCTTGAGGTGTTGACCATAGGTGCTTGTGATGCAAGACACATTGTAAAGACATTAGCGTCCTCTTATAAACATTCTGATCGTTCTATTACTTATCATATAATTGAACCAACAATGGAACAAGTTGCTAGATCGATACTTTTATTAAGCACTTGTTTGGATAAAGACTTAGGTATGTATATGTCCAATCTTAGAAGTTTTTCATAATAGCAATTATGAAAATATTATGTGAAGGAATGAATATACTCAAGGACTGCAAGAAGCAACTCGATATTACTTGGAAATTATGGGGAATACACTTTTAAGACCTGCTACAGCAAAATATTTAGCAAAACATTCTAAATTATTGGCAGACACCGTAACTCGAACCATTGATTGTCCTTGGCTAAATCTGGAAAAGCTTAAACACAAAGACAGAGATCAGTTAGAATGGATATTTAAGTGAGTCAATAACTATTCGAGTATAAATACTCTATATGCATTGTAAAACACACTCTTATCGGTCTAATGTAATACAAGATTTTGGGAACGTGCAACGCGTGAAGGAGTTCCAATAGTGGATTATTGGGACAGAAGAATTAGAAAATCATTAAAAACACGATATGACTACAGAGATGGAGTTTTTGATTGGGATTACCATATGATATTAAAACCAAGAGGTCATTTGAATTTAACTATACATGAATATAGGTAGGTTTGTCTGGAACAATTATTCTAATGCAAACTATATCCAAAAACACATGATACAAGTAAAAGAAAAGAGATTTATTTATCCAATCATATTTTATTTTATCTGTGAATCAGATTTTGGAGAAATAATGGAATAGCATTTACTTGGATAGAAGGTGAACCTGCTAGAAGTAATCCAACACTTGTAAATAACATAATTCCGCTTGGAGAGGGATTTTTACATTATGCTTATTTGGGTGATGTAACTAATGGACCTTTTTTTACATGGGCTTTAAACGAAGAGAAAGAAAATATGTAAGATACTATATAATAAAGTTTATTCCTAGTCAACTTTTTTTATTACAACAAAAGTTTTCATTATATAGAAAGCTCAGAGCAACCGATATAGCAGAAAGAGAAGTAATGCGTGTTATTCATGAAATCAGAACAAAGGAACCTTTTTGTGAAGAACTTGTTGCTGCACATAGAGATCCATCTATATTAAATGGTATAATAGTAACAGAGATGCCAAACCCTGAAATAGAACATGATTCATGGACGAAACATAATATGAGTAAAAAAAATGAAAGTATTCCTTGGGTGTCTATTCCAAATGCAAAGGTATATTTTGCATTTTATGCAATTAAAAGTAAAATGAATAAAAGTAAACATCTAAATTGATGTTACTTTCAGGTTATATTTCATCCAGTATCATCAATGGAATTATTAAAAAGTAGATCAGAGTATCAAAATAAATTTGATACAATTTGGGTAGCACATAACATGACAAAACATTTACCAAATGTAGTACCATTACTAAAGAAAAAAGCACGTATGTTAATTGAATCTCGTAAATACTTATCTGAATTACGTAAAGAAGATCTGCAAAATTTTACCAAAGAGTTAAAAAGCATTGCACAAGAAAATGGATTACAAGAAGTTAAGAATTTTAATTCAGAAAATCATACTTTAGCACTATTCTGCAATAATTAAGAACAACTGAAATAAATAATTCGTTTTTTAACTTGCATCATAATCAATTGTAATGATACAATTCAATACAATCATTAGACATGTATATTTTTCGTTTTTTTATTCATAACACTAATGGAATATCAAAT
>JAIFRP010000006.1:10081413-10101377 GCA_032403825.1 Odynerus spinipes | reverse complement strand
TATCTTTTATTAGCCTGCTAGCCAGATACATATATGAACTTTAGGGAATTAGTTTTATTTGTTGTTAGATGTGCTATATATATAATATATTCATTAAACATGAATTAACACAGTTTACGAAGATACTGCAAAAGAAACAAAAAGAATTTATTAAAAACTTAAAAAAAGAGTTTCACTTGATTTAATAAATAAAGAGACTGATAATAATAAAAGCTTTTTTCAAATTAAAAAATCTCAGGAATACCGCATGGTAAAGTCAATTTTTGTTTATTTGCGTTTAAATTTCCGAGCAACCAATCATAACCGCTAGCCTGCATTTACTGCATGCTTAATCGTCCAATGACGTGATTCGAAGAGTTCGTTCAACGTTCTCATGGAAGATAAGCTTGCAAATGGCATAGTGGGACAATTAAACGAACGAACACGTCTATGTGGATCAACCGAAATCGCGGGAAACGCGTTCTGTTCCATTAGCCCCGTAAGGGTAATTTGTATTTTGTTAATATTAACAAATAAAGTTATCAAGACATCCTTTCTCTTGACCTAGAGAAGCTTCGTGTGCAATACATACTAATATTTTTACACCGAATGAAGACTCGCAAACGAATTGTGAAAAATAAGGTAACCCTTGAAAATCGGCCATTGCGACTATTTTCAGCGGTAACAGAAAATTGTTTTCGATTTCTAAGCTCTTTACAGAGTGTTTTTAGTATTTTAATCGTTGTTGACAGTTGAAGGAATTTACAAGCTGCTATAATTTTACCACGGAATTGGGTTGAATAGCTTAAAATGATAATTTAACAATTAAGCTATGAGCTCGCCCAGTACACGGAATAAGGTGGCCACGGCAAACGATGCGGGGCAAAGTATACGCGGCAAGAAAGTAGAAAGTTTTCATGATTCTATAGGTTACGTGGATAATAGTAGAGAAAGGTCTGATCTAAATGATAACGCATATTCACCTGGCAAAAGTCGTTATGGCAGAACAATAAAGCCTAAGTCTCCTAGAGATGACATTGCTGGGTCTCCAAAGGTATACGAATTTCATTTATCTGCATAAATTATAACTCGTACAATGCACCCTCGCGATGCTCTTTGTTCCTAACGTGCAAAGCTTGTTAAGCTTTTTATATACAGGAAAGTTAAATCATTTTATCTTCATTATCTCATTTCATAGAATCACAAAATGCCAAAGACACGCAAATCTCAAAGTTCTAGTGAGAATAGTAATGAAAATATAGATGAGAATAATATAGTTAATGATGTAGATGAGGCAAGTGATTCATTTAGTTCTTCCAATTCTATGGAAGAGATTTCATCTCCAAAATCTGACAATACCAATGTACAATGTAATTGGACTTTAGGCCAGTTAGCATGGGCACGCGTTGGCAATTTTCCATTTTGGCCATGCGTTGTAACACTCGATCCAACTACATTAATTTATCATAAATATAAAGGTAAACATTGTTTTCCAAATATTTAATATTTTAAATAATAATATACAACATTTATTTATAGAATGAATAGATCTATTAAATCTAAAAAGCATGTTTAAATGACTTTTTTAACCAGCTATTGGCAGATCACAATTGCTAATGATACACGTTCAGTATTTTGGAGATAAAGGACGTCATAGCTGGGTTTCATCGAACTCCATGATCCCTTTTACAAACCTTGCTGACTTTAAAAAGCTATCGGAATCATTGACCGAAGAAATTAAAAAGAAGGATGCCAAATATGCCGCTGCATTTGTTGTTAAGCCAGGAATAAAATCTAAATGGGAAACAGCTGTTGAGGAGGCTATGGAAGTGCAACCGATGACCAATCAAGAAAGGGCTGATGCATTTAAACCAAAAGTTAAAGTTTCAAAACCAAAAATGCAAAAAATACCTGATGTATTCGAAAAGGATAAAGTTTATAAAAGAAAGTATACAGGTGACATGAATACACCAGATGCTAAACGTTCTAAGCAAGAAAATGTAAGTTCAATAAATAAATAGAGTATGCTAGAAAATTATTAAACAGTCATCATGGCTATAATATTTGCGTGTATACATACATATGTATTATTGAAAGTTTAATATTTATGATTCCAGATGGATATTCCAGAAAAGTCTCAATATAAATTAGAATCGCCAAAGTTAAGGTACTTGCGACATAATGAAAATGGGAAAGTAAATATGAGATTAAATTCTGAAAGTCCATCTCATATGTCCACTAAATCTAATGAATCTAATGACACTTTTGTAATACAGAAGAATGATTTTAAAAATGATGATAATCTGGATGGTGTTTTTGAAGTTTATTACGAGAGGAACAGAGATATGTTAGAAGATGAGCATCCTGATTTGTCGGAGGAAGAAATTAGAAAATACTTAAGAAAAACATGGAATGATATGAACTCTTCCTTCCGCAAAAAATATCGTTTATATGTAAAATCAGAAAGTAATATACAATCAGAAGAAAACTCACCAGAGCCTGAAGAAGATGTGTCGACGGATGCAGAAAGTGTCACAAGAGATACAAGAAAGTTAAAATCTAAAATTGAAAAAGAAGAAACATATACTTTAGAAACAAAAAGAACTAGACCGTATAATCTGTTTAAAGGTATGAAGCAAGAAAAGGTTTGCCAAATATGTGAAAAAACAGGGAAGTTAACAAGGTGTAGAGGACCTTGTTATTCATACTTTCATTTATCATGCGTTAAACCTGGAGAATCTAGTCCAGAACATTCTATGGATGAAAGTATGTTTGGTGAAAAATTATTTGACGATTTAAGAGAAATTAAAAAAAGTAACACTGATGACGAAGACAATAGCGGTAATTATTTATTTACATAATATATATTGCTGTATTTATTTAATTAAATTGTAATGTTGGTTTTAATATTGGATACTTATTTTTTAGATAAGACAGAAGAACAAGAAGATGAAAGCTTTAAATGTATTGATTGCTTATCTGGTGTAGCTCCAGCATGTTTTATATGCAATGAAAGAGAAGGCGACAGAATAAGATGTTCAGTTTTAGCCTGTGGCAAACATTACCACTCCTCTTGTTTAAAATCATGGCCTCAGGTATGACCGAATGGCTTTATATTATTATATTTTTGTTATAGGAATTTTCCATTTGTTACTATTTTTCAGTCCCATTGGCAAGGAGGTCGTTTAACTTGTCCATATCATACATGTCATACATGTAGCTCAGATAATCCTCAAGATAGTCATTCTCGTGCTCCAAATGAAAAAATAGCACGATGCGTTCGATGCCCATCATCTTATCACACATCTATATCCTGTTTACCCGCTGGATCGGTGATATTAACAGGAAGTCAAATTGTTTGTCCTAAGCATTATAAAGCTCCTCATCCTCCATTGAATGCAGCATGGTGTTTTCTTTGTACTCGGGGTGGAAGTCTTATTTGCTGTGACACATGTCCAACTTCATTTCATATAGAATGTTTAGGTAATATTTACTTATTTTAAGTAAAAGCACAAGAATAGTTTTCAACAGGTCACTTTTTCAAATGTTGTTCATTATAATAGGTATAAATGCACCGGATGGTGCATTTATATGTGAAGATTGTGAAACTGGGAGATTGCCTTTGTATGGAGAAGTAGTATGGGTCAAACTTGGTAATTACCGCTGGTGGCCCTCTCGTATATGTTATCCACATGAAATACCTGAAAATGTAGAAGCTATACCACACAGTCCTGGCAAGTTTTGTGTGATGTTTTTGGGTTCTAATAACTACTACTGGGTCCACAGGTATAAACGAATTATTACTAATTATTACAAATAAAACTAAGTTTATATAATTGTAATATTATCTTTTCAGAGGGCGTGCTTTCTTATATCAAGATGGAGATGCAAATATAAAGCCTTCAATAGGTAAAAAAAATATGAGGAATGATACTTACAGAAAAGCTTTGGAAGAAGCTAATGATATTCACCAACGTTTAAAAACTGAAAGAGCGGCTGCTAAAGATCATGAATCAAAAGGATTGAAGCCTCCACCATATGTCAAATTAAAAGTGCGCTTCAATTTTAAAAATAAGTGACTTAATATATTTATCTCAAACAGAATGCATTTCTTTAATAATAAATATTTTCAAGGTTAACAAACCTGTGGGTAATGTAAAACCTGTCGAGGTTGAAAGTATCGTGGCGTGTGATTGTGATGCAGAACAGGAAGATCCTTGTGCACCTGGAACAGATTGTTTAAATCGTATTTTATTGATTGAGTGTAGTCCAGGCATATGCCCAGCTGGTAACAAATGTAATAATCAAGATTTTGTACGTAGACAGTATCCAGCAATGGAACCATTTCATACAATAGGCCGCGGGTGGGGTCTTAAAAGTTTAGAAGCTATTAAAGCAGGGCAATTTGTAATAGAATATGTAGGTGAAGTTATAGATGAAGCTGAATACAAACGGAGATTACATAGAAAAAAAGAATTAAAGAACGAAAATTTCTATTTCTTAACAATAGATAATAATAGAATGATTGATGCTGAACCAAAGGGTAATCTTAGCCGATTCATGAGTAAGTATATTTTTTTGATAAGTATACTGGAACCAAACAATAATTGTGTAATTTCCTCTTTCTTTGTATTTAGATCATTCGTGTTCACCAAATTGCGAGACACAGAAATGGACAGTAAATGGAGATACGCGTATTGGTTTATTTGCTTTACGAGATATAGAGCCAGGAGAAGAGTTAACTTTTAATTATAACTTAGCTTGTGATGGAGAAACACGTAAACCATGTCTATGTGGTGCTCCAAACTGTAGTGGATTTATAGGCTTAAAAGTGCAAAAACCACAACCAATCCCAGTTTCAGTGCAATCTAAAAAATCAGAGAAAGTTGAAAAAGTAAGAAGACAAAGAAGGTAAATTTATATTTTTTATATTATTTAATATAATATATAGCATAAATGCATGTATTGTAGAAATGTGTTTGCTTTAGATCAAGGAAACATATTTGTTGGAGTTGTGGTCAAGAAATAACGGACAGCAATGAAATTATTGTATGTGACCATAAAACATGTAACAAGATGTATCATACAATTTGTGCAGATATTGACAATACAGAAGGAAAGTTTAGTTGTCCATGGCATCATTGTATAGAATGTGGCCGTAGAACATCAGCACACTGTTCTTTTTGTAGTGCTGCCTTTTGTCAAGGTAATATGATTGCATTACTTTTTAATTATATTAAATGTTGTAATTTAAATATTAAAGATATGATTGTACGTCAGTTCACCTAGATGGGAAATTATTTGAATACGGAGAAAAAGGTGGCTTTGTTTGCAAACTACACGAAAATATGGATATCCAGAGATCATCGGCAGAAGACGAGAAAGACTCTTCCGATAACGAGGCTGAAGCAGATAAAGAATATTTATCAACAAGATCTTGTAGCCCTATAGAAATGGAAACAAAGTTACCACGAGAACCATCGCCACGAGTTTCAATTGTGGAGGTAAGATGATACTGCAATGGCTTATTGTAATTGTTGGCAAAAAATTGGCTCACATATTTTACAATAATTGGGGAGTACATCTGATTTGTAATACAGTAGTTATTCTTTTATCATGTTTGAATATGGTTCAAACGAGCTAATAATGTAATACTTTGGTGGTGGTTGAGCATGAAGACAGGCATACAAGTTGCATCATAAAGAAAAATAGTGGAATGTTTTGTAGTTTATACTCTATCTAAATGGATTATTTTATGTATCTTAATAAATGCTTATGTTTGCATATTCATGATTTCAAACTTTTGTTTATATCTTAGTTTTAATTTTAAATGTATTAATGCCTGGAACTTGTCTTATTTTGCACCAAAGTAGGGATTACAACATTTATGCTTTACATTGAGAAGATTATCCAAATTTTGCAATGTAAGAAATTTACAAATATATATTATGTATGAACGTCGTTACTGTAATCCGTCTTTCGGATTTTCTTTATCTTATATTGCATTTATATTGTAAGACTTTCAATATTTTTTATGTTAAAGATGGCTATTATTTCTGTACGACCATGAAAAAATATTGATATGTTAGATAATGTAATTTCCAAATAGGACATTTAAAAAAAACATGCTACTGATTATTTTTTTTCTTTTTTTTAATTCTTTTACACTGTTCCCAGCATCCTCACCTTAATATTGGCAGTAATGAAAACTAGTTTGAAGTGAAAATGTTTTGTTTAATTTTGTACATACAAGTGAGTGTGTATTTATTTCAGTTACTCTTCTTTGGGTTCTTAATTGGTAGTAAATTGTAGTAAGTAAAAAATTGATTCACTGTTAATGGATATTGATGAATAGAAAATGTCTCTTGTATAAATTATTACATTATTTATGAATTGCAGAGCATAAAGGTGAGTAATCCTTTTTCATCAGATATTACATGATGGTGAATCACAATTTTTTAACATTTACATATATATAAACTTTGGTGTGAATTTTTTACATCTTATATTATAAATATAAATATACTAATATGATTTACAGGTTCATCTAAATAGTGAAGAAAGTGAAGAATCACAGAGGGAAGAAGATGAAGATATATTAGAAGATACAGTTGCACTGTGTACATATAATTTTACAAAAACGGTAAAAAGAAAGATGCTCAATCAGTCTTCTAGTATTTTTGAAGAGGAACAAGCTGAAAAATTGAATAATCTTACTTCTAGTCAGCTAGAGGCGATAATTGGTGGTAGCCTATTTGAATAAATTATTTTTAATTACCAAACAAAGTAAAAGAAGACAGCTTAAGTCATATGGACTCGTAAAGAATATGGTTAAATTACATGTAATATGGCTGCATTATTCTTTCAGTAAATAGATAGCAGTATTTGTAATATATTATATGGGCAACAGACTAAATTGAATAATACTTTTGTGTTAAACTAAAAAAAATTGATGTCTAGTCCTTTGCCAACATTTTTTTTTACATATCAAACAAATATGTTGGACGGGTGTTCTTTTCAAATACTGTGTATTGGTATCAATTTTTATAAAACTATGTATATTGCAAGTTTATAAAATATGACATACTCCAAGGAAAGTATCTTTGTTCGTAAAAAGAAATATCTTATAGAGACCACCTGATCCAATAATACATTCCTGCTTCTAAATATCTGGTAAAGAAAGTAAGTTTGACTTATGAAATAATCCATTTCAAAAGCGTGTATCATAATAATACTTTGTAAGTTTTATAGACTGAATAATATTTTATCATAGTCTTACATTGTCTTTATTAACAAATTTCGAAGCTTATTATTTATCTTATTTATAAGGTGGTATTATTTCCTATAAGCTGATAACTTTTTTTACTTTGTTTTGTAAGTCTTAAAAATCAAACATGACTACTTTGTAATTTACATAGTTCATTTTTCTAATGTCGATATTTTTAATGTGTCTCGAGAGGAGAAGTAAACATCTAAAATTTCTTTTATATTTTTCGAGCGTTTTATTTTATTTGAAAAAAATTGTTCTAGATGACATAATCATGCGAAGACTGTTTTCTAAATAAAATCTAATATGATCTTTATTTGTGAAGTCTTGATGACTTTAAGAAATATACGTTGAAAATTACATAATATTATTATTAATCGATAGTGTATTGATAAAGCAATTAAATGGTGCCTTGTCTGATGCTATTGAAGATTGATGAACCTCATTTATCACTATGAATTAATTAGAATCTGTATTAAAAGTTATAATTAGTACATGACAATTTTCTAAGATACAAATGTATGTATACACTGCCTCCGATATTTATTTACACGTTACGATATAAACTTATTTCTTTAATACTGATAATTTTATTATGTAGTGTTTATATGCTACGCGTGTTCTTCCATGCTTATCAAACGTATAACAATTTAATTATAAGATGTATGATGTACGCATTAGTATTAAATTTTAAATGATTTAAGTATACTTTTCATTTTTAATAACGTAAAAAGCTGGTTAAAGTAACCAAAAAATTAATAAAAAAACGTACTTAATTTTTCTTATATTGTGTTGATACAAATCATGAGTGTAAGTATATTAAAAATTAAAAGCATCAAATATAATGTGTTTAAATTTATAATATGCCTAGAAATAAATCTATTATATACATAAAATACAACAGCTGCCACATATATAGATATAGTATTTATATAAAAGATATTCGCACATGACATCATGTAATATCAATATAAAAAGTTTCTTCCTTGTATTACATGAAACTATAATACTACTTGGAATTGGTTCAATATATTATACAAGATTTATTATGAATTTTTATCACAAGAAAATATTTTTAACTGTTTTAAATATAAATTCGTGATTTTACAAATATTAATAATAACAGTAATTACATATTTTTTTTACAGTAACTAAGCATAAGAATTTATGACTTCTGGTTTTTTGTTGTTGCCTTCTTAAATCTATAATGCGGACTTTTCTGTGCAATTATGCACAGTATACATGTATAAAATACATATACATATATATGCAGTTATAAGTTCGCTTAAAAAACTGCTAATAAAAAAGGAAATTAGATTTTAGGTTCTTTCCCATAATCTTGGTAAAGTACAGGGCTATCTTGTATAGAAGAAGTTGTACTTCTTGGGCTTGCCGTGTTAAATTCAGAATTCGAATCTGCAGATATAGTTTCTTCCACGGAAGCTTGTTTTTTCCGTAACACAGGCGCAACAAAACTTTGTCCTGTTGTTCCCCCTGAAATATCTCTTTTCGGTGGTTGTGCCTGAAAAACATTTTTGTTTATATGGTAGTAATAATAGCGACGATAAGAACTATGTTATAACGATTAAACATAAACTATACTTTGGACTTAGGCGCAGGTAATGTAACTCCAGTTACAAGACCTAAAATACTCGCAGCAAGACCGGTCAATTGTACTGCTGCTAAAGGAGACAAACCCCTTCTTACTAGACCAAGAGCTAGAAAAGCTGCTTGGGCAAGAATCGGAGCAGCTCCAGCAGCGCTAGTTGCCGCACCTGCTAGCTGACCGCCACCTACACTTGGCCCATAAGCGAAGCATAAATTGTGTCTGTCCACCTGTTCAATGTGTATTTTTATTTAATACGATGATAAGAGTAATTATCAAAACGACGTCGGTTAATAATATAAAACGTTTAGGTCGATTATTTTTAAACGTACCACATGTTTTACTAATAGGTATAACAGTCCAAATGGAGTAATTAAAGGACAGGCAAGGCTGTAAACTGTTGTCATAGTAAATACTAATAGTAGCCATGCATAATGTGCTCCTAATGGGAATTCCCATAAGACTGCCTTTCTGACGTGAACTCTTTCTGCTCTACTGCGTGCTATACAAAGACGAAAAGTATACAATGCAAGTTCAGGAAACCTAACTAGTTCCAATGCATTTCCAAGTAAAGCAGCAGTTATTACATAATTCACGAACAAAGCACCCTGAAACAACCGTGAATTTACTTAAATGTCTTTATCTATTAGTTCTTTTTAAATGTGGTTTACTAGAAAATACTTTTGCTAAGTATCGTCGATGATGTTCACTATACCTGATCAGGAAGAAATACACATTCCCATCTTTCTGTCTTATCTTTTCCTTTCATAGTCCAAAAGAAGAATGCTTCAGCACTAGTTAATCCTAAACTAGGTAATATGAGGACCATAAGTAACAGAAGTAATAGAGTTTTTCTCATGACTGCACGATTTAGACTGCTTCTAGTCCAGTGCCTAACTAAAGATTCACTTTTTTCAACTAGTACAGGCATTAAAGCAGCTACACTTACTAGTAGTACAGTTGGTAAGAAAGAATAAATTACTGGACTCAAATTTTTTATTTGCCCCGTAATTGATAGCCTATTTATAATAGGCATAATAACCTAGACATAAAAAGATTTAAGATAGAATAATTATTCGATAATTATACGAGGTGACTGCAATGTATTTGTAATAATAATACAAAATTGACTTACGGCTGGTGTTGTAAGGAAAAACAATATTATACCCAAAGTAACATTTATCAATGCTGCATTTAAATACCAACATGGTCTCGGTATACTTAAATTTTCCCAAAAAATATCTGAAGGAGCAGGAGCATAATTAACGACCCATTTTACGGAAGGTGAAGATCGTAATTGTCTTCTCATAGTTCTAGCAGCACCAGGAGTTCCTATACAAAATATATAATAGTTAATTTTGGGACTTATGAATTCCATATTTGAATAAGGATAGAGATATACCTAAAGTAACAAAAGCAATTCCAAGTGGTTTATTCAGGACCAGTTTTCTTTCTTCTTCCACTAATGCAGTTAATCGGATTTCTTCATTCGCATAAAATTCTTGGGCATCAATTTGCTTGAAAAAAAATTGAATTGTGTATATACACGTAATGCAGCAACGATATTGTTTCTAATATTATACTCACAGATTTGCAACAACATCCTAAAACTTGACCACAGGGATGAGGATATATTTTTAAAGGTTCTCTTTTTCTAGCATAATTTTCACAATACAAACGTGCTTGTTCTGCACAATCTCTTGCTGCATCTAATGCTGAGAGGCGTCTAATATCATGAGCTAGTGTAACATCTTCTACAGTCAGTGTTGAAAATGCCTCTCTACATTAATAATAATACAAGCATTAATATTATTTCTAATAATTGTAAATTACTACTTTTTGTATAAATAATATACATACCTAAAATATTGTGTAAGCGTATCCACGTTACATTGATGTTTAGGTATTTCTGTGATTAATAGTGCTCTAGCTGCTAGTTCCCCGCTGGGCCTGGTATCTCTCACCTATGCATAATTTTGCTATTATATAATCATGGAAAAAATTAATATTCAAAGATCTATTTTTTTAATCATACTTTACCTGTTTTAAAAAACGCCTCATTACATAAGCACCAACTGGTAAATAAGATATAATTAAGATAGAATGCACCCATATCCAAGAGGACATTGGATCCAGATTTGCTATAGTTGTACGACTAAATGTTGCATCATCATCATGCATATTACCATGAAAATTAATAGGTAGTGCTACGCATAATGATACAATAACCATAGCAATAGTTAGAACAATCAAATAACGCTCAAATATTATATACAACAGACCATCAGGTCCGGCTCTTTTTAGTAATTCTTCATCTCTGAAATAATTGTTTTATATAGATTTAGATAAGAGTAAATATAAATATTCAATAAAACTATATATATATACACACACACACACACACGTTATATGTAAACATAATAGGAGTACTAACTTTACTTTAAACGCTGTGACAATCCATGAGAGGAAACCTCTATCCACTTGAGATAATTGAGAGTTGACAGAAGCATCTATACATATTGCATCTGTATCCCTACTATCATTGTTACCATAAAATAATTCCATCCATCTATTATTTGATTTGTGTAATAATGCAAGGCGTCCATAATTCCAAGCTTTTTTACGTAATAGGCCAAATAAAATAACCAGCAACTAGAATACACAAAATTATTGGTTATTCTATCCTATATTATAGGAGATTGATTTAATGATTCATAAAGGTTATCTTATAGATATACCTTTCATTTATTATCTGATAAACCCAACCTGATAATAATAATACATAAAGAACAGATGGTAATAAGCTTACCACAAATCCTATAAAATTTAAAACTAAATTTTCTGGTATTCCTGCATATAAATCTGTTATAATGGTTGTATTGGATCTGCGAACTGGCATACATATCTCTGGTGATGGTGGATCACCTAAACTTATGCTGTACAAAAAATAAATAACTAATTATCATCACATTCGTAATTTATATTTATTTTTCATTGAATGCACAAGTAATAACAAATCTCCTATAATTATTTTAAAAAAGCCAGTAAAAATAACACTACTCATTCATAATAAACAATGGCAGAAAAACAAAGGAAACTACAAAGGTAATTTCAAAGTCGTATAATCTATAACCGTCTTTGAACACGCATAAATCTAGTCGTGAAAAATGTTAAGCGATATAAAAGCGTCGTAAAAAAAGAAGATCAATCGTATGTAAATAGATTAAACAAAATAATTATCGAGTGTGTTTTGGACGAACACTTACTTCGGGAAGTAACTATCCATTGTTGTGCGAACGATTTAGATTAATGTATCACTAAATACATTTGAAGATACATGTTAACAAACGCGTATGAGTTTGACACATTATATCGTAGATTCCAGACGTAAGATCTAAACATGCGCTTTGACGTAAGTTATCTAGTCGAAGATTACGATGCGTTTTCATTACGCGATAAAAAGTTGAGCGGGAATATTTGCACTACTCCAAATATTCCTTCATCCTGATTGGTTGATACATTCTCATACGTAATCAAAGTCGTACAAAGATTGTAAGGACAAGTATGCAGTATGAAATATCAATTATATTATCATAAGAAATCGTATATTATACAGATATTATTTTATGTATAAACATTTATATATAATAAAGCAATATAAATCTCCTTTATATAATTATTACAATACAAATAGATCATAGCCAACAAAATTTGAATATATTAAGTAAAAAAATTTACAAAATACTTGGTGGTGCCTCTAGTAATTCTTCATGATTTGTTTTATAAGAAAAAAAATATTATACTACTTTTTTTTTATATTGTGTTACTGGTTGCAAGTCTCCTGTAGTAATACAATCCAAGATCCAGCTTTCTTTTATTCCATTTGCGCCAATAATAATTTTTGCAGCTTTTGGATCTTCTGTGATTCGACCACCAGCAGTTTTTACAAGTTCCTTCAATGTATGAGAAGGAGGTGTAGTTCCATTTTCAATATATAAGAAACCACAAGTAGCAAACAACTCTGGTACATAAGCCATTCCAAATAATTCTCTATCTTTGCGATTTTCCTAAAAAAAAGTGAAAATATTTGTGTTACAGACTAATTTATGCATTAGTACAAAATTTATAATACATATTAAAAAGTAAAGCCATTAAAACTGCAATATACTTCTTACCTGTACTGCCTTTGAAAAATGTGCCATTTCATATTGTTCTGGGTTTAACCACCCATTATTTTCTAAAGATTTTAGAACCCATTCTAATTTCACAAGCCAACAACCTCTTATTATTCCATGCAGTAGATTTAATGTACGTACTCCTGTACTCACAACATGGGTTGTTCTGCGTGTGACATTTGGTTCAATCCGTGCCATACCAAGGGATTTTACAATATTCTTAATTAAATTTTTATCTCTGAAAAATTATTAAATTCATAGGTTACATTATTTGAAAAACGTGTTATGTAACATATTATTGCAAAATTACCCTTTTGAAAATCCTGTTACAACTATAATAATTTTTTGAGATTTATGCAACAGTTCTTGCGCAATCTCTTTCCTGGTTTGAAACTCATTTAAAGAATTTTTGTGTGTAAGAAGTTCAGTTTCTTGGTCAGAATATGTATGTAGATTTTCTAATTGCTTTAGTATATCACTGTCTGCAAATTTTTTTATTACAATCTTTTTACTAACCACTTTTCTAAGTTTTTTGCAATCTTTCTTTTGTTTTTTATTGATAACAAAATCATTTTCTGATGAGTCACTATCATGTTTTTTTAGACCACTTGTAGTATGGTAGGCTTGTGTCTCCAAAGGTTGTTGTAAAAACTTTTTACTCTTTGCTTTCTTTTTAAATTTTTTTCGTTTTTTTGTCAGTAATGGTTGTTTGGGTGACAAGTTTGGGAGTGTTTCCTTTGGGCTAAACGATAATACAGGATTTTCCCAAAGTGGTAATAATTTCTTTTTGTTTGGTTTAGAATGTGCATTTCCTTGATTCAAGCTATCATTAATTTTATCCTTGTTCAATTCAGTTTCACTAAGAGAATCATTTATAATCACTTTTTTATATTGTTGTTTATTCAAAGTTAATATAGGGGAATCTCCTAAAATAACAGAATTATGTAAAACGTTTTTTCCCTTTCCATTACATATGAGTGCATGTGTTGTAGATACTTTATGCCTGAAAAGAAAAGATATTATGTAAGATCTTCACAACTTTATATATAAAATTTCTTAGTAAATAAATACTGTATACTTACAAGCATGATTTATTTCTTAAACTACTAATACTTTTGTCTTCTTCTTGAACATTGTTTGTATTTGATATTTCAATTGTCTTAGTATGATTTGACTCTGCATTACTTATTACTGTATCATGTTTTAATTGTGATTTTGATTGAACTGTTTGAGGAGCATGATAAGGTGTACATTCAATATAACTTATCGAACCATTATTTTCATTTACTGATTTTCCATTATGGAGTGAATGTTGTTCTGGCTTTTTTGTGTTTTGCTGTCTTGTTTGTTCTCTTGTGTTATAAGACTGCCTATGTTTATACGTAGAATTTAAAGATGTATTTACTTGTAATGAACTACGAACTGTAGCTATACTTTCTTGTTCAATATTTTTATTTACTGATTCCTTAGAATTATTTCTATCCTCCATTTCATTATCAACAGATGTATTTACATTTAAAGACAATTCATGATCTTCCAGGTTTTTTTTACTGTTATTGCTTGTAGATATATCTCTATTTTTATCTACATTATGGTGACTAGATTGAAATATTTTAGTGGGAAAATTCGTTTGAACTTCTTGAATCTTAGATTTTTCCTTATTTTTAATTTCACTATAATTAATTGTATCTGCTGCATTTATTTCCTCAATGCATATATTTTCATATTGCATTGTTCTGAGTTCTTGAAGAGATGTTAATTCCATTGATACTATATTTGCATTTATGTTTTCAGACTTCTGATTATTAATATTATTTTCTCCATTAGATGTCTTATTTTCTCTATTAGATCCTTCATTAAAAGTAGAACAAAAAAGTGGTGTACCAATGGATCCATGTCCATCAGTTACACTATTTAAAGAAGATAAGCTTATCTGATCTTCTTGTACATTAGGTCTTGTTGCAATTTTAGAAGTATTTTTTAATGAAAGTTTTGACGTACGATGTTTTTTATCACTACCAGTTATTATAGGACTACTTTCATAATTTCTACTTATTATAGGTGATTGTGGCAAATTATTTTTTACATTATGATCTATCTCTCCTACAGTTTCAACATTATGATGATCAATAATATCAGTATGCTTAAATAACTTTCTTTTGGTTACTTTTGATGAATTTATATATCTCTTCACATTACAACTTTTATTTACAGGTGTAGAGAAGATGCTTAATTTATCACTATGAATGTTCTTTTCTGAAGTAATAGATATTCCATTATTACTCGTAACTTCATTTGGTTGATTTCTATTATTGGCAGAATCATTTTGATTTTCTAAGACTAAATTTGTCTTTATAGCGCATTCATCTTGCTTATTAAATATTTCTTTAGTTTTATTCAATATTGCATTTCTTAATTTTTCATAATCCGTATCAGTTTTTCTTATATGCCTTATATCAACAATACGCACGTTGACATTTCTTAATAATTTATCTTCTTTGCAAGAAATATTATTTACCTTATTTATAGTACATCTTCTGGAAGAACTTTTGTCAAAATGCTGCATTTCATCTTGCTCATCATTGTATGATTGGATCTGATTAGTCGACAATTCATTGCTCCTGTTCTGTGTCTTTTTGAAAGAACCGTGACCAGAATCTGTTAAGTTTGTATAACTTAAATTAACTGCCAATGAACTACGACGATACTTCGTACTACTTTCTTCCTCACAATCTATGTGAAAAGTCTTTCTCTTGTTAGGACTCATAATTATTCATATAGAACAAGTATGAACATGATCACGTATTTATAACCTTTAACTTGTAGTGTTTTATATTATGCGTATTACATTATACGCATTACAGAATTTGTTTACATTATGTCTGCCATAATTAATTGTATCATTTCGCGAACAATAATTGTAAATTTCACATTGTGTCAAAATATCTAATTATTGTGAAAATAAATAAACCGCTATCTTGATACACTTAAATTACATTAGCTTGCCGCCATTAACCACGTTTGTCACTGTCACAAATAGAAATGTATACATTTAATCCCATTCTCATTGATGAGACTAATTTTTACTGTTTGACCACTGCTCTTGCGCCAAATTTTGTGTCTAGAGAACCAATCAACAAATTACTATTGAACTCACCTTGTGCTTTGAAATAATCCGGAACCTTCTACCCATGTATATTCTCCTGATCTGCGATTGTGTTTTTAGTGAATATTCCTTTGCTAAACAATCATATCGAAAATTGAGAACGGACAAATTTCTAAGTCTTTCCTTAAATTTCTTTTTTTAACGTAACTTTCAACTATCCAGAAAATGTATAAGTAAATGTTGGTGTTTCTATGTGTGGGTTACGTCACGTGCTCAATCGGTATTAAAGGTCAGCAACCGCCAATCCAATGAATTCCCGCCATTCTTCGTTGCACTCTAACATGATTTCTATCTGATGGATAAATTTTGAAAGACTATATAAATTTCACATTTGTGAAGGTGAAAATATTGTGAAATTTGTCAAACAAGATTACTTTTTAATGTTAAGGTGAAAAAATACATATTAATGTGGCGTCGTACAAGAACATACCATTATTAGCTTTGTAAAGACACTCGTGAAGGTGTGTACAGTGACATCCAAATTTATGCTGAATAAATTGCTGTAGTAAAAAAAACTTTATCTTCTGGAATTTAAATCTTACAATAAATATTTGATTGTATCGTTGACACATAATGAACACTCCAACTAGAGAATTTTTACGAAGACCGGACGCTTCGCGTAGAAGATCTGCGCGGCAAGCTCTAGCAGTTATTCCTAACGTTCCAGGCATGACAGTTTCACCAGGTGTGTGTAATATTTTGGATTTTTAATTTAATAATAATTATTATCGTAGTATAAAGTGAGTTAGAAATGTAGAAATTGTGTTGATAGAAGTGTCGTATATTTTTTAGGAGAAGTGGTTCCTGTCGAATTAAATACAATGGATAATGTAATGAATAGTAGACACGGTTCAGATTCTTGGAGTCCAGCTCCTAGTCCAGACGAACTTGTAATCCAAAAACGTGGTAGACGACGAAGAACTATAGTTTGGTCACCGGATCTCGATGCATGTAAACGTGACAGTTTGTTAAGGTCAGTTAATGTTTACTTTACTGTTCTTGCAATAAATCGTAGTATTATATACAAATACTTAAAGATATAATTAAAGTATAAACAAATAAAAGAAGGGATGTTATTTCAGTTTAAGTTCCAAGGATCGAACTCCAGTAAAAAGTCCAACAAAGACAAGTATGGTATTAAGAAGTACTCCTAGAAAAAGATTATCACTTGGTGATCCAAGTGAACCAAGATATACTACATCTGAAAGAAAGAGGAGGACACCATTGAAATCTACAAAAAAAACTGATTCTGCAATACAAAAAAAGTTCAGTGGCAATTTAATAAATGGGTTGCGAGGTCTGAGCCACGAGCAGCTAGTAAAACTTATCATGGATGTAATTTCTATGCAAGAGGATGGTACTTTAAGAGAAAACGAGAAATTAAAGGATGTACTTTTGAGTAAAATGCCAGTGGCAGACATACAACCGCAACGAGAAAAATTGTGCAGTTTGCGACAAAGCATTTATGCCAGTCTTGTTTCTTCCAATGCAGATGAATCTGCATACAGTCGTGCATACATACACTTGGATGCATTTCAGGTATGGCTGAAATTAGATTATTACAAAATACAATAGATCTTTAATATTGTTGTTTACTTAATGAAATCAACACTTGCACACAGAAAGCTGTAATTGACCAAGGGAAAAGGCTTTTAGAATCGCAGCATTGGTCATCTGTAATGCAATATGTATTTGTAGCTTGGAATATAACTAAAGAATTACCTGAATGGGAAAATCAAGGGTTAGATAACACAACGTGTAAATGTTTCAAAAATTTGGCACAATACTGTAGTCGTGCATTAAAAGAGGGATGTTTCAATGCACCTACTTTAAATCTGTATAGGGAAAGGTAAGAAAGATGATGTATTATCTTTCGTCTTGTGTGGTAAACTTTATTATCGTTTTAGGCTCGAAGTGATGGTGAAGGACTGCGAAGATATAAATGGTTGCCTACAGCTGCTGAAAGAAATCAACCCAGTTATTGTATAGGTATTTAAATTACGATAAATTTACATACCCTTATATCATACGAACGTTGAAGTTAATCTAGAATTGTCCACTTATTTACAGCACTATCGTCGTGTTTTTTTTTATACATTATTTAATATAATAATTTATGCAAACAGAAAAAGATGAAGGAGTATCGTGATAAATCAAATATCCTCTCATTATGTCAAGATTTATCGACAGTTCTACGTTGATAGACCTATATTTATATATTTTTTAATATATACATTAATTTTTATAATATTATACATTTCACTAACTTGGACTGAGATCTTGCGTATTTGAAGCGTTTATCGAGAATGAACCAATCTCTGTAAATTATCTATTTAACATATGAAATACGATATTTTCTAAAGTAGTTACATTTCATGGGACAAATTTTATGAGGAAGAAGCGTTATGATTTTTTTATCAATAGTTGTTGCGCGATGTAATAGATCGCGAGTTACTAAGCTGGTTCTGTGTAAAGTTAACTGAATTTAAAGTTTAAGATTTTGAAAGTATTGACGTTCATATAGTTTCATAAGTATGAAAAATAAATACTATTTATAAATGACAGATGTATCGGGATACATGTGATAATTTTCATCGTATATAATATCGCGTATGCAGAGAAAGCTTCGCATGACGATTAGCATGTGAAAATCTTTTATTCTACGTTGTGTCAATGTGTTGATTTGCATTTATTTCCTGTGTTATACGTATGCGGTGATTAGTTTGTAATTGCTAATCTTATTAGATATCAATTTAAATGAAGATAGGAACCTGGATTAAATTTATTAAAAACAATTTTATTCGTTATAATATATCATGTATTCTTACATAATATATCCGTTATTACTTCTGAAAGGCACATACTTTATTAATCAGTAATCATCAGAAATTTTGTTCGAAGGTCCGTTCTTGGACCGAACGACATGTATACTTAAGGATTATAACAACATGCTTAGAAATTTTCTGACGTAGCGGTAAAATCTCTCTATTCTATCTGAATATTGCATCGTGTTTTAGAGATTCCAGAGTTACTAATGGTATACGATAATGGAATTATATTAATCACACGTATTTATTATCTCGCACTCAAGATTCTTTCCATCTTGTACGTACTTACACACCGATCGTTATGTCTATCTTGGCAAGACTATATTACATGTATTTTCGGAACATTTTCAAAATCCGAGAACGTTTTATCGGATTGAGAAAATGTCTGACGAATAGATGTAACAGGACTCGCAACAAGAATCTGATTTCATCTAAACATAAGTATTTAGGTGAAACAAATTAAAAAAATAGGCACGTGATATTAAGTACACAAAAGTTTTTGTCTGTCAAATGCATATCCCGAATTTCCTCGTGATGTACGAAGAGCGCTGTAGTTTCTTCAAAGTGTCCTTATCTTGTTTAAATAAAGGCGACTAATTATTCTAGTTCGTCTCTTGACAGTGAATCTTCTCGTATGTGTGTGAGCGCGCGTGTGTGTGTATGTGTATGTGTGTGTCATAGAGATTAGCGCGTTAAAACGAGTCATAAGAAAAACATAGCATTTTTGTACTTTATCTTAAAGGAACTGACGCTATACTACGAATGAACAAAATTTTTTACTAAGTACATAACATAGTGTAAAGAAAATCTGTAAAAATTTCATAAAAAATTGTGTATCGTTGAACTGACGTTACGAAATGAACATTATATTTATTATTTCTAGGATAAACAGCAAATCCCTTTCATCGATACATTTGTGTTTCTTTTTCTTCTTTTTTTTTTT
>JAIFRP010000006.1:10057775-10073068 GCA_032403825.1 Odynerus spinipes | reverse complement strand
GTTCGTTCGTTCGTTCGGAAGGTTGGATCATTCCTTATTAGACTTTTCATTTCCATATCGTAAGGACGTTCGAGATGTTCTTTTATGTCCCCCTTGATACGACTATCTCGCATCGAAGCGGAATCAAATATCGCTGAGTTCGATCTCATAAAAATTCCTACTATAGAGACGCGTAGGTTTATACCGAGCAATCAGCAACTCATTCTTGTATTCGTTTTTACCTATAACCACTAAAAATATAAAATTCGGATTACCAGGTTTTCAATTTCGCCCGGCGTACGAAAAGATCACTCGTCACCGGTCTATACGACAGTTATACAATTTATGAGCTTTTTTTGGAGATTTATCGAAGAGAAAGAATGAATTCCGTTGACATATATCTGACACGCGTCGCGTTCGCCGTCGTTTCTCGCACTGTCAGCAAGACGAGGCTCCCGAGAAAAGTCTCGAATAGCTTCGTGCTTTTTACCGGAGAACACGGGAAACGTTTCTCCCTTTTTCGTGATTTGCTGCTCGGAGTCGCTTCGTAGACGAAGGAGCACGCCGAAATAAGGATTCATTGCGAGCTTTAAAAGACGAGGAACGAAGGTAAAGAAAATGGAGAATTAAAATCGATCGATAGATATATCGATTACGATACGACTCGCTCGGTAAAGACTCGTTTCGTTTCAACGAAAATTATTCACGGTTGCGATAATCGTTCACTAGTCATGTGTGTATATAGGTAGATATATTATATACATATGTATATGTATTCGTGCGTACGTACGAAACGAATTGACCTCGTTTTTCCTTTCCGACGTTTTGTAATTAAACTGTATATTACTTTAACGAACGCGCTTATTATTTGCTACGCTCCCCGTACACGAATGTCTTTCATTTTTTAAAAAGCCCGCTTTCAGCGTTATGTATTATGAATACACCGCATGACGCGTCCTCCGGGCAAAATGTCGCTTTTAAAATTTCAAATTCTTCCATTTTCGTCGAAATTCACGCAACGCGCGTGCGGACCAGTCATTTTAAAAACGAACCCTTCGCGTGGCTGCATATAAAAAGGGTCGTTTAAAAGGTTCTTCGAGTTTGCTTATGAACTTTACGTTTCGTTTTTTTTTTGTTATGTATCCAAATAAATCGATAAAAGAGCTTCTTAGGAAGAATGAAATTGTTTACGCAAATACTCTCAATAAGCGTCGCTAATGTGCTATCTCGAAGGTTGAGAATGTAATATGGATTTTCTGTCATTCTCTTTCTCTCTCGTTCTCTCTTCCCTAGGGAGTGGAGTCTATAATCGCCATACGTTCGACGACCTAGAATTCGATTATTGAATAGTGGATACCGAACGATATATTCGACAGGGGATGCCGGTACAACGGTCCTTCTATCGCTAGAAACAGCAATCTCGATGCTCGATACGTTTAAATATTTTTGTCAGGGTTGGAAAGTACGATTTATCCGGTCTGAATCGTTGCCAACACGCCGCGAGAGTAATTAATCCGTATAAAAGGAAATCGAGGAAAATGGAGATGAATCGCCGTACCTTTTCATAGTTTATAGAACCTCGTTAACCGAATAAAAACGTAGAGGGAGAGAGAGAGAGAGAGAGAGAGAGAGAGAGAGAGAAAGAGAGAGACGTAAGGCGTATGAAATAAGATTTCTTAGAAAGCGTCTCTCTTTCTCTCGACTTTCGCCGTTCCACTTTTCTCGGACCATTCTTCGTTTTGACACGTCGCGTGGCTACGGTGGCAGTCACAATTTCCTAACATTTTCCATGCGGAAACGAGATTTTCCGATCGGCTCGGCACACGATGAAAAGGAAAAGTCGAAGAAGAAAAGATTCGAACGCGTTTTTCAAATTTCTATCCTATATACAGCTTTTGGATTACAGCGTAAGGGCGAAAGTTAATAGCGTGAGTCCTCGATCGTTCGATCGTTCGCACCTACGAAAATCGCTGAAACGAAATCTCGGGATTGGGAGCTGGCCAAAAAATCTATCTCGTTTAATGCCATCGGCTATTGTAACGTTGCTTTTAATCTCGTCGGTTGGACACCCAAATCGGAATTCACACGGTGTTGAGCATGCGTACGCTGATAGTGATTCTTCGAAGCTTTTTCCCAACTTTTTTTCCCTTCAATTCTACGCGAATTCTTCGATAATTTCTCTCTCTCTCTCTCTCTCTCTCTCTCTCTCTCTCTATAGTTTTGCCATTGTCTCGAGCACAAATGAGCACGCGTATCTACATCATACTCGCCTTTGTTAAATTTGCAAACCGGTGGAATTGAGTTGACTCGCTTTAATAGTAAATTATCGTTCTAACCTTCCAATCAGACTGCCCGTTTACATTTCAACAAAAACGAACGCGTACGTACGAGCACACGTAATATTGACCGTTCCGCTGGCATTATTTCCAAACGACCAATGGAAAGCTTTCGTTCGCCAAAAAAACGACGCGACCAATGATCAGTTTTGTTCGATGGTAAAAGGAGAGAAGTTTAATATTCAATGATTTTTCAAAACGTTCTCGTGTTATTATAGATGTACGCAAAACGAACGCGCTCGTTTCGTAGTTAAAATTTATTTCGATGGAAACGGACTCGGCCATTCAACCGAGCTTTCCGCGAAAGAGTCGGCCGAGTTGCGAAAGCTCGTTCGTTTAAATATGGATTAATTAAACGCATATATTTCGCGTCGTCGTCGTCGTCGTCGTCGTCGCCGTGTTACGAAGAACCCATGTGATAATTTGACTTCGGTGACTTTGGACCCTCTTAAATATTCATTCGAATCTCGTCGGCTCGATCATGAGAAAATTGCTCGATTCTGGATATAATTCCGAACGCGGAACATTTCTACTCGAAGAGTCACGAAATTAATCTTTAAAATCTAATTGAATTACGTTCGCTCGCGTGAACACGGACGATCGAGAAATAATGAGACGATTTAAATGTCGCATTGGCTGTCATCGTTTCTCGTCGTACTCTCGGAGCCACGTGTCTTCATATGATTCGAGGAAACAATTTACACGCGTTGCTAAAAATAGTGGAGAGCCTTCGGAAGCATCGAGAAAGTACTTCGCAATTTTTCATTCGATTACTTCAAGATAATGAATAGCGTAGTCTCTCGTTGTGAAAAAATTGCGAAGTGATGGTTCGAGGAACGCGATCGGAGACGGTAGAAAAATTAACGATCTCGTATAATATAATAAAAAGAAACACGATACGACTCCTCCGATTTTTTTTTTTACTCTTGATTCGTTTGCTGTAGGGAAAATGCGAGAGGAAAATATATACGAAGACGCCGACTACTCCCAGTGTATTTAATTAAATCGAGAAAATATGTATGAAACTAGAACTGCTGCGAGTCGCGCAAGCTGTATTCCCAACTCAATTTACGAGAGTGTCATCAACGTGGAGAACCTTTCGTGAACGCGAGATTCAACTTCGTTTATCTATTATTTCTTGGATAAAAAATCGCGCGTGTTATACCGCGTGTAAATATATACCAACACGGGCGGATTACGCAAAGGCGTCGATAATGTATTCCGGATATATTTGCGCGTACACGCGCGCGTGTTAGGTAGACAGCAAGCGAGAGAGCGAGAGGGAGAGAGAGAAAGAGAGAAGAAGATCGATTCGAGTTACAAATTAAACGGTATGCAAATGGCATCACTCGCCTACATCGACGGGAAATACGCAAGCCGTTCGTAAAAGCCGTACTCCGGGACGTTATCGCTGTCGACTGTAACGATCAACAAACTACCACCCCTTCGCGTGACTCGAGCGGTCCGAATCTTTCCATACATTTTTTCCCCTGCGATCGAACGCGCGTTACGAGTCCGAATGTATACACACAGGGTTGGCCGTCTAATTTTACGACTCCCTCTGGATCCTATAGACGTATGTACATACATATACATATATACTACGTAGATACAAACACACGTACGCGTTTGCACATTTTTCGGGGACAGCGATATGACGCATGAGAGAAACCTCGTAGATATACGGTAACCGTCGTATTCATTTTTTAAAAGCCACCTCGATTGGCCTCGACTATATGGAAGTTAACCAACGCGACGAATTTAATATTAAAACAGGCATTTAAAATGATTTTTGCGTCGTTTCCATCGTCCGCTGGCAACGCTCGTGCACAGATTGCTCCCGAAATAAAATGTCGCCTCGGTCGTAGGTGAATCTAGAAAAGACACTCGAGGCGGTAACGTCGAGCAAAGTATCGTTCTAACTTTCTTACGAGCAAAAAGTATACGACCTTTACCGCTGCACCGCTCGAGGGAGAGTCAACGTGGATGGTTCGCGTCTCGCTCGTTACCGAGGCTAACTCGGATATATGGCGCGTATTTTTGCGATTTGACTACGTGAAATCAAATGGAATAACGTGAACTATACGTAAGGAGTGGAGGTTTTAAGATAAACTAAAAGAGAGTACAAGAGCGAGAGAGGAAGAAAAAGAATAGCATAAAATTATCGATTAGAATATGAATACACGTTATAAACGTCGTCGGTTGGATTACGTTTTACAACTAGAAAAAGCGTCTATCGATTGGCAACTCGCGGTAGCGGTCGCGAAATGTCAAAGTAGTCGGCCGTTTTACGAGCTCTCGTAAAAGGAATCCGGTGCTACGGTAGCTCGCATCGTTAGAAACCATCCTCGTAGCGTATCGTTAACGTGGATTCGTTTTCGCCCTCTCGTTACTTTTATACGCCCTACGGAAAAATGAAAAATATCGCCATCGGATTCGGCTTCAAACTCGGAGTCACGCATGTTTATTAAACTTGCAGGGAAGGGAAAATAGGAAAAACGAGGAATTCGTGCGACCTTTGACACGCTTTCGCGAGTCACGCTATCGAAACTACGACCTATAAAAGATATAGTCAGAACGGAGGGTCAGCGAGATTTCCTCCCTCTTTCTTTCTCTCGCTCTTGCTCTTTCGCGAGCTTTCAATCGATTTTTATCAAGGCCGATCCGTAACTGGTATACAGATTGAGAGATAAATGGAAAGAGAGAGAGGGAGGGAGAAAGAGAGAGGAATGGGTCAAGGGTTACCGCTTTCGGCGAATTAACTCGGCGATTAGTCCGTAATTAAGTACACGCCCGTTTAACTTCCAAGTCGGAACTCCACTTTCATAGAACTCGTCCTTCCTTCTCGCCTATTCGAAAACGAAGTCGAAACTTTCTTCTTCTTCTTCTTCTTCTTCTTCCTGCCACGTTGAAGAGTACCACTCACGACGGGATAGAATTTCTCGAATGGGAATTCAGGCTGTGGAAAGAGCGTGTTGGATGTGAACAAAAAAAAAAAAAACAAGGAAAGCTCTAGCGATGATTCCGAGCAAAGCTAACGAGCGCCAATTTCGAGCCTACTTTTTTTCACGCGAACGAAGCTCGTTCATCTTATCTCCTCTTTACGGAAGCGTCTCCTTCTTTATAGGATCGCTACTCAAAGTTTTCGCAAAGCCGTCCCTCTCGCCTTAAAACCAACTTTTTCGTCCCATCTGTACTTGCCTTTGGAAAGTAGAAACTCGATAGACTAAGGACACCGGTAGTAGGTATTGGACCCGGGGATCTTCTCAAAGGGGACGAAAAAGCGGAGGTCGGTTCGATTGAAAAGGCAAAGGCGCGCGAGATTCGTGAGAATCGATTGGCTTCTTTTTCGTAAAAAGGGAGCGTGCTACGAACGATAGTCAGGAAATGAAAGCTTCTCTCGTGGAAAGGAGACAAAAAGCTTGAGAAGACTAAAAATGGAATAGGATATTAAAAGTTGACGCGATGAAGCTGCACTTCCGTCGCGAGACATGCAACATCGACGATGACCCATCTACGAGTTTACATTTTCGAAACTCGTGAGAAGCAAACAGATGTTACACGTACGATGAACCATTCGCGACAACGCATAACGCTATCCGGAAGCTATAACAGAAATTAACAAATCGAAGCCGAGCGACTATTTGACGTGGCCACCGGCGAGAAATTTAAAGAGACTATTGAGAGAGAAAAATAAATTCTTCGATGGTGGAAGGTGAATAGGTAGCAAGGTACATTATTCCTTCCGGGTTTCGAGCGAGTCGGTGAGTGAGGTTATGCATAGAAAAATAGGACTTTGTTTCCTCGAAATCCATGTCGACGTTGAGAATGCGAGAGTGCTTCGCGTATCGTTGATTCGGTCGGAAAATTTTGTGGTTGGGAAAAGATATATACGAAAAATAAAAAAAGACAGAAATGATGGAGGAGAAGAAGAAGAGAGCGGTCGTTTTTGATCGTCTCCGAGGGAAAGTCTATCCGCCTTCTATACTCGAACACTCACCCTTTCCTCACCCTCTCTCTCTCTCTCTCTCTCTCTCTCTTTCTCTTTTGTCTCCCGCCTTAGAAGACGAGTTTCGAAAGGCGATCCTACCTTCATTCTCCTTCCCTCAAGACGATATCGTTTTCCGTGTCCCGCCAAGAGAAGAAGGAGACCCTAAACGAAGTTCAACAAGTTCTACGTTCGAAACTTTGCCAATGCGGCTAGAAAGAAGAAGGGCGAGAGGGAAAAGAAGAAAAGGACGCACTTTCGAACCTCTCGCGTCCGTGAAAAGCGCTTTTGTTTTGCGAACGCGAATCGATGAACATACGGGCTTCGACAGAGGCTTGCGTATGTATAATATTGTACATACAAGTTGAATCGATAACTATCGTAGGGTTATATAATTTTTTATTTTCTGACTTTTTAAAATGGAAGTTTATAAATATAAAATTGTCCATGGTATCGTGGCTACTTGAATTATCTCCTTTATGAAATACGTTCTTCTTAAAATTGGAAAATAGAAGATTATTTCATACGACGATAGTTATTGACCGTGCTCGTATACGTGTCTCTATTCTTCTTCTTACCCGCGTTCTCTCATCTCTCTTTCTCTTCTCTCGTGCGCTTCCCGATAGAATCAAGAATGAATAGGGCACTATTACGGCTAACGGCGCGTTCTGAATGCGGGCCAAGTGGCAGTACGCGAGGATTGTCGGAAGAGAAGCAGAAAGTTCGCGATACGCGACAAGGAAGAAGGGGATAGTACAAGAGGAAGAGAGATAGAAGTAGAGGGAGAGGGAGAAAAAGATAGAGAAGAAAATAGAGAGAAAGGGGTTGGTAACATCGAGCGTCTCCCTTCGTCGTTTATTTTCCACCTCTGCCCATTCGTTTCTCGGTGTCCGCTCGTTGTTTCTGTGGAAACCCGAGAAAACTCACAAACCTCTCTTTCTCTCTCTCTCTCTCTCTTTCTCTCTCTCGCTTTTAAAATCATGCACTTTCGAACGCTCGCAAGGGGAGCTTCTTAATTCCCTTCGATCGGTTCATTAAGATCATCCAAAAACTTTTCGACAGGACTAACTTTCTATTCTTAGCGACGTTTTCCACTGGATATAAATATAAGTTTATATGTATATATATATATGTATATGCGTTAACGAGTGGTACAAGTCGGTGCTGCACTATTTCTACTAGGAACCGCTCCATTTTCCTAGGTCATCTAAAAACGGAAATTATCTAATCGCGTCCCGCTGGCTGCGTGCGTCACGACACTAAAGAGAGAGCCACTTTTCGGCACTTTCGCCCATTTAGAGCGGACCTATTCCACGAAAGGATCTGTTTACGGAAAGCTTTTAAAAATCACCTCACCGCGTGGGAACGATTTTTCCTCTCGCGTTTCACATTTTTTGTTTTCTTTCTTTTTTTGTCGGATTTCTGTAGCTCTCGTAATCATCTCGATATAATGTGAATATTTTATGAAAGATTGATGATATTACAATAATCCTGACGGGATATCGATCGACGCGTGTTACGATACAACAAAAGCGTGCTACCGTACGAATATGTATATATGTATATGTATGTCTACTGTAGGTACCTACCGTATATACATAACGATCCGAACAATATAATCGCTAATTAACGAGATACACGGTAGCAGCGCGTAGCACTCGCATAGCTTATGAATTCCAATCGAAACCGAGGATGCACCGACGTAACGACGACCAAAGTGCGAGAGACACGCGCGATACAGGACGTACGAACACTCCTCTACGTGTACGTGTATGCGTGTGTCGCGTATTAGTCGACGAATCTCGTGAATGCGACTACGGTGGGGAAAAGCAAATGCAATCAACTTACTCAGCGTAGCGTTGTTGGCTCGCGACTGGTCGGTCTGAGATCTGAGTAACCGCAGACGATTCAGCTTGCTCTGCTGCTGGTCCAGTCTGTGCCTCAATCTAGCGAGTTTGTCCTGCTGTGCTGGCTCCTGAAACAGCAAACGAGAAACGATGCACGCTTGTCCAAAGAACGAAACCCAACCTTTCGTAAAGCGTATTTTCTTCGATCGGTATTGACCGAGAGGATCTATGAGATTCCTCCGGTTTTATAGCTACGGTGAGCAATAGAGGAATCGAGTCGTCCTTGGAAAGCTTGGAGAAAAGAGAAAAAGAGAGAGAGAAAGAGAGAGAGAGAGAGAGAAAAAAATAAATCCACGTTCGAGAAAAGGGTGAATTGTTTTTATATTTTTTGCCTCTTCAAGCTCGAAAGAGAACGAGAGAGAGTTCTTACCTCCATTGAAATCTAGGTCGAAAAAAGTCTTGCGGGGAAAGCAAGAAAGAGGAGGAGAAGAAGGGAGAGAAAAGAATGAAAAAAATAAGGGTGGGTACGATTAAGCGTTAACATTCTTCCTCGAATATTTCCCGTGCGCTATTACTTCCGAAGAATTTTCCTTGGTATAGCTTAATTCCATCAGAGGCTATGAATCTTTCAACTTTAGCGCGGGCTGCTGCGTCTCGCGAGACAGCGATGGATCTCGCTGGGGTAAAACCCTTTACCGAAGAAGAAATTAATCCTCGTCTCTTTTCAAAATGTGAAGTCAAATGTGTTCGAATCGAAGGAGGACGTCGGGTAAAAAGAGGAAGGAAAAGAATAAGAAAGGAACGAGGGAAGGGAGGAAGGAAGTAAAGGGCGAAAGAACATCATCGTATGGAAGATATTTTACGGGGGAAGGGCTCGCTTGATCGATGATAACGAAATTAGGAGTTTTCCCGCGAAGAAAATCGAATCGCGAGAGTACCGAAGAATTCGAAGTTCGCCTGGAAGGCTAGCGAGCGAGCGAGCGAGCGAGCGAGCACGTAGACTACTCGCGGAATCAAATCGGATTCACATCTTTTCCTTTCCGTCTAATTCTTATCGAACGCTAAAAAAAGATTCTCCTATTTTTGTTTTCGAACCTTAGACAGGTTGTACGTACCTTTTCTTACGTGCTGCTATCGTTCACTTTTTTTCCTTCCTTCTACATTGTGCACCAGTACGAAATGAAATAAAATCCACGAAATGACGGATAAAACTCGGCGTCTTCGGGTATCGAGTTCAATTCGATCTAGAGATAGGAAAAGGATTCCGTACGGCGGATTAGGAGCAACGTGTTCTCAATATATACGTAGGTAGTCTAGGTATATGGTATATTTCCTAGGAGTCGAAGAGACGCGCTCGAGAACGTAGCTCACCCTGAGATGGATTCGCCATAGAGAGGCGGAGGATCTCGCGG
Organism: Odynerus spinipes; assembly: GCA_032403825.1. NCBI lineage: Eukaryota > Metazoa > Arthropoda > Insecta > Hymenoptera > Vespidae > Odynerus > Odynerus spinipes. Next base: position 10,063,506 of record JAIFRP010000006.1, on the reverse strand, counting down.
TACGGTAGCCATAGACGGAGATCAATATTTCCGGAGAGATATGTAGGTACAAACGCGACGAAGACCGTTTTCCATTTTGAAAATTCTTAGCCGTGCTATTACGTGCCTGGACCCTTCTGGTATTCTCTAGAAAATAGAACGGAACTATCGCCTCCAGCTCGATTCTACTTTTTATCGTTCTATGTCTACCCGTAATCCTATATACGAATATAACCGATAAATAAAAAGATAATTTAAAAAAGAAAATAAATACGAGTAAAAATAAAATACATATTAACATATTGTACGTTGGTTTCGAATTGTTGCGGGATTTGCAGCTTATCGCTCGACCGCTGGTCCCGCGATATTGCCGGATATTGATGTTACCGCATGTATGCAACATTTGTTCTGCCGGTAAAAAAAGAAACGAAAGTAGTTTTATCTGTGCCTATCCGAAAGTGCTTTCAAAAATACCACGCATGCTTCAGATATTAAATATTAAACATTTTTGCTTGATAATTATAACGTATACATATTAAAAATCCACAATGAAATAGAAAGTCGCATATTTTACTTCATTTATAAATTAAACATTTCCGTTTTGACGGAAGAATACGCGTGTTTTAATTTGATCTACCGGTTTTGTTCGAAGTACGAACCCGTACTAAGGAAAAAGGGCCAGGGAGGAGAGTAAAAAAGGAAGAAGCATACGATCCAGATCCGATTACCCATCGTAGAGTCTATCGTCGTCGGTTAATCGGGTTAATATCGAACGTGAAGAGACACTTGGCCCGTTATTCGCGCTCCACACGAGCTACTACTCGTCGGGGGGTTAAGTAGCGAGCGAGTGACGACGACGACGACGAAGACGACAAGGAGAAGGGGAAGGAGGATGAGGATGAGTGCCTGGTAAGACGAACTTGCCTTCACCTCCTTCATTTTGTCGCTTCTCCTCCCTTCTCTTCTTCTCTTCCCTTTCATCCTATTGCCAGGATACACGATACGTCTCATTACACGCGCGTACACGCAGGATATTTCTTTCGTCCCGATATTATCGATCTTTCAAAAATTCTTTCCTCTTTCTCTCCTTCCGATTCGAGTCCTACCGATTCATCGTCGTTGTCTTCGTGGAATATGAAAAACGTGCCATTGAAAACACGTACTTGGGAAAAATTCACGTTCACTCGTCACGCTTGGAATAACCAATCGATTCGCACGACCGCGAATTTCAATCGAAGCGCGGAAAATTCGATCAAGCTTGGCAGTTTCGACGGGAACGAATACTAGCGACGAGCCCATTGTCATCCCATACTCATAGGATTGTGTCCTCGTCCTTTTTGTCTCCGTTCTCTCTCTCTCTCTCTCTCTTTCTATCTCTCCTATATTCTTGTCTCATTTGTCCGTAATATGATGGATTAAGCGTTAACGCGCTTCGATTCCGACCGACGCGACGTGGGCGACCATCGTGGTACGAGATCAATGTACGTTCAAATTGTAATTTCGAATCAGCGTTCCCTCCGTTGAGAAAATGAAAAAATGGATAGAACGTCGAAGAAAGTCAGTCTCAATTCATTTTTTAAGTAAAATTCATCGTCACTTAATTTCGAAGGAAAAAATTTATAACCACGACCTCTCGGCTTTTTCATTAGTCATCATTTTTCAAGGCAAGCTTATCGATTAGTTTCACGAGACGAGGTTACAGGAAATGAACTTGGGTCGACGAACGGAAGGACGAAAGAGATCCTCGAGAATATCGAGCGTTCTCTCTCTCTCTCTCTCTCTCTCTCTCTCTCTCTCTTCTCGTTCTCTTCGACAATTTCCAGGACGATTTCCCGAGGACGAATGAGAGATAAGAGCTATCGCGTTCTCGTTCGTCACTCACCTGTGCGCCTCGAAGCACGGCTAGACGGGCCTCTTTCTGCTCGAGGAGGCGCCTCTGCTGGGCGATTTCCCGCTGTTGCCTGGCCGCCATGCTTTCAAGCTCGCTGAGCACCAGCACAGCACCACCCCCGCCCACTGGTAACTGAAACAAAATTTAGTCAATGAATTAGTAAGTGAACAGCAAACATCGAGTAACGCGATATATTATTTTATTCTTTAAATGACACACCGTGTGTGTCATGCAGGTTCTATTCAATCTAACCGGAAACAACGTACGCGTCATGTGAACGAATTCATGTTATCGGTCGGTATTAAAAAAACAGTCTAAAAAAAAGGTTGTGTAAAATAAATATTGCAAAAAAACATTGTGAAATTAAAAAAATGGTATTGGTTTCCAGATGTTTGATATAACACAATGAAAAAGGCCGACATTACAACTGTTGGTCAGCTCGATAGGAAAAATGTCGGTCACTAGGGATTGTCTTCTGGTTAAAAGTCGATCGTGAATGAGCGCAACTTTGTTAAGTTCCAAAAATTATAACCTGAAAAGTATAGATCAATCGATTCAAAAGCAAAGAGAAGGTCTCCAAGGATCGAAGATTAAAATCAAGTCTGGGTTGGAAGTCGCTTCGGTTTCTCTTTTTTCAAATGAGAAAAAATCCAAACTTCGACCCCCTTTTTTCTCTGTACGGAATTCACGTTTCTCTTTGTCGTTGGCATGACAGTTAATTATTTCGAAATCGGACGGAAAACTAGAGCGAGTTTAACGCAAGCCCGACTCGTGGTTTAAAGGACCGAGGTTTTCGAGGTAGATGGAGAGAAAAATGGCCTCTCGGGGTACGGACGAAAAGAGAGGGAGAGAGAGAGTGAGAGAGAGTGAATGAGATGAAAAGAGGGTTCAAGTCAAACCATACGATTAAGGGTGGCTACCCTTCTAGAAAGGGTCGCCACAGAAGGTGTTGGGCAAACGATAAACGTCCCTTTTCACGATCTTCTTACGGTGATCTCGCCAAACCGGTACTTCTCTATACTAATCTCTCTCTCTCTCTCTCTCTCTCTCTCTCTCTCTCACTTTTAGCATAGAGAGACAGGTTCTGGCCTTCTTCTTATCGTTTCATCTGTCGCCGAGAAGATTAATCCGGAAAGACCCACTCGCCGGATGATCCAACGCGAAATTTATGACTTAGTCGTCGAGATAATTTTAATCGTCACGCGTCTGGTTTCCGCGTGACGCACCCTTCCGCGATAAGGATGAGATCGTGCAGAAGAGAGAGGGGGAGAGGAGCCAGAGAGAGTCTTATCGGTCAAAGGAGTGGAACGTTTATCAACCCGAGGAATTCACTTAAACTCTCGCGAAAAGTTTCACCCCGAAATTATCGGCTTTACCGTGTCCGACCACGAAAATCATGCTCATCGATTATTATTTCCCCATGATTTCGGAGTTTCTCTTGCTGGATAGAACTCACACCACGGCGCTGGTGATGGCGATAGTGGTGCACGCTCAGGAAATTAATGCCCGGAATTCTATCAAGGATGTCAGCTCGATGGAGATGCGCTCGTTACGCGTCCATCCTAACGAGCTTGAGTTTCTACATTCTAATTCTAATCGCAGCGATGCAAAGTTATCGGCCGGGAATTGAAATTCTTGACGCGTAACAGATTTCGTCTCGCTTCTCTTCCTCGATCCTCGCGGGGATCGTTTTGCAGTGTAGGTATCTCGAAGAAAAATATCGAAAAAATCGCGACGATCATCGTTATCTGTTAGTTCGCGCAACTTTCTCGCGGGGAAGGTGAGCGTAGTAGCTTCGCGAAACTTTGGAAAACCGTGAACGCGAGAAAGCAGCCACCGTGCTACTATAGCGTTCGCTATCGAGAACTTCGCGTGTTTTCATCGTGCGAATACGGTGGAATCGTGGGAATGTAAATTTTCCGAATGCTTTATCGAGTCCCGAATAAAAGTGGGTGCGATCTCGGGAATGGAGAAGTGATTTGAAAACTTTCGAGGAAAGAAGAGGAACCGATGCTTGAGTGAACGCGCATCTCGTGCACACTATCGAAAAGGTATTCCCGGTTTGGTTCGATTCAAAGTCTGCCTTAAATCGTGAGTAACGTGGGCACGCGGATGCTGTGGGCGGAAATTTCATTGGAAAATTAATTTGTATTGGACGTTCGAGGTCAGCGGATGCTGTGCTGTATGGTCGGCGTTAAAGCGCATCCCTTGTAAGTAGCTAGCTCATCTCCTAGTGAATGGTAACATTTGTGCGGGTAAAGCACAAACGCCCTATATTCACGGTGTATTGCATCCTTTGGCGTGGGTGTACGTATACACGTGCACACCGAAACGCAGTTATGTGTCACAACTAGAATTATCCTCTCTCTCTCTCTCTCTCTCTCTCTCGCTCTCTCTTCCCTTTATACACGCCGGACGCATACGATGACGTACGTCCGCTCCGTTTAAGGTAACTGATCCTTCTTATACAAGGTGTCGGTTTACACAGGGCTATCCGCACCTACAAACGTATAGGTACCTACGGAAACGTTGCATATAACGTGCCGGATCGTTGGAGCTGGTACAAAGAACTGGAAAGAGCGAGAGAAAGATTCCTCGTGTTTCAAATCGAAATCCGATTCGAACTATCGGACCTTTCTCGACAAAAATACACGTTACAACTGTGGAGTTAATAGCGTAGTAATTAATTGTTATTAATACTGCTATTTATAGAGAAAATATCTCCAGGGACGAAGCCGGTTGGACCGGTACAATAACACTGCTACTCGTATCTTTGTCGCCAGAGGCGTGCAAGCTTTAACGCAGACTGAGAGAGAGAGAGAGAGAGGGGGAGAGAATGCAGTGCACCGTTCACTTCTCCTGCGAATGTCCACTGGGATTTCCCCTATCGTCGGTGGTGTTAATTAACGACTATAATTATTAAAATTTCATCGGTAGTAATCCACGTGCTTATGTCGATAAAGTATAAGCAAAAAAGCGGATTAAACGATTAATCAAATTATTGTCTCCTATCGTATAAATTGATGGTAGTAGTAGTAAACGCGATCAGCTCGTTCCAACGCACCATCGATAGCACGATTTGTTCCGTAGCCACCCGTTAGCCGTAGATTACGCTACTTATGTTTGACCTAGAGGATCGACCGATATCGGTGAGGGAAGATCGATATACGTGGCTTCTCTGGATGAAACGGACTAACACTGTGAAACGCATGGAGATCCGATCGCACTCGTTACACGCCTAGTCGATCGTTAACGACACGAAGTTTGCGCGATAAAGGCAGGAAATTAGTTGTATAAACCCTGGCAGAATGTAGAGCAATATTAAACGGGAGTAGTACTGTACTTTACTGCTTCATTTATTTTTTTCCCTACACGATTACAACGCGTACAAGTGGCATTATACTTACAGCTATCTTGGTCTCATAAAATGTTGCTTCCGCAAGAAATAAGAATTAAATGTTTCGTGGAAAGCACCCAGTCGAAATAAGAGATCTCCTTCTCATCTCCTTCCGTAGCGAGCGTAATTTCGGCACACGGTATACACGCGCACATCCGTGCTACGTCGGCGTCCCCTTTGAGCGACCTAAACGTCGCACCAATTTCGCGGCGGTGATTAAGAAAATTTCCGTCGTTCTCGGTGAGACGAACTCGCTTGGTCGCGCGCGCGGGAGCACAAAAGGACCTTTAATCGGTCCTACCTCTTCTCCCTTCTCTCTCTTACAGTCAAATAAATCCCTGAGGTGACGGAGGAAAGGAGCCGTGTGTTTCGAACACGGAATGACCTTTCAGACGGTCCAAGTTACACAAAAGAAGCGATCCAATTTAGAAGCTGTGGGAGAGGAGGAGGAGGAGGAGGAGGAG
>JAIFRP010000006.1:10027649-10046148 GCA_032403825.1 Odynerus spinipes | reverse complement strand
GAGAGAGAGAGAGAGAGAGAGAAACAATTGTTTTTATCAATACGCGATTTACGCGACGGTTCGTTTGTTTGCTTGCAAATGACAAAGAGAGATAAATCGTAGTGAGAGGAAAATAACAAAAAAAAAGAAGAAATGAAAAATAAAATGAAACTATATCCCTGGAAGGTGCGACTAGTGCTCTGACGAAAGAAAAATGTGCGTTGGCAACGACGGCAATAACGAAGCTCTCTCTTTTTCTCTTGCTCGCTTCTCTTCGCGTTCTTCTGGTTACCTAGCGAAGAAAAATGACGACACCAAGTTCATACATCTTCTTAACAACCACCGAATTCTAAAGGCGTCTCTCTTTTCGCACTTATTCGGTTGGATCGTCTTGCACGTTCTTTAAAGGGAATGGGCAAGTTCGTTAAGCTCGAGCGTTTTAAATTTTCTCAACGCGCTAATCTAAAAGGACATCGTAGTTTTCGAAAATCGCAAAGTAAGAAGAAGGTGGTACGCGTAGAGTCGCAGCATTTTAATTTAAGCTCTTCGAGATATATAAAGTCCTAAATTCTTCGTGACTATTAAGCTCGGTACTCTACCGACACACTTGACCTCGATCGATACAGAAATATACGAGCGTTTGAATCTCCCATACTCTTTCTTTGCTGTTATCGGCTTCGAAATTCTGTTAACCCTGTGAATCTGGCTCGGTACGAGGCACCGATGTTTGCTTTTAATCTTGAAATAATTTATTCTTACGAGCAGCGTCAAAGATAAGTCCCTACGCGTATATTCCTTTCGTGTACTAAAGGAGATAGAAAAGAATCGTGCAGGCCACCTACAAGGATACGTAGTAGGTATGTACATTGCTATTTCTTTAACCAACGCAAAGTTTTAAAGCGAAACCACTAACGAGATCGTTGATACACGTAGGTACAAACGCGCGTTAATCTTCCTTAACGCAACCGTGAAATTAGCGGATGTTAAGGGCCAAGCCGGGGAAACGAATAAACCTCACCGATGGCCGGTAACGCCTAAGGAAAAGATTAATCTTAGCCGTGGATTATTACGTTCTGAAATTCATTTCCCCACGGGCCGCGAATAATTGTTGAACGTGGTAGTACGTAAGCGACTACGCGCGCGGGTTTCTCGCGCGTCCACCGGCGTAGAAAATTGCTGAAAAGCGGTGATCGCGGTTAACGACCGTGTGGCAAGAAATAAGGAGCCGAGAGATGAAAAAGAAGGAAAATCGTTAAGAGCGAAGGAACTTTTTGGAATTTTTCCTCTCTCGTTACCAGAAGCAAAACTTTTCACTTTTTTCCGGACGACTAATTTGCCCGATGATGATTATTCCGTCTCCCTTTTAAGGCTCTCTTCTTAAGCGAATATTTTAATTAATATCAACGTACGTAGAGATGCCCATTCACGAACGAACGGCTTATTAATTAACGAATCTTCGTTTCGTTTCAGCGACAAGGAACGCCACGACGTTTTCACCCCTTACTTCCTTGCTTCCCCTCGTTCGTTGCTCTACCTGCGTGTTCAGCCAACAACTTTCGAAAACCTAAGTTATTTTCCTTCCCTTCCCAGGATGGCAGCAAGTCGTACGAGCCAGTTACAGGATTCGTCCCGACGTATTCCTCGGACGACAAACTCGCAAACTTAGAAACTCGTTACGCTTTTGTGCCGTAGCTACCGCTCGACGTCGGCTTTCTCGAGTGCCACTCAAATTTTTGGTCCCTGTAGAGTAGAGAGAGAGAGAGAGAGAGAGAGAGAGAGAGAGAGAATAAACTGCTTCTACAACGTACACGTTCCTAAAATTGTACGCAAGGCTCGCGCGAAAAGTCAAGGGTAAAGTATATTATTATGAGATCCCGAGTTACCTAAAACTACGATAATTCGAAAAGTACGTTCGTTACGATTATCTCTAAAAGTTGCTTGTTTCGTTATGCCGCCGGATGGCCAAAGGAGTGTGCGTGAGATACGTTTGTCGTGAAAATTGTAGCTCGCCGAGGACGGCTAAAAATTTGCGACGGTCTCGAAGCTCGGTAATCATCTCTCTCTTTCTCTCTCGCTCGACGCGCGCGCCTAGGAAATTTAATTAACACGTTCTACAACTTTTCGCGATTAACTCAGCGAAACGAGCGCGCGACGCGTTCGAACGGAGCTTTCTGTAAAATGTGTAAAAAAAAAAGAAAATGTAGATGACGGAGAAAAAGAGTGGAAGTCGAGAAAAACCGTTAAAACTATGGCGTTCTTTTCTTCCTGTCTAAAGAAGCTAAGTTTACGAAAGATTCTCCCAAGACCTTCCGTTCGTTCTCGCGTGTCTTTGTTTCGATAACGAGTGCAGTATCCTCGAATACGCCTTCCAGCGTTGTTGCTTCTCTCTCTATCGTCGTACCTCCTGTTATCGCGATCGCCGGGCTGCTACTTAAAATTTAATTGAAACCTGAAGTACGGCTTAATGCGAGATTAAAAAGTGTCAGCGAGTGAATTTAAATTTAAAGTTCTTGCATGCTATAAAAAGCGAGCTTTCAGCTTCGCACTTTAGTAATACTCGTTGGCTGCAATAAAAATTAATAAATTTGTGGAAATTACGAACTGTCTCCGAAAAACGAATAAAAATCAAATCAATCGAACCGAAAGAATTTTAATGGACTCTTAACGACCCAATGTTACTTGGACCTCGGTAAAATAATTAATTCGATAGACATAGGTTCCTGGCTTCTCTCGCGAAGCGCTCGCTTTTCTTGTCTTACTAACGGAGCCATCGCGCGCGTTATCGATCACGGTAGTCGATCGTAAAAACGGCTTTCCCTCGGCTCGCGTAGCGGATTAAAAAGAACTTAGGACGAGGAGAGATCCGATCGTACCTTTACCCGAGCTGGATAAAAGCTCGTGCGCGGCTCTACAAATATCGACGAGCTCTTGTCTATTTATCCTACTACCGATTCTATCGGTTTTTTCTCGACGGTATTCCATACATCTATATATATATATTTTTTTAACGCTGGGCCGAAAACGAGAATACCGTTTATCCGTACGTTCGTCTATCCGTCTGTTCCTCCTTTCGAGAATTCTTCCTGTAGATAATCGCCGTCTCGAGAGTGCCACCCACGCCATTACGGGATTGCAGGCGCGTCGATAAATCACTCGAAAGCGAGGCACAGCCAGATATCCGGCGAACAGTCGTCCGTCACTAAACTTGCAAATGGGTGCATGCGGGTCCAGCTACGAGGGGAGAGGTCTTTAAGAGGTCGGGACCTTTAACCGTGGCTTCGCAAGATCGTCTTGTGGATCGTCGCTGCACCTGCGTCTAACTGGCTATCCTGACCGCTAAAGTAAGCTGATTAAGAAACGAACGTGAGAGAGATGTCTCTTTTGGACCTTGTCCTGCTTCGATTTCGATGCGCTCAATGAATCATCGATTTACGGGGGATCGAGAATCGAAATACCGGTGAAAGTTAAACCGTTCCCGATTTTAAGATACCTGTACGAATGTATAAACAATAAAGATACGTTTGGATACATGCTTGTGCCAAAGTTCAGACTTCAACGAACACCTCGACCATTCTTTAAAAAATATATTATTCATTATTTTCCATGGTCTTCGTCGCTAAAACCAACGTGTGCTCGACCGTCGCTCGATGAGTTTCTAACGATAATAATAGGTTTCACATGAGAGTTCATTGGGAAAAAGTCGACTGTAAAGACTACGAACGATTAAATCCAATTAGATGCTGTTAACTTGTAAACACGCGTGTGACAACACAAAACGTCAATCGAGACGACCTTTTCCAATGAACACCAAAGTGTGATTAACATAGGAAATAATTACGGAAAGTGCAAAACAAGAAGAGAAACAGGTGATAATAATCGTTGATCTTGCCTCTGCTCGCGCGTCGAATCATCGTGCGGGATCTTCGATCTATACTGCACTCGCGATCGATGACCTTACTAAATAATACGTAACAAAGTACCGTGATTATTATAACTTTGCTGCAAGGGAAAGAATAAATGTGTGCGCGCCGTTGAAATAATACACACAGAGAGAGATAAGTAATGACGAAGGGAGAATGACGAATTCCGTACGTGACGGTGCCGCGCTCGCCGACGAACTGCGCGCTCTCGTCGGGTCGCTCGAGGCTCCAGGCGCGCTAACACCCGCTTCGGTGATCCTCGGAAGCGCTCGGTATCGTTCGGCGTCCGGCCAGCGAGTGCGGCCGAGCGAGCGCGACGATCGCCGAGCCGGCGATACTACGCCCCGCCCCCTCCCTTTCTCTGCCACTTGGCGCGCACCGCAGCCAGACTGACAGCACCGGTGGGAACATTACCGCGTGGACGGAAGCCAAATTAAATAGATTGCCATCTTTATTGGTTCCTGACTGACTATCGCGAGCACCCTGACTCCCTCTCCTCTTCTATCCGATACGAGCACTACTACACTTCGTGAAGCATAATGCACGCGTTTTCACGGAAAAGTAGGTCGTTTCGCGAACGCGATACACGCTCGTTCGAATAAAAGAGAAATTATCTTGTGGCCACGTGTGGTCTCTCGAAAATGCATTCCACAAACGTATCTTTGATTCATTGATCGTTTTACGGTTGGTATAATTAATTCCTCTCTCTCGAGAGAGAGAGTCCTTTCTCTTGGTAATCGATAGTACTACATCCTACCGGTCCATTTTTTTAAAACCCGAGACGAGTCCTCGGAGCAGGGTAAGTCGTCGGGCAAGTTTGAAGCGGACTAAGGAACGGTAACCGGAGAAGTAGGAGAGAATCGAGCGTAAGGACGAGAAGGAGGTGGATCTTAGAGGGAGCTTGTTTGTCGTAGGTCCGTTAATTATGCGCTCTTTACGTTGTCGCGCCTATTGGAGAAACTCGGGGTAAAGGAGACAAGAGAGTATGGGTGGGAGAGCTCAGACAAGGTTGAGAGGGCAAGAGTCGCGAGTTCTCTCCAATTACTAGGCTTCCGGCTTTATGGAATCGACCACCCCGCGTTTCTCCTTCCTTCCTTCCTTCCTTCCTTCCATTTCTCTTCTCTCTCTTTCTCCTTCTGGACCCACCAGTGGATGAAAACGACCATAGCGCTAGCTACACTGCGACCACCGTTGGCGAATGAGTACGATCTCTCTCTCTCTCTCTCTCTCTCTCTCTCTCTCTCTTTCTTTCTACTCCAATGAAGCAAGAGTTTTCAATTTGCCGTCTAAACGGCTGCCCGTGCTTTACCTTCGACCTACAGGAAATACCTCGCAAGAGAGAAAGGAAGTGGAAGATTGAAAGAAGGAAGATTGATAAAAAAAAAGAAGATGGTCTGCTCGTTGGAGCGTCGATGATGACGAGAAGACGGACATTTCGAAAATGGCGAGGTCTTCTTCTTAAATTACTCCCTCTCGTTTTAATTAAACCTCATGCGGCGACGACGACGACGACAACGATGGCGACAACGTATCACTGGTTTCTTTCGAAGGAAGGAAACCAGGTCGTAGTCGGTTACTCGAAAGTCTTTTATATACCGCATTAAACTGTGTTCGCTAGTCCGCGAGTGCTTTCCCCTCTACTGTATGCAAAAAAAGAAAATCAGATGCAATTTATTATATCGGACCTCGCGGCAAGATCGCAACCCTCTCACGGCAACTATATTTTACCCACGAGTGCTGCCGTCCGAAAAAAACTAATTCATCGCGAGATACGTCCGGCGTGTCGGTCGGAACGCGGATTTTCATTCTTCCTTTCTTTCTTTTTCCCGAACTCGCAAAAAGGTCAAGTTGATTTCTTTGTCTCTTCCTCGAGACGTCGCAAACTTTCTATCTTTCTTTCGTAGGACATTGTCTTTCATTCTCAATCGATGGAAATTCATAGATACACATGGCTGTATGCATTTATCGAATATCTGGAATACTTCCGACAAAAGTACATGCATACACGCGTCCACGGTCGATTAACGTGAGAACGTGGAATAATCGAGTAAGAACGAATTATCGCGTTTTCTCTCCCTCTCCACCCTCTCTCTCTCTCTCTCTCTCTCTTTGCGCTAAATACCTCGCATGGCAAAGCAATAATTTAGTTTAGAAAGCAGAGCTTCCCTCGATGCTGCAGCAACCTCGAGAAACGCGAGCTGGAACTACAGCTCCTGCCATTGCCGTTGCTATTCTCGCGAATATCCCGCTCGTATTAACGAATTTCCCGACGAATTCGATACAGCTCGCCCGTTTAGTCTACAATAACTCGAAAATCAACGGGACGATAATATCGCGAAGTTAACGTTGTCCCGACGTTATATATTACTACGTACCCACTGACTATGTACATACATAGATATACCTACCTACCGTATGGTAATAATAACGAGAAACGATAATTAATGTAATCCGATGCTTCGCTCGTTGTAGTAACAAGGTTCGATACACCGATCGAGAGCCGTCGAATGTTCACGCGCGATAAGGAATAATGCGTTTATCGTTATTGACACTGTATAATCGCGCAAGGAAAGCTCCTCGTCGTATCGCTTTCAACGAGTCACAATCGAGCTGACCTCCTTAGCTCTCGCGCGTCTAACATCGATCGAGTATAGGTACCGTTAAGCCGCTACATTAGGGAATTTCTAACGAGCTATCATTTCGAACCTAAACTCCCGAAACTTACTCTCCGCTTCGGTCGAAGATGTCAAAGGAAACGCAGGCTATCGATCGACACGCGACACCTGTCTCGAGACACCCACCACGAAATTGATTCGTCGATGATCGAGATCGAGATCGAGATTTTATTGAAGTATTTTCAATTATTTTCGACTCGAGAGCAAAGCACACTTTCAATTATTCGTCTTTTCACAATGGGCGGTCCGTGGTACCCTCGAGGATTCTTTACCAGCAGCCGTACCTTTATTTTTCGGAACAAGAAGGCCCATTCATGCCAGATGAGTGTCCGCACCGCTGGATGCGAGCGGGAGTCTGGAGAAGAGTGCCACGTTTTCTTCGGATCTCGGTGATACGGTTTCTTCCGCGTCGAGCCATGTGCTCGCTACGAAAAAAGGTACCTCGCAATGGAAGGTCTTCTTTTTTTTCCATGGTCATATATCTTTTGAATTCCACGAGTAGCAACGACAAAGAACAACATAGTTTTGACCTAGTTTCTATCGATGCTTCTTAAAAAAGAAATTTTTTTTCAAACGTTTCTTCAATAAATGAATCGACGAAACATCGAGGGATCAAAGACACGATCTTGTTCTAAGTCTTCCAAGAGACTAACTCGCGTACAAGAAGATTTCGAATATCCTACGAACTTTCGTATTCTCGATATCTCGAAAGTTTTCGTCCACTTCGACGCGTAAATAATTTACTCGCTCTGCGGAGGATGAAGAAGATAAAGCTTCTTTAAGAGGGATTAGAAATCTTAATTACGGTGTAATTAAAAGTCTCGATCATTTATACGATCCCCGGTTAAGGAAGAAACGAGCCGATAAAAGACGATCGATACGCCGCGTCGTTGTAAAGTACGAGCCACTTATGCAAATCACTAGAATTTCTTTTCGGAAAAGTACATAGAGATAGCGTGATTAGGGGTTATTACGCGTCGAGAACGAGCTCACCCTGAATCATAGCGAACGCAACGTACCTAATTCTCTTTCTCTCTGTCTCTATCTCACTCTGCACCATCGCCATCGTCGCCATCGTAACTGGCACTGACTTTACTCATAATTCACAGGGTATTGAACAAGAGCTTGGGGTTACCATAGAGACGCGACAATAGCAACAACAACCACAACACGCAACCCAGACGCACGAAAGCCAAAAACTGTAGACAGGGTTGCACCGACGTTTGATTCAGCGTGTAAACATGTACCGAGTGCACCCTTCCGGCCCTTCGAATAGATCTCTCACACTCTCGCTCTCTCCGTGACGTTTCCCTCTATGCTAATGATCGTAGCGCGATGTAACAAAAGTAACACGAAATTTAAAAAAAATTTCTTCAAGTCGACGACCTTCTCAATAAGCAAAATCATTCTCACCATTTTCCTCGTCAAATTTGATCGAAGATGACAATCTCCCGTTGTCTCCGTTCTTCGAAATAATGTATTCCAGCTCGCATTTATCGAAATACCCAGCGGAATCGTGACTACTTCGCGAACACTCTAATTGCGCCAATTACCGAACTTACCGAGTCGATCGAAGGTACGTTGCGACAGGGACAAGGGTATTTCGTGACGAGCTCTGGTATTAACTTCCTGGAAACAGGATGGTTATGCAAGGGAGCTGCCAGTCAATCGCATATTTCCTTCCATTTACAATAGATTACGTTTGCAAATTCTCGAACGACCGGTGAATCTTTTTTCCCTTCCTCTGGCATGAATTAGGTACGTAATAGAGATGAGCATGTAACTCAGCGGTCACGAAAGGAATAAAAACTGAGAAAAAAATACTTTTTGTTCGTTTTTTTAACCGTACGTAAAGAATTCACAATCCAATGAATCCTGTAAGCGAGTTTAACGCACGTATAAATAGCAAACGAGTGGAAGGATATGTCCGACGACAGCTGGAGAGCCGAAAATCGACGAAGACCGGAAGCGTAGTGCAGTGGCGATCGTTACTCCATAGTTAGCCCTTGTACATAAATTTTCCCTGGGCATCCACGGCCCACGAATACCTCGCGTTCCACCAACCAACCTGGTCCCCTGGTCATTGTGTCCTTTCGATCGATATTGACACATCGGCCATTGGGACGGGGCCTGCATTCCCTTACACTCCATTAAATCGCCATTAACTACACATTCTAGCCGAATGAAAAAAGTGATGTGTCTCCTCGTGTACTATCGCCCGCTCCCCACCGCCCCCCCCTATTTTTATCTACCGCTCTTTTTCACTCTCTCGATTATCTATAAATTCGATGCTCCGCGAGACGAACCGCGATTAATTTTTCTCTCTTTTTTCCGCTCGCCTTTCTTCCCCTTCGCCTCGCGATAGGTAAATTGATTATAAAGCCACGCCGGGGCGACTATCGTAGCTAGCGAAAGAGATTAATTGCATCGAACGTAATCGAATATGCGAGAGGAGTGGTGATATTTTATATTGGACTTAGGCAACGCTGGTAGATATCGCACGTGGGAAGAATGTAAATGATATATTACTAATTGTGAATGCTGCGAAGGGACCCACGATCGCTATGATGATGATGACGATGACCGCGACGATAATGATGATTTATAGTCTCCCGGTTGCAAGAATTCCAGACAAAAAATCGTAGATAACGTGTACGATTGAATTCGAACGAATTACATCCGGACAAAGATACGAACGTGGTATATGAAAATAGAGAAAAGGGAGAAAATTTGAGTGGAAAATAGGAATATAAAGCACTCTTTTCAGGAGCACGTACCAAAACGAATTCGCTCGACTCGTCTAGGAGGAGTTCGCGATATGACGTGGAGGTCAAAACTTACGCCATGTACAAGTAACAAAATTATCTTTCGCATGCAAAGAGAAAAGGGGGGAAGAGAGAGGGGGAAGGTACAGAGAGAGAGAGAGAGAGAGAGAGAGAGAGAGAGAGATCGTCAGGACATTCTCCAGCGAATAGTACAAACGAAAATTTCATACACATTCGCCTCGCTCGCTCACTTCGTAATGCAATCTCCTACCAGGCGTAGCTAGGATGTAATGCATTTAAATTCACGTTGGAAAATTGTACGACCAAGTAAACCGTTGATATAATAATGCTCCACGCATCCCGTTCACCCGCCTCGCACGCGCTAGAAAAGCTTCACCGGACGTTGATAAACAGGGACGCGAGCTTTTCCCTTTTTGTCCTGATTTTGTGGCTCGATTAGTTTAACGAATCGGAGGTAATCGCTTCTTGAACCGGAAATCTTTTGAAAGATGAATTGGATCGTTATACCTATATATGTACTTGTTCTGCTTTCCCAATTCCAAATATAAAATAAAAATAAATAATATTTATGGTTAATTGTTATCCTTTTTCAATTAACTTATAGTTATTTGTTTTTTTGGAAGTGAATTTAAAAGAGAGATTCCGAAAATGTTTAATATTTAACAGTAATAAAAAAATACAAAGAACGATCAACTAACATACGCTCACGGCAACACCTCAGCAACGATTGCCTGTGTTTCCACTTAATTAAGAATTAAGCATTCTAAATATTCATTCCGACAGTTCTCCTTTCCCAATTTCAAATATAAAATAAAAATAAATAATAATCTATCCACGGAAAATATTTTCACGTAATTTCTGCACTGAAAGTAAAAGTAAAACTTCCCATACAATAGATAACATTCTTTACCCC
Organism: Odynerus spinipes; assembly: GCA_032403825.1. Lineage (NCBI taxonomy): Eukaryota > Metazoa > Arthropoda > Insecta > Hymenoptera > Vespidae > Odynerus > Odynerus spinipes. Next base: position 10,035,875 of record JAIFRP010000006.1, on the reverse strand, counting down.
GTAGATAATCCGTCTTCGAGGAATAACCATTTCCGAGCGATCAGCAAACGGTCGTAAAAAGTCTGTCGCCGTCTCCCACCGGGACATAGACTTATTGTCGCGGCACTTTGAGTCTGGATAATGTCCAAGAAGAGCGTGTTCTCTTCCTTTCTTCGCCACGGGAAACAGGTACATACACCTCGGAAGGAAGACCCACATCGGGCTGCTTTCTTTCGCGTCTATCGCTTTTACGCTTTTTCCCACGGCCACGAAACCCAAAATCGGATCCCTCGCTTAAGTAGCCACCTTCCGAGGGCACGTCGACTATCTGTTCTGTGTGCTTTTACGAGCGCACGAGGGGAAACCGTCGGCTGGTCAAAGGAGATCGAGCTTTCTTATTGCCTTCGAAATTGCTGATAGAAAATTTTAGTAAGTTATATCTGAAAATAAAAATTATAATAAAAAGCCTCTCACTCTCGCTTATTATGGTAAAAAGAATTAGAATCGATGAAAAGCTCGATGTTCGCATTATTCCTATAAGTATCTTTTCCTTCCTCTTTTTTTATTCCTATCGGTCGACGGTATCGGAAGAATAAGCAGAACAGACGTTTACCTAAAAAAAGTACGCATGAATGAACGGACACGCGTAGGTACTGGGAAAAAAGAAAAGAGTGTAGCTCCGACGTATGCACAGTGACGATGTATACGACATTGCAACGGCATTTATTCGAAAGTCTCTTTACGTTGTACACATGTCGATGGTTTTGCAAGCTGGATGATACATACGCCTGGATAAACGTTGCACGATACACTGCCATTCTCATCGACTTCTTTTGCTCTGATACACGCGAATGATTTAATGTCTTTTAATTCTTCTGGATACACCTACTTCTTTGATTTTCTTCGAAAAAGATGAGATTCTGTCTTTCTTGGAAAAAGGAAAAAACATAGAAATAATTCCATGGGTATTAAGGTCAATCCTTTTATGAATTACCAAGCGAGGATGTCCTTTCTCTGAAGAAAAAAAGGAAACCCGTGATTAAAACGGTATGGTTTTACAGCATCGCGTAAATTTACGTACGTGTCATACCTATTCGCAAGGAAGAGACGAAAGTACCGCACGCATAATTATTCATCATAAGAGCGTATGCATAAATAAATATTCGTGCAATCCCATAATGTTATGCAAAATGCACTCTCAACGAAGAGGCCTTTCTTCTCTTCCTTTGAGATATGCGTGCACGCGGTCGTTTTGTATGCATCCACTTTACTACAAAATACCCTCTTCCTTCTCTCTCTCTCTCTCTCTCTCTCTCTCTCTATTTCTCTCTCGCATATCCATGGATTAAAAGACTTTGGATTTTGTTTGGTACAACTAGGTAGTCCGATAATACGCGGAAGCGTGTTCTGTTAAATATGGATAACCTCGCTCCGTATAATTAATAAATTTCAGCGTTGATTATTCTGACTGCTCGAAATTGTACAGGACACTGGTACCCTTCGCCCTTTGGCATTTAACCAAGTATGTATAAACAAAAGAGAAGAATAACATTCGCCGTGTAAAAGTCACGAATACGATTTTCGAAATAACGATCTATGTAGACGGTCGGAAAATTTCGATGAAAATACCAAAACGAGATGATTTCATCGCGTAATATGATAATTCAGTTTTCCTAGCGTAATGAGATTTATGCGTCCCGCATTCCGATCCCTATCTCTCTCTCTCTCTCTCCCCACTCCCTTTCTTTTCAACCATTTGCCTCCTCCTCCCTTTGATATCTGTGCCAGGCGAACGAAACTTTTAAATACTTGCTCTTTGTAGAGCGCGCATTATCGACACGCTTGGTTGACCGTGCGTTGGCGCGCCAACACGACTCGCAAACTAACGCGCGTGCTTTTGTTCAAAGTTCGTCCGCGCGATCCAACCGGAATCACTCGATTTCTGGCATGTTTACATCGCGGTTAATCGCGGAAACGTGATCGCGAAATTTTCGTCCTTCGATCGGCTGGGTAATTAATATTTTTTTAGAACGTTGTTTACAACGCTTCCAACGATTTACATTTTGTTTTAAACATTGTTTACAAGGGTTTCTGATGTTACGTATTCAAAAATGGCCATCGTCGTTCATCATCGTCCAAGTTAAAAAAAACGTCCGTGACATTTAAGGCCATCGCGAATTAGCATCGAGATTACCATTGAAATTTCGCGGGACGCAATTTTCCCTAATCTCGTTACGATCTTTTCGCGTGCACGCGTGTTCCCATCTCGCGTGACGTGCAATAACGAAACGGTCGTGTAACGCGTTAATAATGAGATGATAAGAGAAAGAGAGAGGAAGGAGAATTTCTACATGAAAATTTTAATTTTTTCAGGCACGTATGCATTTCACCGTTTCTAAAATCTCGGTTTCGAACAGTTCGATGTATTACGTATAGAGAAATTCCATTTTATCGATCGATTATGGATTAACGGTGTATGGAATATTTCACACTCGAGCTACGTTTAATACGACAAGAATCGCGCGAATATCGTTCGTGCATTACCGACGGCTTTAATAATAATAGCGTGGAATCGTTTAAAAACATCGACCATTACTGATTTATGGGCTAATGTTAACAGGAAGAATGAATATTTGTTCCAGACGGCTAATCGTTCGCATTCGCTGCGTCGTGTACGTGTAACGAAAAGAATATAGTGTTAGTTAGGTTTATCGTTCACCAAAGATCCGCCCTGGCTATTAGGAACTGTGGTGCGAGCTCTTTTATAGGCTCTTTTATTCCAGCTCGTTTTCCCTTCTCTTCTCTCTCTCTCCGTCTCTCTTTCTTTTCTTCGCCGAGAAGGCTTTGTCCAATCTTCGATTAATTCCACGTATATCTTGAGTAGGGTCATGGTGGTCGTGGTACGCGCGCCGAATAAATCTCGTCGTCGTCGTCGTCGTCGTCGTCGTCGTCGTCTCTCTATGAGCTTCTATATGGGTTTTTGCGAGCTTCAAGAAAACTTTTCTTCTTCTGCACTTTTCGACCGGTTCGTTTCCGCGATTGTCCGGGAAAAATTCTTTTTTTCCGCTCGATGGACCAACGTCCGTCGCGCGAGCTTCCCCGCGTGTACGTGTCATCTATATTTTGCGAGACGCGATTTGAGATTGAACTTTTCTTGGCAACAAAAATCGCCGGCGGTATGTAACCTACCGTGTCTCGGTATTTCACCGGAAACTCAAACGGAGATGCCGAACGTTATTGAACATAGGATATCTCAACGCAGATTTCTCTGAGGAGAGGGTGTGTGCTTGTGCGCGTATGTATGTGTGTGTGGGTGGATGTTTGTACGTGCGTACCCACGTAGCACGAACGCGTGGTTACACTGTCCTAAATCGTGAGACGAATTCCAAGGAAGCGAAGGGAATATCGATCGACATTCGTATCGATGTCGCATCAATGAAGAAATACTCGCCTATTTAATAAATAATTTGTGCAACAATCCAATCCGTTCGTTTTATTAATCTCATCGTAATTTCGTTGATATCTAAAATACGATATACGATACACCTATTGGGTAAATTAATTCCAAGCACAAAGTTAGCGTTGTTCACCCAAAAGCTGTATCGCGATCACGGAAACGAACGCTGCACTAGCGCCTGGAAACGTTCGAGTGGAGTTACCATAAACATTGATTATGGAAATGAACTCAAAATCGACAACCACCGCGAGACTGGATATCGTAAGCGTTATAAAGGGAACCATAACCGTGGCCAGCCTTCGTTGCACCGCACCTAAATACGAATTTACGTGCTGACCGTAAACGCAACTTTGATGCCGTTCCTTTGTACGGGCAAAGCTATAAGCCCCTTTGAATTTTATTTTTCATCCTTTCGATTTATATTCCTCGACTGGCCCCTGCCTCGTGTACCAACAATCAATTTTTCTTTTTTTTTTACGTATCCTTTTTTAATTCGAATCCCGAGTATAACTTTGTTGATCGTATTAATTTAAATATATGGAATTTTGGGTGTTCTTTAATTTTACAAGAACGATGATTTACGGGCTTCCTTTAATAATCCTTGTTTATTTGCACTCCTTTTAACTCCTTAAGCGCCACGAAAGAATTCGGTAACGTCCTAGGCGTTAAACGCGAGGGTTTTAACGTTTCGCGTCTGCCTTTTGCGCGAGATTCCACGCATGGCGCGCGAGCTTGAAATCTTCGTCCTTTGCAAATATTTTTGTTGGGAGTTCTAAGCGTCGTCTCCGTTCCTCGGAGTGCCATATTTGCTGGAGGCAGCAGGACGTTCAAAAGGAAAGCCGACGGTGGCTCTTTGCGCATGCCGTGCGTGTGTCCAACCGTGTAGGCCACCTTCAACCTTTCTCTCTCTCTCCTTCTCGCACAAACGCCTACACGTTCTCTCTCTTTCTCTCTCTCTCTCTCTCTCTTTCATTTCTCGTTCACGAGGGTCGACCGAAACGAGAACGAAGAAAAACCCCTGATTAAAATGAGTGCACCGTCGACGGTAGACAGGAATAGTTTTACGGAAAGTGTACGCGTGTGTGAGTGAGAGAGATGAGAAACGAGAGTATGTACCTACTTCGAGTTTGCTCAAGATCGATGCAAAGTGGATGAAACATCTTCCTGCTTTACTTTCATTCTTTTTTCATTACGCTCGGGTCACGATTATACGTAAGTATCTTCCCCTATCGCTTACGTATGAATCTGAAATTTGTATTGAAATTTAACTCTAAGTCACTAAACATTCGTGCTCAAAGTGTTAATTAACTACTTTGTTTATAAGAAGTAAAGGAGGTATAAAAATATACATGTGTTTAACTCCTAGTCTATCAGTCGAATGATTAGCGATAAAGTAATCCTGATTTGAGTTTAGCGATGTAGGATCGAATAATTGCAAAAGAAATTTTTTACTCCCATGATGTCTTAAAAACTATGAACAAGCGAGACAAGAAAGCAGAGAACTATCTATTAACTCGATTCGTCGTGGATCAAGTACAAGGCAAAGCGACTTAATTAGATGCGAAAGTCCATTGGGGAAAGGGGTAAGAACAATGAGAGAAGTCGATGATAATAAGACGTTGCACGTCGCGTAATGAGAAAATACGATCCGCAAATTCGTCCATCGCGTGTAAGTACCTTCGCATCTGGATTTTGCGCAATGCCAGGAATACTGGCTTTGCAAGTTCGCTTTTATGAGAGAGTGGAGATAATTTAGGGGCTGTAATTAGCCAGAACGCGTCGGCGAAGATAGACGACGCTTTTTCTTCATTTTTTAATTTTTTATTCAGTAGTCGTGTAGCATCAATCTAATAAATAATGATGGAGTAGAGATTCGCGTGAATCGAAGTGGGCGATCTTCAAGAAATGACGCGAGTAAGAAAAATTTTCAAAGTTTCGGTCTTTCCCTTCGCCACGATCATAAGTTTGACAAACCATAGCGCGCTTGTCCGAGTTACCCTGTTTCTCCACCTCCTTCTCGTGCTCTTACTCTAACCTTCTCGCTAGCCTCCTTCGCAAGCTTCGCCGTTCTTCCTAACCCCAAGCGCAATTTAACTTGCAAATTTATCCTCTCGCAGCTTTCGCCGAGGGCTTTAACAAGTACTATCGGGGGATGCAATTTTTAACACGTGTTCCGTTCGTGCTCCCGTGCGAGGGATGAAGAGAAACTCTCTCTTTCTCTCACTCTCTCACCTCTCATTCCTTTTTCTTTTCCACCTTAACATCTTCCACATTTTTCTACAATATTTTTTGCAAATTTACCAAGGCGAGTTCGCGATGGAAAAGTTTCGATTTAACGGCGGACCGGGAGAGTGGCGGCAGAGCATCGACGTCTAGCACACACGTTCGTATTCCTTCCGTTTCTCTCTCCTTTTTCCATCTCTCGTTTTTTCGTACTTCCTTCGACACGATTAAACGAGGTATACGTTCGGCGGCAGCTATAAAAGGGAGATGATCCTACGTTATATGGTTATACATGCTCGTCTGGGTTATATCGTGCTTCTACATGGTCGATGTTCGACGAGCTTCGTACTTTCGTATCAGCTGGAAAATTGTTGACGATAGTACATGGTGTTTCCGAATACACCGTACGTTCAATCCGTGGATTGTTTTTGTTGGTAAGAACGGGATTTCACTTTGACATTTCCCTAATTAATACGGTCGACGGTAAATTGGCGTAGGAAAGGGATGGGAACGAAGAAAAATTTGTCACGAAAGCTTACCTCTACTAGTCTTTCCTCGGATATTAGGAACTCCGTTAGCGGTGACGGGAAGAAATGGTCCGAAAGAAAAAGAGAGTACTATTCTATCCTTTCGGATGACACGAAAAGATGGTGAGACCTTTTTGTCGACAAGAAGGAAAGAGAAATTGTATACGAGCGAGGGAGCACGGTTACATCGAACCTCGAGAAGCTTAACATCGAAATCCTCGCGTTCTTCACGAAGTATTATATTTCACTAAAACTCGGATTAACTCGGATATATAATACATCCGAGACGAGGACACATTTTCCTCCGTCCTTTCTTTTTTCTCTCTACCTCTTTCCTCGTTCTACCTGCTGCTCTCGCTTCTTTCCTACCCCGTTAACGCGTTAAGCACCGAGCTTATATGCCGTCGATATGTCGTCAGTCACAAATAGTAATATTGTAAATACATCTCAAATATCTTGTTACAAATTGTAATAAAAAAATTGGAAGGGCATAAAAAGTTCAAATTTTATTTAAAAAATGCTACGAAGATAATGCAAAAAATTTGGTATCGTCAGTCATTATTGACTGACACGGTCTGAATGAAGAGTGTATTGTCAGTCACTGGTAACTGACGTTGCCCTTAACGTGTTAATCTTTCCTTTTATTTGTTTTCTTCCGCGAAAGTCGTGACGATAAAAATGTGCGAGAACGATAGATCGAAATGATTTTCCACGGACGTAGCGTCGCAATTATGAAGTTGTCGGTAACGTCGGTCCTGGTCTTGCCGTTGTTGTCGATGAAAGTGCCACTGCAATTTCCACAAGCACGTTTGTTCTTGGTCGCGCGGCGCCAAAGGAGCGATTATAGTTTCCGATTGAAACGCGAAATTGACGTCGCGAACTTGTCCCCGCCTGGGAGACCGGCGAGCGATCGAATAATTCCGTTAGCAATCACGCAGCTCGGATCTTTTCTTTACGTCGGACGGAGTAACAGCTTTTCCTGAGACGAGACCACCGGCCGTGTTCCAGGCGAGCTAATTCGATTACGAAATGATAATTACCGAGCGTTTTTCTCTAATGATATAGACAAAGTTTAGAATTAGTTCCAAGTTGCTTGTAGAAAGAGTAAAAATGATAAAAATTAGGTGCAATTAACAGTGTCGCCATTGCTATTTTTTCTTTTCAGAATTTTCTATCCGATTCTTCTTTATCCTCTCCTTCTCAATCCCATCACGAATCAGGCATTATCGATGCAGAAGCAGATCACTTTTTTGAAGCATTCCAGGGGTCGTACGAAACACGAACGTGCCTCGGCATCAACGGCATCGATATCTCGTGCAAATCGAAATTTATTCGCGAACGGAAAGTTCGACGCCTCGATCCGGTCTGCAATCCGATCTCTCTCTCTTTCTTCTCTTCTTCTTTTTGCTTATTCTTCTACCGTGGAAAGAGAAGTTTGCTCGCGTTTTCGGCTGGAAGATATTTCGTAGCAACCTCGGTTCGACTTGGTCGTTGTCGTCGACACTTGACACCCGACAGTCGGATTGTTCCAAAATTCGACCGCAAAATCGACGCTCGTCTGGGCTTTCGAAACGATTCACCAGAATACCAGCAACACCAGCAGGAGCAACGGTATCGTCTCCTCTACCATTATCGTCATCCATCCCTGGAGCGAGTCGCACAACAACAGCTGGACCGCTCCCGAGGGAAGCGTTGTCGCGTTAACGTAAACAGAATAATCCCTTTGTCATCCAGCTATCGTGATGCGCGTTCATCCCTCTCGAGCGTTCGCGTGAAACCGGCCGTGGCTGACAGTTGTCACGGGAAAACAATAAGTACTATTTGCCCGCGTGATTCCGACCTTTCAAAATTCGCGCTGGCGCCAATGCCGAATCGTGTCACTCTTAGTCTCGATTTCTAACTCGATGATCTTCATTCTACACTCGCACAGGACTCGTTGAGGTTATATAAAGTTTATCTGGTTACTTTATTGTTCTCGGTATCGGTTGCTTGACTTAGACGTGACCACACTGTAACTCTCCCCCCCCCTCCTCTTTCTTT
>JAIFRP010000006.1:9953188-9966477 GCA_032403825.1 Odynerus spinipes | reverse complement strand
TCCCGCGCTTTTATCCGCGCGATGGAAACGTCGAGTTAAACGGAAAATCGCTAAACCGTATCGCGGTTAGTGTCCCACCCTCCCCCCGCGCGACGTACAGTGTCTCGCCAAAGTATTCTCATCTCGGTTAACAAAACTCTCTATCGCGATACGTCCTGTCTCGTCTCGCCGTAATCGTCGTTGTCGGTAGCTAAAAGGAGAGAACGTCCGATGCAACGTGCATGCGAGAACTCGTCACATCTCGGGATAGTTGCAATTAGAAATTTCATTTTCGATATGGAGTATAAACTGATTTCGTGATACGACGAAACAGCGAGAACCGTTGACGGGATAAAGAGAAGTATCTATAGATATACATAGACGTGTACCTGTTCGGTGTTGCATTTTATGCATACACGTACCTATGTATGTCCCCGCGAATGAAAAAGTTTATTCTAGGCCAGCACACGCTGGTTGGTGTGTTCAACGTTTCACCATCGTCCTATTTTTCCTCTCACAGCTCCCTTTTTGTGTCTCTCCCCTCACTCGCGGACTAGATCGTGAAAATTTGTTCGAGATTCATCCACGTCCTTTGTTTGCCATCGTGTTGGTCGCCAGTGTAAACGGAACGCGGTGCGACGAGTCGGTTATTACTGTGATTGAACGGGAGCTTGTAATTAACCCGTCGGCGTGTTATCGTGACACCTTGCACGTGTATCATCGTGTATATACATATAACTATGTTATACGAGTAGCTACATGTACGTATACTCGTGCATCCGGATTTTATTTCACAGTGGCGTTTATAAAAACTCATATCGCCTATCCGTGGGTAGTTCATTTGTAAATTGAAACGGGACTCGCGTTCGAGCGTCCATTAAAATCGATCGGGTTTGTGTATTCGACCCTTTCGCGTGAAAGGATATATCCCGGTGTTAGGTTAACTTTTACTGTAAACGTTAAACGTTCATTCGCGAAGCTGCAACTACGTGTATGTTAGTTATAATTAGCTAGAGAGAGAAGTGGTGGGGGGGGGAGGGGTAGAGAAAGAAACTACTTTGCATAGATCTCGGAACCCGACAAAAGGTGCAGCATAATGCCGCAAAAGCTTGGATTTCCTCGAGAAAGCTTCGGCTTAATCTTCGTTAGAATTTCTGATTTATAAGCCGAAAGACTCGGAAATGTTGCAGGTTGCACGGGCAACGAGTATCACCGTTTCAACCTGCTTCTTCTCTCTATCCTGCATAGGTATACCACCTGCTGTTAAATATTTCATATCTGCTCGAGAATCTCGCTTAACGGATGTCGCATTTTGGCCTTCTCGCCCAGGAACAAGGAGAAAGGAAAAAAAGAAGGAAGAAGGAGACGGGTAGGGGGGATAAATATCCGAAAAATCGTCCTTTATTCGAACGACGAAACTGTTTTTCAAGGATCTCGGACAGTGCTCTTTTCCCTCGTCGTATTTCTGACTCGGATTCGTGCGAATCCGGCCGATGCAAGTGAAATATTTTCCTCGGGATACATAAATAGCGAGTGGTCTCTCGGTTGTTTCGAAAAAGGAGGAAGGTAAAGAACGAAAAGCGGCGAATTATGAATAAAGTTGGGATCGTCGGCTTTATTCAGGAAAAAGCGAGACGCCCGTTCGCGAAACTTATGCAAACGCGTGTTTACCTGTGCACGGGTATACACGTACGTATGTATATATTATACACACATGTAGTACCTATACATACGTGCTCGATATACTCGTAGTCGTAGGAGCATTGTTCGAGCGTCCTATTAATATTGCATTCCATCGGAAGTCCGTATACAGGTACAGAAGCTGACGCTCTACATATAAAGTTCGTATCAATATTGATTCGCCGGCCGGCGTGAATGGGAGCTCTCGTGCAAACAGACAGCCCTTCCGCTTATAGGGATTTCAAAAGATGCCGTTCCGTCGATGCCGTACCTACTCCGCACGGCTCTACCGTCTCCTTCTCCGTCAGAAACGAAAAGTTTCTCCTTTCATCCTCTCGCTCGAGCTTTGAGCTGCACAACCAGGCGGAGATATTCGTGTTCGAGATATGTAATTCCTAACGCGGCACAAATAAGCAGAAGAGGAGCGGAGACTAAGATTCGCGGCCTTTGAACGTTTTCTTGCTATTTATAAATCGATTTTCTATTAAATCAGCCGCTGCAACGCATTGTTCGCGATGTCGCTGGAACGACCATTGGCACGATCGAGAGGTCTAAGAATAAAATTGGAGCGCGCACCCGCGAACGAGATTTCGTATCTTCTCTTCGAGCTCGACCTCAAATTCTAGAAAACGATTTACGAGACGCATCCATTTCTCCATCCTCGCGACGACGACGACGACGACGACGACTAGGTACGTTCTTTCATATCATACCATTCGAGACTTATACGATATTAGTGGAAAAGCATCGAAATTCTTTTTTCTTTTAGAAAGGAGTTCCGTTCTCTCGTGTTCGACGGCGACAGCGGGTGTCCCGCTTTAATATCGACCAGGGCGAGCAGAATCTTCTCTCTCTCTCTCTCTCTCTCTCTCTCTTCCGCTTCATCCTGCAAGCTTTCACGCTGTATCCTGCTATCCGTGTCTCGGTACTTTTCTTGATAACCGAGCAGAGAGAGGGAGACTTATCGATGCCTATTGCGTCGAGCATTATGCAACAGGATGGAGATGAAGAACCAGGAGAGTCAGTAGAAATGAGAGAGAGAGAGGTAGATAGATAGATAGATAGATAGATAGATAGATAGAGAAAGGGATCTCTATTGATACAGATGATGGTCCTGTACATCGAAAGCCCACGGGACCTATACGATTCAGCCACCCGTTACATTACCGTGAAATATCCGCCATTATCTTGATTTGTACACCTACAACCGCGTGTCCCCGCAGCCCCGTCCTCGTCCGCTCGTTCTTCGCACAGCGAGTCGCCCATGCTCGTTAATTTTTCATTCTAATTCATCGCGAATATATTCTCGACTTGTTTCGCTTTCACTTGCGTGTTAGTTTCTCGTGTTTAACGAATACGCGTCATACAGAATCTCTCGCCCTGTTTCTCCTAGGCCAAAATGGAAATTGCATTTGGTATCGCGCATTTTAAATTGACGTGGCGAGAGCTTGCTCTCTTTCGGTTACGACGAGCGAACCAAAGAGAGAGAGAGAGAGAGAGAGAGAGAGAGAGAGAGAGAGAAAGAGAGAGCGCATGCAGGCGGAATGATGAAATATTCTGTCTGTTCGAAGGAACAAACGAGCGCGTGGAAGCGGCAACGGGCCACCGCAGGGCTGTATTCCGCCGACGAGTGGATAAATTATTCCCCGGCATCGTAGAATTACTATCGGGAAGTGACGGTCTTACCATAGAGCACATACAAAGAGAAAGATAAAATGATCAACCTTACTTTTCCTTTTTAAAAGAAACTACGAGCTGCAGTGCGCTCCGACATTAGAAATCCTATTCATCGTGGAAAGAAGGTGCATTAACGACATCATCGTGTTCGCAGGTGGTTTAAAAGCCAGCGGGAAGGAAGGTAGGCACGATTTCGCGATCGATAGAGACGAAAGTACATCTTTGCGTTATTCACGCTTCTTTTGACGCAATACCGCGCGGACTAACAAGACGCATTCGTCGTTTTCAAGCATGGATAGTTATCAACGTTGTCGCGGTGTCGAGTGTAACTTCTATCTCGTTCCTACCGTTTCAATCTCGTCCGCAAGTTCTTTGTACCCTCCTCTTTTTCTCTCACACACACTCTCTTTCTCTTCAAGTCGACACCACGAAAGAGAGAGAAAGAGAGAGAGAGAGAGTTAGAAAGAAAGAGAATTAGAAAGAGAAAGATAAAGAGCGAGTGCAGAGGGCACGGTGCCAAAGACGCTGCCGGCTAAAGGAGAGGACAGAAGGGTGTCTCTAATTGGTCCAATCTAAGAGCTTGTCTCAAAGAGAAGTTTCCCGGTTTCCGTACTCCCTACCTTCCTCCACCACACGTACGCTGTGTTCTAAAGGCTTATGAGCGTCCACGTACTTACACGCTTACGTGTATACGTGTCAGTGTATATATGCACACGTCTACGTATATACTTATAGGAATGGAGAGGGCGGTGGGGAGGAGAAGACACGATCTGTGGAAGACGCACGAAATACAAGTTGGAAACGCGACATCAGCAACGAGGATAGCCTCCAGACACGTAGCGACGCAATGTCGTCTGCTCACCCTCGTTTTCGCAGATCCAACGCCGACGACGTCATGAGCTTCAAATCCAGCCTCTTCTCTTCTGCCATCTTCTCTTTCCTACTCTCTCTCTTTCTCTCTCTCTCTCTCTCGCTTGCCTGTTTCTTCTCTCTCTATTTCTTTCTACATCCACCGTGTATTTTCCAGCGGTATTTCTTATTTTTCCTGATTTTTACAATTTCCACTTTGACGGGCGATCGTCGAAACGACGTCATGATGCGAACGCTGTCTTCTCTATTTTTCTCTTATATTTGCTATTATCAGAAGGACAGAGAAAAAGAGAGAGGAGAGAACGTGGAAAACAAGTACGAGCAGACAGACGCTGAAACGCGTTCCTTTCGAGACGCGAGACCCTCGAAAATACCTTTCCACTTGCACTCGGCGGTACTTCTTGCCTGTAGAGGACGAAGTAGGGTGTAGAAAAGGGAGAAAATTACAATCCGCGAAACTTCCTGCCCTTCTACTACCTACCTACCTCCATCTAATCGACGTGACGGCCTCCTTGCATCCAGCATCCAGAAAGTCGAGAGAAAAGGAACGAAATAAACGAGACCGGACAATATGTCCAATTAGCGGGCAACTTTCCACGAAAGTTTAACGAAATTCTTGGAGAAAACTCGCGACCTGATTAAAACTTCGGCGATGTATTCGCGATGGTATCTTTTTTTCCTTGCCTTTTGCTTTCTTTTTTTGTAAAACTCGAAAGGTGACTCGGGCGATCGATTTTCGCCAAGTTTCTCCCGTACATGACTTTTTCCACGAACACGAAAGTCGTCTCCGTGGTAGCACGTGCTCGCCTCGAGACGTCTGGAATCGAGAGGAGCGGTCGATAATCGGACTGCGTGCGAGTGTCATCCGGAAGCATACGCCGTGACACGAAACGTTACTCGGATACGTCGCAACTATTCTTTTCAGAGCCATTGGCTTTTATGATCGAGTCTTTTCGATGCCGGAAAAACAAATGTATTTTTATTACACATAAATATATGTATGCGTCATAAAATAGTTGTATCATAAAAGTAATCATTGGTGGTCCGAAAATTTTATTACTTAACATTATAAAGAATACGGTTAATTATTATGCAGTTTATCCGATATCGACGAGCTCGAATCAAAGGCGCCGCGCGATAGCCGATATACATAGGATTAAAAAAGAGAAGTTCCGAAGTAGACGCAGAGACGTTAATGTCTTTTCATAAATATTAATTGGACACGTTCGCGCGAACTAACGCGCTGGGAAAACTCGCTCGTAAAACGCGACCGCGGTGGCCGGGAGAAAAGGAGAAGCTTCGAGCTTCTCTCTGTCGCATTTTCATCCGCGTGTATACTTAACACAGAGTGTATATACATGTATGCGTATGCGTGGCGCCGCGACGCCGGGTATCCTGTCTGGCAAAACGAGGAAGAAGCTTTCGCGGCGAATAAATAGAGCTTCTTCTTGAAACCGGACGACTTCTCCTCTTCTTCCTTTTCTCCGTCTTTTTTCGACTTCTTTTCGCGTCTCCTTCCGCAGGAAAGAATGGGAAAGGTAAGAAGGGAGACGAGAAAAAGCTCGAGGCATCGAATCCCGGTTCGATAAACTCCCCGAACTTTTCGATATCTTTTTCAAAAGGAGATAGAAGTAGTTTCTTTAAAGACCGAACGTTATTTTCTCCCGCGATCTGGAGGGGGAAAAAATGAGGAAGAAAAGGAAGAAGGAAGAGTTACGATATCGTAAAGAGTCGCGGAACGTTCTTGTAACATCGCGAGGAAATTCGAAATACGGTGGGTCGTTACGCGTTCCGGCTCGGAAAGTAAGTAAGCGAGGACGATGGCGAATACTTACATACATCGGGATGCATAAAATTTCACGAGAGCGAAACGAACGAATCGCGAAGGCTACGACATAGTAACGCCTTTTACCCGCCCGTAAATTTCCACGTTTTCCTGCAAAATTCACGCTTGCGTCAAGGGTGCGTTCAAGAGGGCTGAGATTTCGATGAAAGTTTATTATGTATTTACTCTTCCAAGTTGTGGGGAAGGGAAAGATAAAAATCATGGATATAGCAAAGGAACGTAATAATCGTTATTACCTCGTAAACGTATTTACCGGGACGTGGAGTTTTCGGCTGGCAGGATTTCTAGCCTAACCTATAGTTAAAGTGTTCACTCGTCAAATGGACACACGCATGCAGGACGGAGTTCCGCGCCCTCGACGATATGCGGTTCGGCATTAGGGTGGCTCGACCGTACAGAGAGTGCTCTGATTAAGTGTCCACCAACCACAGAGCGTGTACCGATACGTCACAGCCTCGTAAATAGGACACTTCAGGCTGGAGCAAGCGGCACGGCGAAGTGCGGTCCACCTACGACTGCATGATAAATTCCGATTGGCACTCTCCGCCGTTGCTTCGACCCCTTCCACGACCTTTTCACGTTTTTTACGCTCTATTTCCCCACTTTCGACGAATTTGTACGCTTCGAGCCGAACTAATTACCAGTTGAATAATTTATGGAGCTGTCTACGAACCCGATGGGCTGTATATTTTTATAGGTCACCGCTTTCGTTTTTAGTAATTAGATTTTCAAACGGATAATAAACGATTACGTTTGATTTATTCTTTACAGTTCGCTCGGATAAAAATACCATACGTTTGTGGGGTAAAATTTCTAGGGGAAACGACGTAAGTATATCATACCGACGATTCTCGTCCTCGACCCGATTCCAATTCCGTGCCTAACGGAATCGAAGTTGGCAAGAAGAGATCTAGAGAGGGGGTCGAGGTTGTACGTAAATCTCGAAGAAAACGTTTCCCTATGGCGACCGCGTAGACGTATGGGGACATTTTCACGGACGAGTAACGTGTCTAAGAGAGAAGGAAAGAGAGAGCGAAAGAGAAAGAGTGGAAAGGGACACGCGAAGGGCTCATTTCCTTCGACGTACGATAAAGTTCCTGTCTAACGGCCCGAATCCGCCCTTCGACCAGCACTTCTCTTTCTCTTTCCTTCTTTTTAAGGGCGCGTTCTCCCACGAACCCTCTTCCAGACACTCTCAGACCGGGTTATGGCGTCGAACGCGATTCAACAGGCAACGAATTCACCGCCTTAAGGTCGCTCGAGAACAGTACTCTCTTTCGAAGAGTCGTGGCAGGATATTACGATCCAGGAACCCACCCACCCTTTAGATCCCTTTGTCTTTGTCTCCAACACGCTCGATCCTTTTCTTTCTAACTTCCGCACCGGCGATCTCGTTCTCTCTTTCTCTCTCTCTTTCGTGTTTTATAGCTACTCGGAAAGTCGGGTACACGAAAGTTTTACGCACGACGGACTCGAGTGTCGATTCTCTCAAACGATCTTTTCGTTTCTTTCGTACACATGGTAAATGGACATCGAATGTTTGGCTACCACGCTTTGTCTTTATATTTTTATTCCGGCCGAAGAGATCGCGAAAAAAGTTCCCCTGGCAAATCTGTTTACGAACTACTGTTGTTTACGACCTCATGGATTTTTAGGAAAGTGTGTGTGTGTGTGTGTGTGTGTGTGCATAAGAGAGCGAGACGTTCCGCTCTTTCTCGTTCATTTGTCAACGACACCGCGCCGCGTAAACTTTCTTTCCCTCGGCCCCCGTCGCGTCGTGGCACGCGAGGTTTTCCTTTTTCTTCCGCGGTTTTCCACTCTCCTTTCCCCTCTCTCTCTCACCCAATCTTCAGTGATTGCTCGGCCGGATTACGTCGAGTGCCCTTTTCCCGGAGTCTTCTCGTTTTAATCTTCCGAGCGGCAGCTCCGAGAAGAAGACCGGCAATTAATCTCTTAATTGCCCTCGGGCGCAGCGGTCGGCATTTACATTCACCGAGTCTTCGTCAGCCGCCGAGTAGTCCACGCTACTCTCTTCCTTGATCGAGAAGCCAAAACGCTGGAGCTGATCAAGATAAGGCTGTAAAATTGATCGACGTTGTAACCGTCCGAAAGAACTGTCCACGCGCAACGTAGAAGATTTAAAATGAATCTCGTATCTCCGTTCTCGGAACGCTCGGGTCTAACAGGTGATCCTTCATTACGTTATACGTCTCGTCCACCTGTTTCGCGTTGGCAAGGGTGACAGCGAGGAGGCGTGGCAAAGTGAAGAAACGAGAAATAGTGAGTAAGAGAGAGAGAGTAAGAGAGAGAGAGAGAGAGAGAGAGAGAGAGAGAGAGAGAATAAGCCCTTTCGACTTTGCAGCGGACGACAAGAGGCATGGGAAATGAAAGGATCGGTTCCGTGATTAAAAGCCCTTCGGGCAACAATTGATTTTTCCCTCGTGTCCATTACGCACACCCACACACACATTCCCTTTATCTCTCTTTCTCGCACATACTCTCGCACATCACGAGAGACGACGAGGGACGGACAAAGCTCGCGCGTTTTACCTCAACCTACCTACCCACCTACCCTCGTTGTTTGTCTACGACCTGTACGAATATCGACGAGCCAACACCGTGTGCTTCGTTTTAAATTGTTACGCGACATCTCGTCTTGTCGCGATAGAAACCCCATCGGCTTATATAAACGATACCCACGAGCGGATATATCGGACGTGGAGCATCGAAAATAGGATGTCGCCTCGTAATACTTCTATCTACTACGAATATCTATCGCGAAAGCTAATACCCTAAGTGCTCTACGATTCCAAGTTGACTGGATTAGACAAACTACTCCGTTTACAGATATTCTCTACTACATGTTGTGGGTACCTACTTTATCTCGTTCTCAGTTTATTTCCGAGCGAACTTCGAGCATTGCTATACACTGGTAACCCAGAAACAGAAACGTTTAGAAGTTTGTTCGGATATTGTACCTCTCCGCGCCATTGTTCTTTCTCGTTCCGTTCCTCTATCTCGTCACGTTAAAGAACGCGCGTTAAAAGTAGGTTAACCGACGGTATCGAGATTTACCGATCGATGTTAGCTAGCTAGCTAGCTTGCTAGATAGCTAGAGTGGGAAAAAAGAGAAAGGGTAGGATGAGTGAAGAAGAAATGGTAGAAAGAAGTGGGGGGAGGCTTTTCTTGCGTTTCCGTTTTCCGTTCGGAGCAAAAACAATTCGATGCACGTGTTGTGCGAACTCGTTACGAGATACTTTCTTTCTCCGTGGCAGCTGTTACACGCCGCAACTCCATTGGACGTCATCGCGATCCTCTCTCTCGCTCTCTCTTTCTCTTACTCATTCTTTCTTTCTTTCCTTCTTTCTTTCTTTCTTTCTTTCTTTCTTTCTATCTTTCTTTCATACAAGGTCGTTTTGACGCGACTGCTCCTGCGATTGGCAGCTTCGGCGAGCCGTGCAAACCTAAAGCCCACGTACGCTCGATCCATTTATTCCCGCGGAAAAAAGAGTAAAGCTCGCTTTTATTGCACGTCCGCCGTTCCGTTCGGACGACAGTTACATATCGCGTCCGTGTATAAGCCCTCCCTCTCCTCTCTCCCCCTTTCTCTCTCGCACCATCGAGTTTCCTCTTTCGTGTGTTACGCGAGAGCCACGCGCTATTGCACGTCGAACGGCGCTGCACTTTTTTTTTCGTTCCGTCCACGAGAAAAGCTCGCAAGCTCTCTATCTTTCTTTCTCTCTCTCTCTCTCTCCCTCTCTCTTGATCGCTCTCGTACCGTTACTACGCTACACTACAACGTTAAACCTCTGTCTTCGGAACGAATTCGACGACGGCATTCGTTCTCATATTTTCCGACATACATTTTTCCCCAGTCCACCCTTTCCCTTTACCCTTTTATCGTATTTCGTTGGTCGTTTTCACGTGACTCTCCACGCTCCTCCTCGATTTTTAGCAAACTCGACAATAGAACGTTTACTCGCGATCGATAGTCGTCCGATGGAAAGAGAAAGAGAGGGTGTCATTTTTCCCGACTGCGATCCCGAGGGAGAACGGGACAAATATAAACAAAAAGAAAGGAGAACGAAGTAAATTAATTAAATCGTAAGTGGTGCGTAACGCGCGAATAATTGCAAACCGCAAACGAAAAATATAATCTCTGTCCGAGCTCGGCGTCGGATTTTACAATTAACGCGTGCCGTTGCTTCCGACTACGTTAATGTTTATTAATAACATCGCCCACGGCGATCTCGTTTAATTAACGTTCGCTCAAATATGTATACGCTTAGCAAAACACGAACGTTAATGTGAATATAGAAATTAAAGAGATCCTCTCTCCTTCTCGATTTAATTGTAGGTACCTACGCGAGAGCTAACGTTTATTTTCCAGCGAGATAACTCGCGTTGTTTCACCTGCGAGTGTGTAGGTACACGTGTATGAGGGTTTTCTTTCTTGAAATATTGCAAAAACGCTCTTCTCGCGTAACTATTCCGACGCATACACCAGAAGATTATACGGCGGACTACTTTTGATATTCCAGAGCGAATTCTCGTTACCGCAAGAAGGCCATTATCGCACACTTCATTTCTCTCCGTAGTGGCAGCTTTTTATTAAATAATTTAGGTGAGCCGCGCCGGGAGCTCGTCCGTCGGCAAACTTTCGTAATTTCGCGGTCTAAGTATCCGTTTTGAGAATCTACGAGGAAGAAGTGCGCTCGTAACTCCCGACTCGTTCGACAACTCTCTCTCTCTCTCTCTCTCTCTCTCTCTAAACTTAATCTATAAACTTATCTATCTATCTATCTATCTATCTATCTATCTCTCTCTCTCTCTCTCTCTCTCTCTCTCTCTCCCGCGCGAGATAATTATCTTCATTCAATTATATCAATTTTCGAGCGCATTATTAATTTAAGAAAGAGAACGAGTTCGCACGGCGTAACGTAACGTAACGTAACGTATCGATCGCAGCTTACCGAGAAAGCACTCGAAGAAGGAGGCGGCAAGAGGTTTGAGGAAAGCTTCGGAGAAAAGGTCGGCCCGAGTAAAAGCGAATGTCAAATGGCGCAACAAAACTAATTTTACAAAACACCGCGTTTCGGGCGGGTAAATTATTAAAGTCGACGTGGCACGAGCGAAGCGGCCGCTGCCGATCGCGACAATACTTTCTCTCTCGCTCACCGGAAGGATTACCACGCAGACTCCAACGAGAAGTGGTATACCCACCGGAAAAAGTTTCGACCCGTCTCCCTTCGCACTCGCCGAGGGTACGAAGATATTGCGCGCGGAGACTCGTTTTCTCGGTGCGAATCGTGAAAAGCCCTCGGCGATAAAGTGGACCGACATTATTTATTAATTTCACGCGTACTCGGGGCCAAGAGGAACGGCACTTTCCCCTTATCGCGATACGATTTTTACTTTTATCGTTTCTCTCCCCGGGAGAGATCGCGATCACGATGCCCGAGATTAATTCCGTGTTTTCTTTTTTCTTCTTCTTTTTTTACTTCCCTTTTTTCCTCCCAAAAAGAAACGCATTAAGTTCGGAGAAGAATCTACCCCTTTTTTAGGCGTATGTACGCCTTATCTCGAAGCTGTTGACGGCACTTCTTGACTCTGCGATCGATCGCGAACCGCACAAAGAGAACGCACGAGACCGGAACAACGACGACGACGAGCCTCTGCTATTTTCGTGCTCGAGAATGGAGCGAAGTAGATTATAGCCCGTTAATAATTATAAGGTCGAAGGGCCTCGCGAGATTTGCATTCTCAAGGAGGAAGAGGTTTCATCGAATCAGCGCGATTTAACGAAGAAGAGAAACTTAACGTATCTACCCCGACGCGAGATAGAATTCAACGATGCAAAACTGAAGATCGAAGGACGTCCACGTATTTTTTTTTTTTTTATTCGTCCTTTCCGGTCAGAAGGTATCAGAGTCCGCCCTTTCGTCCTATTCTTCGTAGTCCACGTGAAAGACGAGGAAAGCAAGATCGATATTTAATTTTAACGAAGCCGCACAAAAGAATATCCTACGTTGTGCTCTCGTCTAACAAGAATTCTTCTCCGTCCCTTTCCTTTTCTTCTCTCTCTCTCTCTCTCTCTCGCACTCTTTATCCGGCTTTCTCTTCTCCGCTCTTTTCGCGTCTCATCTTCGGCGCCCCTTTACAACCTAGTCTGCCACCGCTACTCTTTTCCCTTTCGGCTCGTTTTTCTTTGTGGCACACGTTGTATCCGTCGACAGTGTCTGGACCATGACAGAAAGTGAATGAGAGCGAGCGAGAGAGAGAGGAAATCGTGAATCGAGAATTTGAGCTCCGAGATAAGATTCCAAAGGACGAGCCAAAGGAGTCCGAAACTTTGGGAAAGAAGGGTAAAGGGGGTGGTGGGTTTGATAAAAGCGCGCATTTTTCGTGGACGATGGTAAAGCAAGATGCTTTCGTGAAAATTACGAGAAAGAGGATACTGGGCCCTGGGATTTTCTAGGACGGGGGATTAGGATATTCCTTTTGTTCTCGAAACTTTAACGATAAATAAATCCGAGAGGAAGAAAAGAAAGAACGATTTGCAAGTGTACCGTAGACGATTTGTATTCTTGTTTTTATCGTCGAGATAACGGAGAAACGAATTTCTTTTCTCTCTTACATTTCGTTGACGCGCACGAGACGAAGAGACGACACTCGAATTAATTCCACGGCCCTTGAAAATTCCGTTCGAATTACTCGAGGGTGGTGAAGACGCAAGCCCGGTCACACAAAGGTTCTTCTCCTTGTTCGAGGAATGCTCGCGTTCTCCTTCGTCGTAACCCTAAACCCTAAACCCTTCGCAAAAAGTTCCGACGTTTCCGGGTGAATAGGTGTGATTTAGTTGGTGTGATTCGATTACGACCTCTCACGAAGCACACTTTGAATCTTAACTTTCCTCGAATCCCTTCAATTTGCACTCGCGTAAAAGTGTCTCTCCTCTTGGACGGTTTTTTCTCTCTCGATATTTCAAATGCACATAGATTTGTACCGTTTCTTTTAAAAGGGAAGAAAACAAGGTTCATGCAAATCGAGGAAAAGATTTATAAGTTGTATTAAATGTAATAGATACGTTTTCAAATTTCAAGTACTATAAAATCGAGAGAGAGAGAGAGAGAGAGAGAGAAAGGGGGAAATGTCTTTTTATTCCTTCGTGGTGGTCTTAAAAAGGAACGACTAAGGGCCGAGAACAAGAATTACGGTGACCAGGCGTTAACTTTAC